>VKOC01000010.1:340548-420096 GCA_009364415.1 Spea multiplicata | reverse complement strand
CCCCCCTTTCCTCTATTGGGAGCATTCATTTTAATTTCCTGTTCTGGGGAGCTGCATGATTATTCCTCCCATTGTTGTCCCTCTCTTGTTAAGTTGCTGATTCCGGCTCAGGCAGCCTTTACAAGCGAGAACAAAAAGCTTGAGGAGATCTGGAAATTTGGTAAGATGAGGCTGACTCTGCCACAGTCTGCCACCTCAGCTTCCCAAAGGTTAATTAAAGGTTAACAAACAAACCTATTTGTTGCGCTGAAAGCTGACGCGACAGATCCCCATTAAGGTGTGTGTGTACGGCGCTGTGTGTGTGTGTACGGCTGTGTGTATGTAAATAAATGTGTTAAATAGTTGAATCATTGTCTTTAATAATTTAAATGTAGAACTTGGTTAAAGTCTGGTCTGGTTGGAACGTGGCTGGGTTGCCCTGACTGTTGTGTGGGTGTCGGTGAAAAGCCATCAAAATAAGTGGGTTTTGTTAAAAGCCGGCAGCTGCCCCGACCTCCCGTCAGCCGTTTAACGCTTTTGTGCACGGCCATCCCCCACCTTGTTTCACTCTGACGACCGCCTTATCTAAAGGATACAGGGATTTTCTGCTGTATTCACTCCGGAGTCATCCTGTCCTCTCTTCCTCTGTGTTCTGTATTGTCTGAAGACAATATACCCAAAAGGCAGCTTCTTTGTATCTTTTTTTTTTTTTCTTTTTCCTCCCCGGCTCGTGGGTTTACCGCGCACAAAAGCGTCCTCCGCACGCTGACCCGTGTCTTCTCTCCTGCTTTTCACAGGCAGCTAATTGCTTGGCGATCTCGATGTCTTTCAGGCTGGCTGGAGCACAAGGAGAATTGTTTCTGAACACGTGTCCGCCGGGGCGCGATAAGGAACGGTTTATAATTGTTTCTGAACGTGTGTCCGCCGGGTCGCGATAAGGAACAGTTTAGTAGCAAGTTTGATTTTTCTTTCGGGAAATCTTAATTTGTGCTCGACCCCCGGCTTTGTGGAATCTCTTACCCCTGTCCTAATTCCTTTCATCCTTTTATATATAGATATAGAGAGACTGTTCAAGGATTCATTGTCCTTAGAAGAGGACTTTCAAGCGTTTTCATTTGGCTGAATGACTCGGCGGGGAAGTGATGGCCGCACAATTACAACTTAACAATTCTAATGGTTAACATTGTTTTATAGAGCGCCATCATATTCTGTAGCGCTGTACAATGGGCAATATATGTTTTACTCCAGCATTTTTTCAAGGTGAGGACACGCAGCCATCATGAAAAGTCGTTAAAGTACATGTGATAGCTGGAGGGGTTCTACGCCTACCTTTCCGCTACCTTCTATCAATGTTTTATGTTTTATTTACACGGGACTAGTCCCGTTTGCTCGTGAGGTAGCTGGGGCTTTCAAAACGAATCGAGTGAAGGGAACTTTATTTGTTTTACGTAGACCCTTCCGCATTTCTCTATTCCTAAGGATCCGACGGCTTTGTTAATCAGCCCGTCTCATTATGCTTCCCGGTGCCAAATCCTAGACGGTTTATAAAGGAAAGAGATCTGCCGGAACCTCCTGCTTCCTGCGATGTTGGGTTTGTTTCTTTTTCTTAAGATTCTGACCTTTGCGAGGTCGGAGCAGGGTGGGAATCCTTAGGATCTCGGGATGAGACGTGAAGGTGTGATGTATACGCGTAACCTTCGGGGTCGTCCGATCACGCAGAGGATGATGTCAGAAGGGTCGTGTTTTGGGGTACACAAGCATCCCGGACTTCTGTGGCATCGCTTGCATCAGTTGCGCTTGCTTGGTGCTTTGGGGCCGTTATCTTTTGCCCATGGTTCATCTGGAGGAAAAAACAAACAAGACATGTTTGTCGTTGTAGGAGAACGGATATTTTTTGGATTATCTGACTTTTTATTTCAAACAAACGCAAACTAGTAACAATGTAACTCTTTAGTCCGGCTTTGACACAGCGGCACCTGCCTGCCTATCGTGGACCTACGAAGCATGATGATTGAGTGCTTGCGGTAATATGGCTCCAGACACCTTGTTTGGTAGATTAGAGATGATGGAACGCAGGCTTGTGCCCCCAATACTAGATATAACCCTTTTCTGTCTTCATGCCTCAGTCCGCCCTCCTGTTTGTTTATACGTCGGATTCCGTCGAAATATTTTTGGTTTTCATCTGGCAGCGGCTGTTCTTTTATTCCTCATTGTTTTCTAGAGTAATCTGTGCATCGCCTGTCCCTTGTCTGCCAAAAAAAAGGACGCTTGTGACTTCCCCAAACGTTAAAGGGGAAGTATTGCTTTCATGGCTTTTTTTAACATAACTAAATTAATTTATCACAATGCTCCCCATAGCTCGTACTTTGGCGGTGGAATTGTTTTGGAGGTTTGATCGTAGTTAAAGTCCGCTCTGCCACAGAGTGAGTGTGTGTGTGTATGTGTGTCATACTGCGGTATGCTTCCTGCTTTCAGGGCGGGCAGCTGGGGGAGGAGTTAAATTAGATGGAACTCTCATTCTGTGACTCCAGTAACAAATTATAATGCCTTTTCTATAAGATAGGGGTAAGGTAACCCAGAGGGGATGTATGAATCCTCTCCCCTCTTATATCTACCTACTTATATGCGTAGGTTTTAGCGAATACAAAAAAAAGTGACAGGTGCTAAACATGCCATCTGGACACCAGATCCCCTTCTTCAGGGGTCAAACTCCACAAGGGAAATGCGACCCCCTTCCTTCCGAACCTTTCAGGGGACTCGGCTCCACCAACGGCCTTTTCGGTGTCTCTTATCGTCCGTAATCCTGTATTAATAAAATAAAGTCCAAAAACAAACGTGTGCTCTGTGCAAATAACAGCGCAATCGTGCTGGAAAGAAACTCCTATACAAAGTGCTCCCCGAGGAAGCCCCAGAAAATAATTCAGCCGCACACACCGCACGCATAGCTGGGGCTGGTGTGCCCAAAATAAAAAGTGCATGGAGGGGTCCAAGGTGCTAAAACGTGCTTAACCCCTCAGCGCCAGGCTTGGATCACGGGGGCATTTAAGATAGCCGTTAAATGGTTTAATTACAATTTATATGCCCAGAAATCCAGCAGCTCGATGGCCGGGGGCTTCCTGCTCCTTGACTAACCCCTGCTTGTTAAGAATAAGTTATTTGCGGCGTCGGTGCCAACAGGGGCCTTGAAATCACTCGGACGAAAAGTCTGCTTCAACCGAAGATAGCGGCCAGTGATCCGTGTGCCTCCTGCTCGTTTTCTGAAGGTCTGAGCTTGTTTCATGCCGCACCGCCAGCCTCCTCCTGTCCCCATTACGGAGATAATTGCTACAAGCCTCCATGTTAATCAGAATTACCCTGACATCTCTAGGGCTTCATAACTGCTTTGCAACACCGGCCTGTCAGTCTCTGTCATTGCGGCGCTGTCGGCTGTATCCAGCTCTTCGCTCGTCTACACTGTCCTGCTTTCTTGACTCTTTAGGTGCCGAAACAGCATGGTTGGCGAAGTCCTGGTTTTTGTGGTGTCCAAAATACTGTTCCCATGAGGACAGCCTCACTTTTAGCACTTGAAAGTTCGGAGGCTTAATGTCGGACATCTCTGGAGCGCTGCATACTTTGGAACCTGTTTGAAATGTTTATACAAATAAGATAGCGGAATTTGCTCTGAAAACATCTTTTTTACAAGGACGCTGCTAAAGGTCTTTGGCCGGAGTCTACTTTTCAGCAGCTTCCGCCTGTCTTGTTTCTGCAGTTCAGAGATTCCTGTTTTCAGCTGGAGTTGGCATCGTGCCCCATCTTCTGTTAGCGGTATCTCATGGCCAGAATGATTCTCTTTGTGAGTCAGTAGTTGGACGAGTGACTCGTATATTTACTAGTGAACATGCGTGGGGGGACTGTGTGGGACATTATCCAGTCCCTTTAAACCTACTTGGGGGTAGACGGATCCTGGGTAGCCAAGGCCCCTGAAATGTCTGGGTCACAGGTTGTACCATAGTATAAATATCTCTGGACCGATGGCTTCTCCCGCTCTAGAACATCCCCTCTGCTTCTTGAGTTCCACTAAATTTATCCACCCCTGATCTATCAGATAAATGTTTACCTGAACAGACATGGATAGGGGTCTGAGAAGAATTCGCAGGAAGGTTTCTGTGGAGTCTCCTGCGTGTGAAGACTTGTTTGAAGGCTTGCACAAGGGATAGGAAATAGCCTGAGGTTTGTGGTGTCATTCAGTTCCTGCCCCCCCATGTGCAAAAGCCTTATTCTCTTGCATTAACCTCGTCTTGGAGTTAATGAGGACCAAGTGTGCCAATGATGAGACACCTAGAGGAGGTAGAGTTCTGTTCTCCCCATGACACCTTCCAGCCTTTGGCAAGGTCGGGAGCCATGGCTTCTGGCGTTGTCTAAACAGGCTACGTCTTGTTGGTCCTTGCTTTACTGATCTGTGAAGCTCAGGGCTTCGGTTTGTGGTGTGAACTTTTAAACCACGTCGATGGGTCCTGAATTATCCCTTGGCACGAATGCATGTGACTTCTGGCCGCTGGTCTTTTCTGTCCCACCGCAGCCGGATCTGGAAAGCTTAACGGGCAGGCTCATTCTTATATTGGGATAAAACAACTCCTGGGTGCTTTTCAGTGTGTGGAATATTAATTGGCCAGCCCTCTTATATATCTTAATATTTCTATAGTAACTGCGTAAGAAGTGTTGGAAACGGTGAATTAGAAGAAGAGAAATGCTATTGTTCTTCGGGTCTTGTGGGCCGGCTGTCCCTTTCTGACTCTCTATTGTTCCAACTATTTTGCTGTCAGATAGAAAGTAGATGTGGCAGTTAGTGCATTATTTATCGTGCCGGAGGAGCGTGCTCGGCCACGTAGGGTAATGTGTTTGACAGGCGGGAAGTGGCATGAAATCCCCGCATGCTGCCGTGCCCCGACAGCGCAGACGGCTCCCCGGATATCCCAAGTGGCAGCTAGAGCTCCCGAGCTGGAGCGAGGGCTGCAATGTCACGTACCAGGCGTGTGTGACAGTCCTAGCGGTACATGCCTCTGTGCCTAGAGGTATTTCACTTTGTTAGCACTGGGTATTCCCGCTGGTCTGTCTGCCCGTTGGCAAATCTAGCAGATGAGTGAGAATGAGAATAAGTGAGCTCTTCCGTGTGCACGGTGTTTCAATTATAATGTTCTTCAGGCTGGTGGCATTGTCCTAAATGTTTTGGTTTTTTTTTTGTTTTTAAACTATGTTCTGCGCATTCATATCTTAAATGGTATATTAAACAGAACAGCCTCCCAGCAGAAATGGTAGAGGTTAACAATGAGGGAATCTAAACACGCCTGGTATATGGCTCATTAACCAGCAAGAAAAAAATGGCAGACGAGAGGGACCGGACTGGTCAGATAAATCTAGTGGATCCGGTGTCTTTTTTAAAATTTATTTATTTATTTTTATTTTTTTTTGCTACGGTTCCGTATCCCCCCCCCCATGCACGCGCTGCTCTGCGTTGTTCCCGGCGTCCCTTTTGTTGGCGTGTCCCATGAGACATTCAGATAAGATCTCATTTTGAAGGAAGAAGTGTGACTGCATCCCGGTGTCCTTCCCTCCCCCGCCCTTGCCATTTTCTGGCTAAACCAGCTTGGTCGGCCCCCCTCCCATGGCCGGAGGAAGCGTTGTGTGCGAGTTGTGTGCACGCGCGACAGGGCTGACATTCCACATCGGGGTGTGCACAGGCTCTGCTCCGCAGCTGGCTTTGTCTCTGCTCCCCCTCCCCCTGCTGTTTATTCACCCTCCTTACACTTGTCTATTTGTCTAATAGTTACATGTTGTGTGGTGTTTGTGTGTGTGTGTGTGTATAGTTTTATACGTAGTATTTACACAGAGCGAGGTACAGGATCTCCATAAGTTTACCAACAATGTTGCACACCATGGCTTCCAAAATGTTGCATTGAGCCTTGTGATTCTCATAAGATGTTTCAGATTGCCGTTGTCCTATATGCCGTTGCACAAGCTGGCACCCTAGTCCATGCGTAAGGATTTATTGCCCAGCCTGGCCCATCTAAGGGGTAAAAGTATAGCCTTCCCTTTAAATACAGAGACCCAGGGGGGGTGACTTTGTCCTCTCGAGCCGGGCAGATGTGTATTTCGGCTTGGGCTCTGTTTAGGGCTGGTGAAATACAATGGAAGAGAGAAGCTCTTGGAAAGCTGTGGAGGGGTCAATAGGCTCACGACAGGGGGCTTCTGTGTTGTACAGTTATCTCTTTACAGATCATACAATGATTCCTTGTTAATGGTTCTATCATATCTGTAATATGGCAACTCGAGTGGATAACTCTTGCATTGAACCAGCGTGTCTCTTTCTTCCACAGAAGCAGAATGGAGATGATAGATGTAGTGGACCGACCTATGAAGGTCACCGAATGGCAGAAGACATACACCTACGACTCTGGAATTAACTCTGGAATCAACACGTCCGCTCCGTCCCTCAATGGCAAGACTCTGATGATGGAAGACGACGGCTTGGGATACACCAACCAGTACACAACTGTGAAAACCACAACGTACACACAGCAGCCTGCGGCCAGCATGTCGGTTACAGGTACTGCCGACTCTATCTCTCGGCTTCTTCTGCTGGCTTAATGTTGGATATGCTCATCAGGACTGTTTGCTTTGTATAAGGAAACAGGCAAATGTGTTTAAAATGAGAATGTCGAATATGAAATGTCCCTGAAGCAGAGATAACGGCCGGGTTCCACGTAGAATCTTAGCAGAGGGCCGTGTTCTTGCACATCCGTCTAGATCAAAGCTGAGCTACCGGCGTTCCACCACCATGTTCCAGAGTTTAATATAAGATTCTTCAAGATCCACAAACTATTGTTTGGCTGCTTTTAATGGCAGCGGATCGGGGGCCGTGTGAATTTTCCAGGGGAAGCTGTAACGTTTCCTTGTCCTGCAGCTGGCACCAGTAACCGTAGTGTGGCAGGGATTCTGACCTTGGCTCGGGAGAAAGGCTTCATTGTTGTTTTTGCACTTGTCTGCAGCATATTTAAACAACCCCTTTTAAAGGCTGCCTTGGGCACCGTGTCAAGTTCCCATGGTGCCAGCTTTCAAACCCCAAGAGGTTAATGATCTGGGGGTGGAATGCGGTCCATGTCCTTAAACTCAATATCCCTACGTTAACATTTTCCATGCAGGAAGAGCGGGGCACCGTCCAACCGCGCTGGATTAACATATACAAAGATTCTGTACATATAAACAGGTCTCTTGCAAACAAAGATAAAAGCCCATATCCGTGTCCTTCACGAGTAATCAATGTGGATATGGTAATTGTATTTTTACCATTCAGTTTCCTGTCAGCCCCCCACACACACATCAATTCACTGTCTCTCTAATTCAAGGTTTTGTGATATGTGCCACATACATTATTATATGAAACACTGAATATTATCTCTCGAAATGGCATCTTCTTTAGAGTGCCAATTTTCTATCAGGGACGAATGTTTATAGGTAGTCCTTGGCTGGATAGAGAGGGTCCATTAAAATTGACAGAGGTCTATCTTTTGGGAGTATTAAAGGGTTGTTTGTTTTTTTTTGTCATCTCAATCATTTGACCTTTCTTGTCTAAGGTATGGAGTCCCAGCTGGCCATGACCAGAGCCCAGCGTGTACGCGCAGCCATGTATCCAGAGACTGTTGAGGACCAGTCCTACCTCCTGACCACCCAGATTGATGGCCAGCAAACCAATGTTCAGAAGCTGGCAGAACCTTCACAGATGCTGAAATCCGCCATCATACACCTCATCAATTACCAGGATGATGCTGAGCTGGCCACAAGAGCAATTCCTGAGCTGACCAAGCTCCTCAATGATGAAGACCCGGTATGAGCATCTCTTCCTTCGTTGACTGACTTAATGCTCTTGTTTTTATATTTATGCTTGAATTAAGACTTGGTGATTATCAACTAATGCTGATCTATCTCGCCCAGATGGTGGTGAACAAGGCCTCTATGATAGTCAACCAGTTGTCCAAGAAGGAAGCTTCCCGTCGAGCCCTGATGCAATCCCCGCAGATCGTGGCAGCCGTGGTACGCACCATGCAGAACACCAGTGACATGGAGACAGCCCGCTGCACCACTAGCATCCTGCACAACCTGTCTCACCACCGTGAGGGCCTTCTGTCCATCTTCAAATCTGGCGGCATCCCTGCTCTGGTTCGCATGCTCAGGTACCTGTCTGGCCGTGTTTATGCTGCCTGTAAATTGCTTACTAAACATGTCCTGTCTTACTTGGTTCCTCAAACAAATTATTTCTATAGACATTGGTAGAATGTCCTGGGAATCTGAAAATACAATTAAATTAATGTCTGCAGAATCTCCCTTCAGTATATTTAATACATTAACCTGATTTGTAGCTGACCTGTGCCATCTTGAGATGCACACAATGGTGTCTAACTACAGTTGTTTTCTTCTCCCAGTTCCCCAGTAGAATCTGTTCTCTTCTACGCCATCACCACATTGCACAACCTGCTTCTGTACCAGGAGGGAGCAAAGATGGCCGTACGTCTGGCAGATGGTCTTCAGAAGATGGTGCCCTTGCTCAACAAGAATAATCCTAAATTCCTTGCCATCACCACAGACTGCCTGCAGCTCCTGGCCTATGGTAACCAGGAGAGCAAGGTGAGAACCAAAAGCATAAAAAACAAAGTCTAATAAATATAGAAGAAGGGTATGGTAAATATCTAATATCTTTCTCCATAGCTGATCATTCTGGCCAATGGCGGCCCCCAAGGCCTGGTGCAGATCATGAGGAACTACAACTATGAGAAACTTTTGTGGACCACGAGCCGTGTGCTGAAGGTGCTATCTGTCTGCCACAACAACAAGCCAGCCATCGTGGAAGCCGGTAAATAATCACTCATTACATCTGACAATAATACACCAAAACTATTTTCCTATAAAAACGCACAATCTTTATTAAATGTCACTTGTGATCTGTCAAACATTTAAAGTCTTCTCGCTTTTGAGGGCTTCGGTTTCATGATTACAACCCTCTATTGGCGTTTTACACCCCTGGCTGGCTTATAAGAAAAAGCAATTTAATGAAATGGATGAAAAATAAAGATGTGTTTGCAGCTTAGGGGAATAATTTTCGCTGCGGTTCCTGTGGTGTCATTGATTACCCTGACCGGGTCAGGCTTCCTTATCCCAACCTCCTGCAGTACTTCTTATAGAAGAGGACTCTCTGCATGAAGTCTGCCTTGCTGCTGGCAGGCATAGAAACCCCCGAAACACAACCACCAAAGAAATGATAGAGGTTAAAAATTGTCACGGAGCTCCCGGAGAGAGATCTTTTCATAGTATACAGTACCGGAACTCATTACGAGTTTGCATAACCAAAGCCTTCCCGAATTTTTATGCAAACCACGTCTAAAATAAGGTTGCAGTGTTGTGGGGCGAAATTCTACAGTGGAAAGATTTGTTTCTGTAACTTCTAGAATCTTATTTAAATAAAAAAAAAATGCCCATTAGATCTTTCCGTAATCCTTACAGACTTAAGTATATATGATTTAATCAGCATTCATTGACAAGCTGTCCTTGGATCTATACATGTATTCAAAGCTCCTAAGATACATTAGTTTTTAAATTCCAGAACATGGTCTCGGAACATAGCAGAAAGAGTCATGGGGGGGGGGGGTTTGGCAGACATTTAATAAACTCTGGCTCATATGGTGGTGGGATTTCCCAGGAGGCTTACAGAGGACGTTCAGCGGAAATCCCGCACCAGGTTACCGATTGAAATGATCTGTCATGCTTGCTCGGGCACTGCTACACGCTGCAGCCACCATTCATTCTCTACCTGTGATATGTTGGAGCAGCTTCTCCATCGTTCTGTTACTTTGGTGTACAAACCAGGGCCAGTTTTCTCTTTCATGCTGCTGTTGAGGAAGGCATATCATTCAGCACCTACATGCAGTGCGCCTAGTAAGCCATAGAGACACAAAATAACCGGCGGTCAAAATATATCGTGTGCGTCTTTTGAAAGTAGTTTGACTTGCATGTAAAATATACACACACACGGCACTGGTGTTATGGCTCGTCAAGAAATGGAAGGAACTTTGATCTAGAAGTAATTTGAAATGTTTTTTTTTTTACATTTTATTGCTCATACATGAAAAGCCTCACCAGATGCGGTTATTTTGAGAACGCCAGACTGTTTGTTAAATCTTTCTGGCACTGACTGGAGCCCGAGTCTTGTTCATACTTGTGCTGAGTGTTGTCCTGAGGTCATAGCTTCTATCTCCACCAGCTTAACTTTTATCCTGCCTTCTCTCTCTCTCTCTCTCTCATATAAGGAGTGAAAATACCAGCGTGTTTTTTTGTTTTCCAGGTGGAATGCAGGCGCTGGGGAAGCATCTGACCAGTACTAGCCCGAGACTTGTGCAGAACTGCTTGTGGACCTTAAGAAACCTCTCAGATGTGGCCACCAAGCAGGTGGGAACCGAAGAAATCTGCTTTTGTTTTTTTCATAGTCTACAAATACTTTAATGTTTTTACCTCTGAGCTTAGCCTGTAGCTATAGATAAAACCGCTGCATTTGCAAACAGGTCTTCAACCTTGCATTAGAATGCCTCGTTTAAGGTGGTGGGTGTTGACCTACCTGCCTCAATGCTCTTTTGCAACAGGTAGGGTAACATTATTACAGATGCCAATTAAACCAAATGTATAGTTGTGATGCTGAACACACCCAGCATGAGTCCTTTTAGAGCCAGCAGAAATGTTGCGGTTCATTAACCTGACACACCTTGGCGTATAGTTGATCTGTCATCTATGACCCAGGCTAACCTGTCAACTCAATTGCCATATAACATTGGCAAACGTCGTACGGATGAGGTCATTCCGAGTTAGAGTATGGTTTCCAGACTGATAGCTTTTTATTTTTTTAATTAAATAATAAAAGGATTAATTTTGCTTTTTAATGGCAGGAGGGTCTGGACAATGTTCTGAAGATCCTTGTGACCCAGCTGAGCTCAGATGATGTAAACGTCCTCACCTGTGCCACCGGGACCCTATCCAACCTGACTTGCAACAATAGCCGCAACAAGACTCTGGTGACCCAGAACAATGGCGTTGAGGCCCTGATCCACACTATTCTGAGAGCGAGCGACAAGGATGACATTGCTGAGCCGGCGGTCTGTGCCCTGCGCCACCTCACCAGCCGTCACCCAGACGCAGAAGTGGCCCAGAACTCCGTGAGACTGCATTACGGCATCCCGGCAATTGTCAAACTGCTCAACCAGCCATACCAGTGGCCACTGGTCAAGGTAGGGCACTCCAAAGGGAAAAGCGGGGCAGAAAGTGTGCATATGATAGTCCTTGTATTAGTATTAATGGTCAAATTAAGCAGGAGCGGGATTAAGATAACAGTCCCGCACTGGGCTCTAGGCTGGAGCGCTTACCACCATACAGGCACAGCATCCAATTAAGGGTAACTTGCATGGCTATCTTGCTTAATAATTGTCTCTTACAGGCTACCATTGGCTTGATCCGGAACCTCGCTCTGTGTCCAGCCAACCATGCCCCGCTCCACGAAGCTGGTGTCATTCCTCGGCTCGTCCAGCTGCTTGTTAAAGCTCACCAGGATACCCAGAGGCACACATCTGGATCACAGCAGCCATACACGGTGAGCTCTGCGCAAACCATGTTTAACCTTATTTAGGATGATTCTGTGATATCAAGAGCATAAAGTTAAAGGAAAGGAGGAAGAGCCAATTACTGTAATAATTCTACCAAATAACAGAACATGGACAAGCCGTGAATATTTAATATTTGACACAAAAGCAGATCACTGCAGGCCTTGTTGATCTCTTGTGATCTTTTATGTACTACCCCCTGCTGGTGGGGATAAACATATTTGCATTGTTTGTACTAAAACATCTTTCCCTCTTGCTAAAGGATCAATACTCCGCATGTGAATAATTTAGTGGTGGATTAACACGCTAACAAAGATACCTTCTCCTCCATCTAGTTTCCTGGAAGGTGTAGATAACTTGGCCATTCTGTTCCCAGTCCGTATTCCTTTTATATTTTATAGACCAAAGTAATTCCTTCTCTTAAGGCACCTGATCCTTAAATAACTGTGTTTTCCCATACAAATGTCCATGCTTGGTGACCAATTCCTGCTGGACAGCAGCTGCCCTTCACATTGTAACCGTGCCGCTGCCAAGGAAAACAGGTCCATCAGGAAACAATGGGTTTGGTGTCACTGATACATATATTGGATCGTAAGGAAACAGGGAAGTGTTCAATATTAAGGGATAATCTTACAAATTGCCAATTTCACATTATTGAATCAAGTGAACTAGCATAAAATTAACATGTCGAGTCAGTAAATTACACTAGCCGTGGTTACTCTGTTTAGTACAGATAGTTTGAGACAGCAGTGTGGTTTCACGCTCTTAAATGGGATCATTGAAGATTCTGCTAATGGATCTGGGTTTTTTACAGTTAATATATCTTGCATCTATATCCGGCACGGAGGGTAATGCCTCATTGCAATAATGATTTAAAGTACATGTTAAAGTAGACTTTATTGGCATGTGTTCACGTTGATGACGAGTGTCTTGTCCCTGCAGGATGGTGTAAAGATGGAGGAGATAGTTGAAGGCTGCACTGGAGCCCTCCACATTCTTGCCCGAGAGCCAATGAACCGGATGGACATATACAAACTCAACACCATTCCTCTGTTTGTGCAAGTGAGTGCCACATCGTGCTCTGTGTGTAAAAGACCACTTCAGCGTCGGAAAGGTCCTCGTGACCATGTTGTCTTAGGAGCTTCGCTCCAGGATCGGTGCCCAGCAGGCAGATGTTCCTTTCCATTCAGAATCGCTTGGCATCTGGCCTGGGACTTGTTTTGTTGCCTCACAATAGCCCAGTGCCTTTTTAGTACAACAGCTTATGTTTCCACGTCTCAGAATAAACTGTAGTGTTCTATCTTTATATTCTACTCAATGTGACTTCTTTATAAAGTTATAAAGATATTGTGGCCCTTGATGTATTATTGCACCTGCTCTTCATTAACAACTTAAAGAAAACACATCAGGTATATGGTAAATCCCAGACAAAGTGTGCCTTGTTTGCTTCTAATCTAGATGTTAATTAGCTATACAGCAATGACATATTTGTACGTCTTCTATGTCTTCAGCGTGCATATGGGCTACTTTATCGCATTTTTAACAGCAAAAGGTACACTTGGTGGTTTAGCCATGAGTAATTCAGTAACTCGTTATAGAGAACATTGAAGGTCTAGAAATCAATCTAATCCATTTTAAGCAAATGGTTTCCAATGACCCTTTTACATGAGGATTTTCTCATATCCCAGACCAAAGTGAACGGCATCACCATGACTCCCATAATACTTAGACGTAATTCATCTGCAGGGCTTCCGGAGCTGTCGCTGCATGTGATTATTGATCATGAGAGTTCCCCCGATACATCATTAATTAGTAATACTAATTGCTCCATTAACCTGGTCCATTTTTTGTGGCCTGCTTCTGTCTTTAAGCAGAGTTATGCTAATAGACATGGGCAAGAGAGCCATAGATCTGGCTTATGGGGGCTCATTAACATACCTTACTTTGCACACTGTGATTTAATACATACATCCCTCTGACCGGTCCAAGCGTTGCCCAAACAGCTGCTAGAAACGTGTGGCTGAGAAACGCTGTATTTTTAGTAGCGTGGATTCCAAGCCCAGGAGTAAACTCACAGTTTGTGCCGTTTCTGTGCAGCTCCTGTATTCCAATGTGGAGAACATTCAGCGAGTGGCCGCCGGGGTCCTGTGTGAGCTCGCTCAGGACAAAGAAGCAGCCGATACTATTGATGCGGAGGGAGCGTCTGCCCCACTCATGGAGCTGCTGCACTCCCCCAACGAGGGCACAGGTGAGCAGCCAAGTGATGTATATACGCCATCTTCTACGAGTACATGGCTAGCCAATGGTAGACGGATACAGCAGCCAGTTTGGGAATGAGTTGAAACGTTAGGTGGGGTTCCTGTAACTAGTGGGGGGCATCATTGTGACAGATTTGTGTACAATGCTCACTATGACCGGCCTTGTCTTCGCAGCCACCTATGCAGCTGCTGTGCTGTTCCGCATATCGGAGGACAAGAACCCAGACTACAGAAAGCGCGTGTCCGTGGAACTGACCAATGCCATCTTCCGCCAGGATCCGGCAGCCTGGGAAGCGGTAATGTCTAAATAAAACCAGTTGTGTATCCGTTTGGGGGTCACTCCACTAGGCATGACCAACCATGGCAAAGGGGTCCGGCTAGTCTTCAGCCCATCTTTGTGGAGGAAGTCTCTTCACAAGTCTGCCTAGAATCCCGCAGCATCTTGTCTGGGTTCAGGATCTACTGGCCTAGGTCTAGTTGGCCCAGGGCAGAATAAATCGCTTATAATGGCGCCCCTGTAGGATATGAAACCGAAGCCCATCCTGCCATACAGTGCTTGCTACATATAGTTTTAGGCGTCAATAGACAATTTCTTCAGTCTGTATAATGCGTTTACATTTTATTTTTGTTCCTCTCACCTTGCAGGCCCAGAACATGATGACTCTCAATGACCCTTATGTGGAAGGTAAGTGGTATTTAGGAATTTGAGTTTTGACTGTTTTGGAGGAGGAGAGTCTAATGATTTCAGTTGGTAAAATGCTCCGTGGGGAATCCAACTAACACGAGGTTTGTGACGTTGCAGACATGGATCCTTATCGTCAGATGTACCCAGAAGACATGCACATGGATCCAATGGGAGCAGACATGGATGGCGATTACCCCGTTGATGCTTACAGTGAGCACGGAGGGAGAATTCCATACACTGACAATGTGATGATGTGAAAATTGCACAAGGTAAATGCTGACTGCGTTATTCTGCACCCACCACCAAATAATGTATGCATATTGCATACTGCGCTCCATTCTGTGCGCCAACATACCAAGCTTTTCATCTACGCGGAATGCCTTGTGCACCTAAATGTGTTCCATCGCCACATCCTAGCCAACGTAATGGATTATAGTCTCCTACCATCTCCTTAGCCTCGCTTCTTAAGGCTGCCAGAACCAATGAGGGGTGCCGTTACCCGGTGGAGAGAGGGGTATTCATGTGACCTGGGGGGGTTTATTATATACAGCATGTTTACGTTAGTTTACTACGAATATTAACGTACATAAGAGTTAGGAAGCTGAAAATATACATTCTTACTATGGACTTCCAAGAAATGGGCTGAAATGCTGCCATTATGGGTAACTTAGAACAAAAATGTGTCATTGGCTGTCGCCTAAACCATTTTTTTTTCTCCTTTCTACTAGTTCTTTACTGTGGAAGAGAAGAGTATGATCCAAGACTGAAGTGCCTACAATGAAACATGCTCCTGACCCCGCTTCTCCCCTTTCCAAAGCTTTTATTTGATAGACGTTTTGCACGGGGTGGGCTTTCTAATTGCCCTTCAGCACATGGGGCTCCTGCTATTTTTTTTTTAGAATGCTGCTTATTAACCTCCGTGTGGCCTGGAGGTTAATAAACTGCTTTTCTCTAGTACTTTAAATGTTTGTGTTGAACTAATGCCGCCTTTTTCTATAGATTATAAATATATAAATAATTTCATTTTTTTTTTTAAAGAACTTTTTAAAAATGGTGCAAACGCTTTAGTCTCTGCGGTTTTTATCTTTTTTGTTTTATGCTGTCGCACTACGGAAATATTAAGAGTCTGGCGGTTTTTGTTTGCTACCCAAATCTCCGATGCCTCGATATGTAACTGGAAATCACGGTATCATTCTAGATGATCACTGCTTTGTACGTGTAGTGATTGTGTCTACGGAGCACATTCGGTTTAGTGGTGACCATTTTTATGAATAATGCCTGTTCTGTTTTGTTGCTGACCTCATAGTCACTTCCTGTCTTACTCCACGCCCAACAGGAAGTGAACACAAATGCTTGGGGAATGGCTTTTTTTTGTCTGATGTAAATTCACAGGGTTCCAATCTAGTCTTTCGTAGGCCTGATCCCTAATTTTCTGGGATCTCCCTGACTTCACATGGTGTTTTTTTTTTATTTTTTTGTTTTTTTTTTTAATTCACACTAAACATATCCTTGAAAATAAAGTATGTGTTTTTATTACAATAATTTCACTTTGTGATGAGGTCACCCGCAACAGGGGAGCGGCGCGTGCGCAAACATGCAGAAAAGCGCATTAACAGGGAAATGGTAACCACCGAACCGCAACAATTTGTCTCGTTTTGTTATCGTTCCTTGTTTATACAGTATTCTTAAATATAAAAGTTCAGCATTTAAAAAAAAAAGTTAATGTTGGCCTTGGATTTATACAAATTTTAGTTTTCTGTACTTACCCCAAGATCAATTTTTTTGTCATAAAAGTATGACAGAAAAATATCTGAAATTCCGTCTCTGGCCAAATTTTATATATATATATATTTTATTTTTTGCCTTCGGAGGACTACTACTGAGTAGGAGCAGGATACAATTTTTGTTTTTCTTTGTAGATTTTATTGGTAACTCTTTTTCCTCTGGTGCAGGCCTTTGGTGAGCTTCAGCTTGGTCCAAGTAAGGCATGGTCTGTTGCACATTATTATGATATAAAATTTATACAAAAAATGTTAACCTTCTTATGCTTACCTATTTGGATGTGTAAATACTTTTTTTGCCTTAGTAAAAATGGTCTGTTTGGCAATAAATCCGATCAGCTGCTTTGGGTTTTTTTTTTTTTTTCTTCCTTTGAAATATTGCTTTTTAAGATTTTATTCATTTTTAATTTCCAGCTGCAATTAATGGGACATGGAGAAAAAATGGCTTCCCTTTCTACTCTATTTTTTTTTGTATAGACTCAAAGCAGCCAATAATAAAAATGTTTAAGAAAACAATGTGTTTGTTTGTTAATAGTTATATATACTATAAGTCCAAATGTGGACAGAAGTGATGTTCCAGATATAGTAAAGATGTGTTATGTGCGATTTCACTGTATATAAAACATATATTGCAGTGTGCTATGGTATTAACCCCTTAAGGACAATGGGCAGTCCCAAAACCCATTGAAAACAATGCATTTTGAGCCCGTACAGGTGTCATTAAGGGGTTAAAAGAGAAATAAAATTAAACCCCACCATCAAGTTAGGGGTACAAGATCCATGCTTCGCACCCTTTGTGTGCAAGGAGGTTGACAATCAAAATTGACCAATTTTTGTTTAGAAGCGTAATCCCGCATTTACAAAAATTCCTGTTATTTAACTTAATGACCCATTGTGAGTATAGCCATCGGTCCCTTTTGTACCCATAAGACCCTTCCTATACAATGTAGTATAAGACAGCTAAGACTCCATGCCAACACACACACACACACGATACTGATACCAGGGGATTGGCAATCAGGTGGTGGATCAGACCCATTCTATCCATCGATTCTACCCATAATCAGTCATTGGTCTCCCCTAAATTTCAAGATATTTCACAAATGTTTGGGACACATCTACAGCCATCTGTAATATAATGGTTTATTCTCGGAACAGTGAGAAGAAAAACCTCATAATGGCACTTGCGTACATTATGGTAGAACTTGCGCTGGTTGGTTTTCCTACAAAATATGTGCTCTTCCAGAATCTGTACATGCCTGTTCTAGTCGGGAGGAGTCCGCTGTAACGTAAATGGGTAATATGGTAAATGGGTAAATGGGTAATATTACTTTTTAAGCCTCTCCTCATTCAGCGGTAACCTGGCTTGCTTTCCGGATCCCCGAAATAAAGCAATGATTTGTGAGTTGAGTGCTCTTACTACACACACCGGTTATGATGCAGTATCCTGCTGTGCCACTAGGTGGCAGTCATACAACACATTCTGTATTATACATTTAAAGGGCTCTCCAAACCGAGCGGAACCGATACGTTGGGTAAAGAGGGCTAAACAAGTATTAGAACGGGGAAGTTTTACAAACTCATAGAATTGCTGGTGCCGGAGATGGTTCTAGGATCTCAGCAACCGCTGTTCTCTGGGAATTCCCGCACTGCAGTCTCGATTAAAACGGGCAAAATCATGGAACGTTCTGCCCATGGGCTATCTATTCTCAGCATGCCCGGAGTCCAGTAAGCTACGGTGGGCTAGATTTTCTTAGGTGCTGCAGGTGCGGATCTGTACTTTTAATTAAAAATCGGATTGCATCAGAGTCCTGGGGTGCATGCGGTTCAGGTGCGTCCCTTGGGCTTGTGGCCCCTGAGTCTTCTTGCTGAGAAAGTGTCCACTTTGAAGGTGGTATACACGCAGGGGAGGGCTGGCAGCCTAAGGCCTGGGGGGAGCAAGTCTAGTCAAGTGGCCCATTGCGCCACCAAAGCGGTATTATATGCCTTTCATGCTTTATTTTTGATTGTGTACCCCTCTGTTTTTGTATATATATTTTTTTGCTGTGCATGTCTGCAGGTTCTGACCAAACCTTAGGGTTGAGCAGCCCGTTCCGGCCACACAGGAGGCTCATTAATGGCGTCCAGAGAAGGCTTTAAATTGCTTGAGAGTCTCTTTTGGGTTAAAATGCGGTCCCGCTGATTCAGCTCCTTAATAAGCAATTCAGCCGTGAAGAATGACATAGGACTCGCCAACGTTGGGGTCCTTTGAGGTACTGACGGGATAAGCAATACACGGCCTTATAGTGTGACGGAATCCCCAATACTTACTCCTTAGGTGTTTTTTTTGAACAGTATGCTGAATTCTTGATCTGTTTTGTAAAGAAAGGTGCTTTGTGACAATAACCTCAGCCTTGAGCCTACGGGTAGCGGCACCTTGGTGCGGTATTTCTTCAGTTCTCCCTCCCCACTATAACTAAAACACGCACACAAACACGCACACACACTATCACCATACGTGAGAACATGCAGGGTTTTTATCCCGGTAGAAGGGGCAGATTTGGAGCGGACTGCTTCCTTTCGCCGCTGTGATCATATATAGGGCTCCCAATTGGTGGTTATATTCAGATAACACATTTGGCAAGTCACTATATTCATAATTCATATATTTTTTTTAAGGGTTAATATTTTGAGTTTCAAGGTCAGCTCATTTAGAAAGTTCCAGGTATGACCCCCCCCTTTCTGTCGCACCATTAACCTTACCCTAAAAATCTAGGACGTGCTTTATCTATTGTTTATAGCGCCATCATACTCTGTAGCTCTGTACAATGGGTGAACGGGACGTAACAAGTGATATATAAAATGACAATTTGACAGAAAAACGACCTTTACATTGTAGAAGACGCCGACACATTCTATGCTGTCATACACACGCTAACTCCACACACTAACACCCCTATACCATAGTTACACATGCACACATGCTAACTCCATACACTTATACACACATACACATCTCTCCCTCCCCTCCTCCTCAACTCACATGGAGCCCCAAAATGCTGCGGGGGGTCCCATAACAAGCATTACATGACCCCCACGCGGCACCACGGTTCCAGGGCACGCGGGTTCTGCACTCGAGCGGCACCCACCTTGGCTCCTTCCTGAAGATCCTTCGCAATTTACTGTTTTCTTCCAAAAGGAAAAAATAAAGCACTTTACTGATCCAGAGGCTGCAGCTCTGTTGCTGCAGCTGCCCTCTTTCTCAATTGGTCTGATGATTCTCGACAATGTTAAAAGGGGTAAAGACATATGAGGGGGGTCTGCAGGGTCCTCTGAAGACGCTGTGTAGTTATCATATACATTAAAGCGCATCTGATGCCCGGAGAGTCCCTTTAAAATATACCCCTATTTGTAAGGAGGCAGTTCTTCCACTAGGTGGCGATGCCCGCGTCATAAATGGCACTTGTGCGATGCACCGGTCTGCGCATGCTGTATGCCTCTTGTGCCGCACGCTCTGCGTACACAAAGTAAAGGCCAATAAACTTTTTTTCTGAAACATAGAATTTGACTGCAGACCGGCCCCATTCGGCCCCCGTCTGGTCGCCCATTTTTCCTGCTGCAAAGACGCAGTCCTTAATCAGTCGTTGCTCTCGTCTTAGATTCCGGAGTGACGTGCCTATCCCGTGCATTGTTTGACTCCCCTTACCTTGTCAGCCTCTACCGCTTCTGCTGGGAGACTGCTCCACTTATCTACTACCTTCTCCTTCATTTTTATGGCCATATTATATGACTAAAAAAACAAATACTGTTACAGGGAGCTATTGTGGGAAAAAGGAGGCAGAAAAAAAGGAGAAAAGCACTCGCTTAAAGTCAGGAAATCCAGAGACGGGGCCCTTCCTGTATAGCGGCTCCGGGGCCCAAAGCTTCCTAACACGCATTGTGTGTTAAGGGGGCTCCCGGGGGCACTTAATTAACCCCTTAATGACAAAGCCCTACATGTATGGGCTCAAAATGTATTGTTTTCGATGGGTTTAGGGACCGCCCATTGTCATTAAAGGGGTTAAACCCACCTATAATTGGTGCATTTTGTTTGGAATTGTTTTGGATTAGTGGGGTATTCGTTATTTATTAAAAAGATTAAATTCATGTTTATTTTTTAATAAACGCCGCGCACCGTGACGGACAACGTAACATATCGTCCATATTATGACGTCTTCAAAAAGCCGGAGATCCCCCCAAAAAATCTGCCGAGACTGACATTCAACATCACGTGTGATTAAAGACAATGATTCAAACAGTGAAGCCTCTTCCACGAGGCTGATGACCTAATAGCTACAAAGTATCTTCTCCCTCATAGGTTATGACGTCAGATCTCAATGTAAAGGAGAAGTCCAGGAAACAGCCCTGGAAACCTCTCACCCTGATCCTCCACTGTCACACCCCAACTGCCTGGGAAATGTTATATCTCCATATGAGGAGGCATTGGCCCAGCCCCCTTTGCTGCAAGGGTTTATGGGAGTTGTAGTCCTGGTGGCAGCCTTAGAGGAAGGCGTTGTGAAGTTGTTGGACTTCAGCTCCCAGGTGGCCCATGGACAGCCCCAGCCCACACCTGCCTGGAAGTCAGTGGAGTTTAATGACAGTGTGGAGAGGTTGGCATTTGCAGAGGAGGAACCTGGAGCTCAGGAGACAGATATGGAGAGTTCCTGAGACAGAGGAGCAGTGAGTACTTTGTCTGAAGATGACTTCTTCTGGGTGGTGGGATAGGAAGGGGTCTCTAACTGAACTTCTGATTCATGGGAGGCTTGGAGGCTCAGCTTTTATTATGAGCTCCTGTGCAGAACTGCATGCAGGTCATCCTGTGATCTCATACATGGCAGAATGCAGGCTCTTCCTATATGATGTCACCCCAATAATTTAGAGGGGTTATTATAACCAATAGAGGATAAGAACCAATCAGCCCCTCTAGTCTGCCTCTTTTCCCTTGCTGTATTAGCCTCTACCACTTCTGCTGGGAGGCTGTTCCACTTTTCTACTGCACTTTCAGTGATGTCAATATAAATGACATGGCCCATTTGTACTGCAGTACTGAAATCAATTGATCTAAACTCTAAATGTACAAAAAAAAAACTTTTTTGAAAAGTTTTATTTTCAAAGATCATTTCCATATAATGATTGCTGGCTGCTGATTGGACAGTGTATGTTCTGGGCGTTACATCTACATTACCTAACGTCAGTATCGATAGTGCGAGCGCTTCTTGTTATGAGGTCTAAATGTAACCAGTTTGTTTGTACGTAAACAATAAAATAATCTGAAATGTTTCCCAAAACAAAAACAAAGAAGAGAAAGAAACAATGACTGAGACATTTAAAACACTGAATGCAGCATTATATATATATAATGTGTGTGTGTATATATATAATATGTGTATATATTACTCACTGCTAATCAGATCTTGCAATCAAAGGTGCCCATATACTGAGAGGGTGGTTTATAAATGGAACAGCCTTCCATCAGAAGTGGTAGAAGCTAATACTGTAAGTGTATACTGCTTGTATAGCCATTTGGTGTGCAGGTCCTACCTATACATCTATAAATCTACCTACACATCAACCTACACATCAACCTATACATCTACCCCTACATTATAAAGCAATCCTGAATATAAGACAAGATCAAGATCTGCTAAGGACTAAATAGGCCAAATGGGTCTTATTTGCTATCACAGTCTATGTTTATTTATTTATATATATATTACCTATATTTAAATATTTATATCCAGGAATGCAGAACAGATTAAATATTCCGGGTCTGCGGAGAAGATGAAATAGTTCTTCCTGAAAACAGCCATGAAACCCCGCCTGCCTCTCTGTTCATGGAAATGTATAATTATTGTTACTATTTAATAATTTAAATATATAGAAATAGATATATTTATAGAAAGAGAGTCTCGTCTTAGAGTGTTTAGAGAGTTTGTACGTTTTAAGGTGCTGTTCCACTTCTGTTATGATAAGCAAATAAACCTTAGCTAATCTGGCTTCTTCTCTCTGTAAGTTTCTATGGCAATAACCTATCAGTGCCTGTGTTGGTGTGACATGGCGATAAAGTGCTCCTGGCATTGGAGAAGACGTGGTTTATTATTTGAATAGATAGCGTAACTAACAGGGTTCCTGACAGGGCTCGGCTAGGTCTTTTCTCCTTGTATCGCTCGCTCCTTGTGCTCTCCCCTCCGTGGGGCGTATGTATAAAAAAAAAGCAGAGTTTCAAAAGTGGTCTTATCACCGTAGCAACCGGGTCTCATATTATTCCTTATCGGCTACTAAATCTTACAGAGATCTGTACTAACCTAACAGTGCGATGACATCATAACTCAACAAGAAGGAAGAGGCTTAGTACCCCGTGATGATAAAGTTAGATATTAAACCGCGCATGCAGGCTATAAAACTGAACTTAAATGCACTTTCTGGGAATTTTCTCCAGTCCGCTCATATAAGGAAATTTGAAAGCCACTCAGGCTTCCCGTTAGGCCTAGAAGTTTTATATCACCGCGGCTCATAAACACTAATGGCGGCGGAGAAGTCACGCGGTCGGCGTCACTTTATTTTGTTACCATTTGGTGCTTGAGTCACGATGACTTGTCACTGTCACCAAGTGATCTTCATTTTAGAAGCCGCCGGCCGCCGATGTACCTGCCCGGTTCTAACAAAAGAACTGAACTCTGGTTAAAAGTCACCGTGGAAAAGCACCATGCGGTGTCCACACCCTCAGTAACCGTATCACGGCTGGGAAAAAAACCCATGATATTTACATGATGAAGGGTTTGGAGGGCTCTGCTCATAGGAGCTTACAATCTAGAGATCACATGCATGGCAAAAAACAAGGAGGACACTAAAGTGCCTATAATAGCTGGAGGGCCCCTCTAGCAATCTTAATTTTCTTGGGATGCTTCTGGCGGTGGAACCTTAAGCTGATGCCTCCAAGAGTGACAGAACATTGTGAAGGAGTCCATGTATGGCAAAGACGCTATAATATCCTGAAGGACAGCCATAGAAAGTTGGCTCCATGGGTCATGTAGCCCATCCATTCCATTAAGCCAGGTGTCTTTCATTGCCTTAAAGATGGCGGTCGGTCAGCCCAATGTACATCATTGGGTTCGAAGTTAATGTTAGCGGGTATTCTCTGATAAACTCAAGAGGCATATAATCCATATTTTAACCCAATGTCATCTAGGCCTAGATAGACACCTGCGCAGATACCTCTGTGGGGTTGTTTTCCCCACGCACCTTGGTGGATTGTGTTTAGAATCCAAAGATGCACTTGGCCAAGTAAAGCACCGGCGTCTTATGAGATCTCCAGATCTCCGTGTATCTGGTACACCGACATGTTGGGTGCCACCGACGCGCGATCATCCTCCTGCCTTAATACTCCCGACGACCCGCTGGATTTACAAGGCAACGCCGCATCCCACAACGCCTTTGAATGAAATAATTACATACAATTTAATTGAGCTGCTTGGATGTCTTTGTGGATAAATCTTATGGAAGACTTGCTCCGTCATCGTGAAGACGTGCGGGTCGTGTTCAAGTCTTGTCCTGTCCGGCTTCGCTGATCAAGCGTCGTCTCTGATAAATAAAGAGGTCTTTGGGGAAAAAAATGGTGCACTTAATACTATGGGCCAAACCATTGACCTATAAAGGGACCATGTCGCATAAAAAGGAATTAATATTTAACAGGATTTCTACGCATAGGATGCAATAAAATGGGTTTCTGTTCCCTGTTTACTTTATCACCAGTGACCATATGCAAATGAACTACTGTAAAGGAAAATAATTTGCATATATTGCTACATGGGTATTTCACAATTGGGGACCAGATCCAAGGAAGTGGAATCCTGATATGAATTGATACATGTTTGCTGTGACAATACATTGATTGTCTGCATTATTTTGGCCTCTGGGAGTACTTCGACAAAGGGGCGGAGCCATGGGGACAACATCTCCGCCATTCCTTCACTTGGGGGGGAAGGGGTGTGTCAGGAGGCTCCGCCCTATTGCGGAAGTGCCCCGGGATGCCTGATTCACAAAGTCGAAGAAAGAAGGAGCCAGAAGAGGCAAGAGATGAAGTGGCTCTGCGGGGACACAGAAGCGGTCGGCGGAGATGTGGCCAAGTTCCCATTTCATTCAAGATCCTCTCTGCGGAATTCTTGAACTGCCTGTTAAATGATCGCTTCGGGGCTTTTGGCATCTTGCGCGGTTCTATTGCATTTACTTGGTGTGAATAACCTCGCAGGCTCGGCATGTATGTCGGCATGAATGGCTGGCTGTAGGTCTAAAGGGATTGGGTTGAGGATTTAAGAGTTTATTCTTTTACGTGACTCCAACGTAACTTGTGATATACCCCGCATTATGGTCTTTCCACCAGGAAATCCTCATAAACTTGCGCAGACTATGTATGGGATTAATGCGACTCTATGGAACGGCTTATCAGAGTGAATGCTCTGAATCGGTATTTGTATTTTCTGAATTAAGTGCCCCGGAGCTATTCTCAGTACTACATAATATTAATCTATTCACAGGCCAGGGCAGGTGTGGTGGGGCACACCTTTTTCTGAGTCATATAAATTGGCGTCGGTAGCAGTTACAAGGTGTCTTGGTGAAACAGAGTTTGGTGGCTTAATCAAGCCTTAGCCTCGTCTTAGATTCTGGATTGCCCATGCATGTTACCCTCCAGAACTGTATACAATACTCATAGGTCTTTCCAGAGATCTGTAAAGTGCCAGGACCATCTCTGTCTTGTCCAGCGCCCTGCTTGTTTTCTCCGACACTTTGTTGCATTGCCTGCCCGCCTGCCTTACTTCTGGATTTTTATGTCCCAAGTGCGTTATTTTACATTTATCAACATTAAACTGCAGCTGCCACAGTGACTTTCAAAGTTGTTTGTACTGTCCCGTCTCGGGGTTCTTTCAGGGTTTTTTCACCATTATTGTTCTGATCAAGGAGATGTTTTGTCTATAGGAGCAGAACTTACTAAACCGTTAGGGTTTGAGGTGCCTCGTAATGATCTTTACGGATGGATCCCTTCATTGCTCCTAAAATTCTGTGTCGGCATAGTGCTGGGCTGTCGTGGGAGACCAGAAGGTCTACAGAATAACCAGCATTAACCACATGTTAGGACATGTAAAAATATCACATTCAGATATTAACATGGAAGATACTGGGTCCTGATGCATGAAGTTGGGACAAATCTAAGGTTTTTGGTATTCTCCACACTGATACGTTGTTCCAATTCTCTGTCTCTCTGTGATAAATACCGAAGATGGATATGTTGTGGATGGTTGGGTTAAAAGCTCTGCATATCTTTCTATAATTTTTATAACTTCAGTACTTTAAATATAGAGAAAAAGCCTTTCAACTCCCAAACCAACTTCTCTCTGTGCTTTTGCAGGGCGCGTGAGCATCCAGACTTCTCCGCAGGACAGTCCGCTCCAGACACGCATGGGTTAACACGCTGAGAGGCTAGGGACGGGAAATCGAGGGACTGCAAATCGAGGGACTGCAGTGTGTTTGGTGCTGGACCGGCAGACAGATCCAGTACTGTTTGCGGAGAACTGAAGCGGATCAGCAGCCATCCTAGAGCCGGTACCGGTGAAGGTGGTAAGTCGGGTGATCCGTAGGACACTTTTTGTATACATTTCGCTTCTTCTGCCAGATGTTGTTTGATCTTCTTGTCGGTTTGTTTCTTTGTATAACTTGTACTTCCTGGTATTGTGTTTATAATTCTTTGTACACCATGTCTTGTTACACCCCACCTGCTACATCTATTGCCAGACGGTGTTCTGTTCCGAGGCTCAAGGTCTTTCATGACACCGCAACCTTCTGCAAGTTCATAAGTGGCTTCTCCGGTCATGTAGCCAGGAAGCCGTGGCTCTTCAGACTTTCCGCTTGGCACATAACTATCTGATACATCTTCTGTCTATCCTTATAGACGGATCCCTTCCTGGCTCCTTGTCTGTCTGCCTCCTGAATGATGCATAGGTTTGTCCATGGGAAATGCGGTACTTGTGGACGCTGCTTTAGGTGTTGAGGTCTTGAAGGGGTTAAACTGTTCTCGCAGCGTAGACATTAAACTGGCGTTCCTGTCCCGTAAGTTATGCGCGTTCCATCGAAGCACTCAGTTTAATGGGTTTGGACGTGCCCTGCATGCCCCCCCCCCCCGTGATTACTGCGGAGAAAAATTAGCTTGGTGATTAGGTCCATGGAGGGAGGATGAAAAGACTTTAATTCCGTGGGATGCGTCCAACAATAAAGCTATGCTGCCAATTTTTAAAATATATATATTAATGTTGAATCTGCCTCGTCTGACTGCTTCTAAGTCCGGTCGGTGATCAGGCAGTTCTTATTGGTTGCTGGGCTGAGACTAAGGAACATCCATGTAGGAACAGACTTAGCATTGCAACATAATGTTTTCAAGCAACTGTAAGTTAGCTGTTTGTATGTATCATACTGCCTGTGCGATAGAATGGCTCAGTCTTAATCAACCAGCCAGACACTCTGGCAAATAAAAGTCTAAGGAAGGACGGACTTCATTAGCATTGCCATAAAGCATCAGCTCAGTGTGGTGTTTGAGCAGAGAAAGTCACCTAAAATATCAATTACATATTTATAGGGAACCGTGGATATTCCACAGCGCTAGGAATGATGTTTCCGATGCTGTTAAATGTCGATCTCTGCTCTTTCAGATTGCATGCGCGGCATCGTGACAGTCCTGTGACAGGTGGACTATTCTGGATAAGCTGTTTATGATAGGTCCCTATCAGTGTGCATGTAGTCAAACCGCACGTATTTCTCCAGGCTGACTGTATATATCAATATGTCTATTTGTAGACACAGATATACTTAACGTTCGCTGGAGAGTAAATAAGGAAAATATCGCCTGTGGCCCACGCAAAATAAAAGTCCTCGGGCTGGACACGGTTTCATTGTGAATTTAAGGCCCTTGGGTTCTTCTTTTCTTTGCGTTTCTCTAACAATCTCTCTTGTTTTGAGGCTCTCAATATCAAGACCTCAAAAGTCCAAATGGGAGATCTGAGGGGTTCAGAAAACACCACTGACTCCACAGCTTAACCTATGAATGATGGCCACTGAAATCAAAAACCCTCCAAATTTTTTGGGGCCGATGGCTTTATTAATTTCTGTTTATAATCTTAACTTTTACCTTGGATTCATCCGCTTTATTTTCACTTTTACTTTAAACTTTTAGGGAAAAAAATAACTTTTACCTGCCATTAATATTTAGGTCTATATGTACAGTATATATTGCTAAAACCTCATGATTTATTGGGTCAATACATAAAGAAAGAATAGGTAGAGAAAGGGAAGAAAGAATGGAGGAAAAGGAGAAAAAGCCATGCATTATATTGTGTGACAATTTAGTTTTTTGGCTTTAAGGGGTTAATGACTGAACCAGAGATCTAGTGAAGTCACAGAATAGCCGGTGGAGCAAAGTCCAAGCGTCTGTGGGCTTGGGGAAGATGCGGAAGTGTTCTCTCCAAATGACCTTGTCTGTGTTCACCTCCGCTCTAGGACACACCAAGTACTTATTGCTGTGAGCTGCTAATGGTGGTTATCAAATCTCTCAAGTAACCTTGAAAATAATTACCCACCTGTGTTCAATCAGGGAATTCAGAGAGACTATACCAGCGAGAAAACCACTAGGAGGGATGCTTCGATGTAATTGAGTCGGAGTTTAATATACGTCGCCTCCAAACCGTGTGACCCCTGAGAATCTGCCCATCCACCTTTATACCCTACGACTCGGGGTCATTCCTTTTTTTCTGATGTACCTGGCCAAGGGGGGGCCCATTCTGTTTATAACCAGTGAGAACCAGTGGCTGTTTAATAGCCGAGACTGGAATTTGCCTGTTCTTTTAAGGGACTTAGCCCTTTAAGTCATTAAACTTGTAACTTGGATAAGGACTTGTTAATCCTAAATGGGACTCTCTCTTTAAAACAGGTCTGCCGTTATCTGTTGTACTGTTGTCAAGTACAACTAACAGGTCAGATGGTGAGGATAGCTTTACCTGAGCACAGGTGTGTCATTCTTATTGTTTGACTCTGCGATAGTAAAGCTTACTGTGCTTTAGTAATAAAACACACCCCAGAGACTAAAATAATCTTTAAAACAGATTTACAATCTTTACCGGTATTATTATTATTATGTATTGATTTGTATAGTGCCATCATACTCCGGAGTGTTGTACCAATGTCGAGTTTATGTTTCCCAACAAAGCCCCTTTAAAGAAACCGTAGAGCGTTTTAAGGGAAGGCATAGTGGGGACTCTGGAGAAGGTTAAAGAGGTGAAGAGGGATAAACCTTAAGCACGAGTTATGATGTCACTTTATTTTTATTGGAACACATGACCTCATTGTGTAAAGCCTGGGGAGACGCGTTTGCTCTGGCTCCCTGCCCAGGTCTCCATAAAGCAGTCAGCTGCTGGCTTGGGTAGCCACGGCCGCCGGCTGTCACGTGCGCACGTGCAACTAGGACACAGGCCCATGGGAGCCGGGCCGCTGTCTGTGTTATGATTGCTGTTGTTTATTAAGCATTAGCCAATAAAGGCGTGGTTGGTAATAAAGCAATAAACGGACAATGGCGTAATCGAGGAGGGCCAAAAGGAAGTTGGACGGTTTATGCGGTAAAACTAACGAAAACTGATATTGGCCCCGGGGAATATTTTATGTTTTTGGACAAACTTTCATAGAGTTAGATGTGGAAATACACAAGCTTTCAAGACCTCGGTGGACTCATCAAAAAGTGGGTTTAAGGGCACTACGCAGTTTAATAGAAAATCAGTGAATTTATGAAACGGTAGATTTAACATATCCTGCAATAATACATCATCTGGCACAAAATATCATTGGTTTTTAAAATATATCCGTGCCGTTCATGATGGCCGTGTCCTCGTGATGGCCGCGTCCTCATGATGGGTGATGGGTAATACGAGGTGGGATGGTAGGGATTCTTCTCCTTCTAGAATCAGGTTTATCGAGCCGTTTTCCTTGTGTCCCTCTAGATGAGTCCTGGAGTGAGGTGGCATTACCTTGGGAGCCGGATCATGGCATCCAAAACCGCTCCTTGTTCCTTAGACACAAGAGAGAGGACATTTCATCCTGTCTCTTGAAACCAATCCTGATTAACCAATAAACTGTGCATGAATAGCTGGTTAATCCCATTCTAGGTCGTTTCCTAGAATGACGGCCATACTGAGTATTGGAAGATGTGTTTCACGCTCATCCTTCAATGGTTCCTGGAATCAACGCCATGACCGGCCATCTGGCCCACCGGGCAAATGACTTTGCGAAGGGAATCCGGCTCTAGTTTTCACCTATGTTTTGAGAACGGAGCCACAGAGCTGGGATTTTCTTTTCTTTCAGGAAAGGTGCAGACCCTCGTAGACTCTCTGGGATTCGGGGGGTTATTGGCCTCTGTGAGTCGGGATACAATAGTTTTATTATCCGACTCTAATCCCTCTTTTGTTCCCATGAATACAGGGTCTCCTCGGTTTCCCCGGTGCTCTGCTTCATTCATCGGCTGTTCCTTTCTACTCGGCTGCAGAATGAGGGGATGGGGGGGGGATCGTTAGGAGATAAATCAAAGAGGGAGACGGAGGGGGGGTAAGAACTTAGGGTTGTAAAAAGTAGGCAAGTGGAACAAAGTTAAAGTCCCCCTAATATTCGTTTCTTAATAAGTGGTACTGGTTCTCCTGGATTTTCAAGTACAGATCCAATTATTTGTCCAAGGTTTAAGTCATTTACTTGAACCAAGTCCAGTGTTAGTGTGTGTATGCGTGTATGCGTGTATGCGTGTGCCCCTGTTATACGCTGTATTAGCCGGTATACCTGATAGCAGCTGGTTTTCACCAGGGATCATACGTTAGACGAGGATTGTGCGTCTCTGGACATTGCGTGACTGATGCGAGATTCTCACGTATGTGGCGTCATGTATTCTGAGATTTGCCGTGTACGAATCACTCATCACGCTATCTCTACATACCGGAAGCCCCGATAATTGCATGCTTGCTCTTATTAACGCATCCGTGCACGTAGGGCGCGCCGATAATGGTATCCGTGCGTGTGCGTCTCTGGTACCGCCATCTGTGCGTTTATATTCTCTCCGGCTCCAGGAAACATATGGATCCGTGTCCCAGATGAGAAGCTTTTATCCGATACGGCTGAGTAGTGTGTGTTGAGTTTAAAGGGGCTGTTTCATGTTAAACGCAACCTTAATCCTACTCAATAATTCTTTAATCGTGTAAAATTCTGTCTCGTTATGTTTTGTGCCAGGAACACTTAATTGTCACGTGATAATAAAGCAGCTGCCGATAGGTTGCCATTCAGGTGATTGGAATCTTGCATGTCCATAAGATAATTTGCAGAAGAGATCTGGCCGTTGATGTAGAAAGTTAATTCGATCAACAATGAATATATATTATATTTGGTCAAACCCCTGGGCCATGTTTTTCTTAGGTGAACGACTGCAATGTTTCTCTTTCTGGAATGTAATGTTATTCTCTATTGCTTTGTTCCCATTCTGAAGGGGTTAAATCACGGTTCCATGTACCCTTTTTCACCCGGGTTCATACGTGTTGTTCAGCACGCAAGCCACATGCCTCGGCAGAGAGGGGCCCCTGGGATCCAGGACGGGAGCTCCTGTTGCATGGTTTGCCCTCTCTGGCATCTTAGCAACACACGAAGACGAAGGAACGTAGTTTCCGTCTGTGTTTACCGGGCAAACATCACGTGATGGATCCTACGGGTGTATAACGAACCTCGTTCCTTCATATATCCCGATACGTCCCATACCTTCCAAGAGTCCCTGTTCAGAAAGGACAGTCCCTCTCCTAATACCCTTTTCCTCCCCCGATATGCCTCTCTTCAAGGAACTTTGAATATTTGATGGGTGTGAGTGTGTGTTGGGGTTCTACAGCTCGAAACGTCACAGTATCTGTATAAACCAGGACTTGTGTTTATGTATCAAGCCAATTGCAACAAAATGTTTAAATTGTAACCGGAACCATCTGTAGCTTTAGATGGGCGCTTCTATCCAACTAACAATTTCTACGCAACTGGTGCCCTAAGTGCAGGTCTCTAGATGACTGCCCGTAGAATGCTGTCCAGAATGTTGTCGTTGGATCAGCAGAATGTGCAAGCGCTTACTGAAGTGCAAACAAGACGCCCTGTGTTACACCGATGTGCTTGACATACAAGCAATGTGGTAGCCTAGAACACAGGGACACCGCCTAGGAACAAGGTAATCGAGGAATTCTGGCCCCAAAGAGGTCCCGTACCTTTGAAGGTATGGTTATAACCAGGAACACCCTGGACTCACCTGGGAGGCTCCAGGTATCCCCAATTATTAGAGGTAGCCTTTGATCTTTGGGTTGGGTGGCGTTTAGTTTACCTGCTCCCTGTTTTTAGTCCGTGACCCTTATCCCACCTGTTGTGAGCCAGCTTGACCCCCTGATGTGGCTTCTCACGAGGAGCAGGATAGGTAAAGTTCTGGGAGATCTGAGTTGGAAGTCTTCTGGTTCTGTTCTCAGAATTTCCATGATTCTTCCAGCCTTAGAACATGTGGTGAAGAACGGGGGGTTGACCTGTGAAGTTTACTTAGTATAAGATTAGGAGACAATGGAAACGCTTGAGTTGTGCATTGGGAAAAGTCTTATTCAGAGCAAAGTCATTCTCCTTGAACCTTTTTATTCAGGGCATTGCGAGGGGTGGAAGATGTGATTACGGATTGTGTGTTAATGAGAAGCTGCAGCGGAAAGGAATAAACCCAAGATCCCAGTGCCAGTGCATGCGTAGGGACCCTGTGGTGCTCACCGGTATACTAGTAGGACTGAGAGGTCCGCGTCCTGATGTCTGTGTATTAGGAGGGGTGAGAGGTCTGTGTCCTGATGTCTGTGTAGAGGAGTGAGAGGTCTGTGTCCTGATGTCTGTGTATTAGGAGGAGTGAGAGGTCTGTGTCCTGATGTCTGTGTATTAGGAGGGGTGAGGGGTCTGTGAGGTAAGTGATTTTCCCCCTTGTGTCTGTGACGGTGACACTTGTCGTGTATCTCGTGTCGGTGACTCTGTCACTCTATCCTTAGTCCTCCCCAGCCGTGTCTCCTCCTCCTGTGGCTCCAGTTTAAATAGTCTGCAGGCAGCATTTCCTCTCCCCAGTTCCACCAGTACAGCCAGCAGTAACCTGGTGCTGGGATCGGGGCTCAGTCATCAGGATGTGAGTGGGACAAAGAGCAGCCTCCCTGGGGTACCCGCTGCAGATACACCATGCGCTACAAACCTGCGAGGTCAGTACTGGATTATGGGAGATCCTTTTCCCAGAAGTAGGGTTAATCCACACTCCATCACCTTAAACTTGCTGGTAACATCAGAGTGTAAGGGGGTAGAATGTACTTTAATGAGACGTGGCTTATGGTGTGGCTCTGGAGATCGTCCGTTTAATTACATAAAAGAAAAAAAGAGTGTTTTTTCATCTTAATCTGTCACCTCCTTAGTGCATTTTATTCTGGGGCGGATTTAATCAGGTAACTGTGGTAGCCTTGCGGTGAGGGTTGTACAACTTTCTGGTAGTGAAAAGTTAACCGGGACCCTTTTATGATGTCACAGATGCTGGGGAGGGGGGCTCATTAACGATTTAATTAATTTTATTCCAAACAATTAATTTGGAGAATTATGCACCTTTCTCCTTGATAATATAGTAATGCTGTTGGTACCAGCACCAGAACACCTATTAGCCCCCGTTCAATGCCAAAAGGGCAATCTAAAATGTAAGTTTCCTTCCAGTCTGACTTTTAAGTTTATATATTAAGGATTCCTTAAATATTATTATTATTAATAATAATATTTTTATTAATATTGTTGATAATATATTTAAAATATGGTTTAAATAGCATATGTCCTTTTTTAATAACATGTTCAGCTGTACTGTATGCAAGTTATTATGAATTCTTTAAATTAATTTTATTATATAATATTTTTAAATATACCGGTATTTGAAATATGATGTCATTTTTAATGCATATTAAACTGTACCACACGTGAGTTATTATGGATTCTTTAAATATTTATTTTTATTATGTCTTTTTTTTAATCCATATTAAACTGTATCGTATGCAAGTTATATTTTAAATATTTTATTATCATTATTATTATTTATAATATTTTTAAATATAATTGAAATATTATATGGCTTTTTTTAAATACATGTTACACTCATTGCATGTGAGTTATTATGGAAGATTTTGACACTTAGTGAAGCTGGACTGAGAACCCCCCCATCATGTTTGGTCCAAAGGTCTGAGGGGATTAGCCACTTATCAATAGGACTGGTCAAGTGAACAAAGCCACCGGTTCTTAGGACTGTCCGCTGGTTAATCATTAAAGGAATAGCTGGTAAACCAGCCACCCCAGACCACTAATTGTCCTTGAATTGGCAGGATGTAGATAAAAACTGGTGGTATCCAGAAATTATGGTTGGAGTATTAGACTGGTGTCCAAAATCCTTTTATTATTATTAATAATTTTTAAAAGTAGGACAATCAGATGTCTCCTTTCTGCAAGAACAGTCATGGAAATGAAATGCTACGCGGTTCCATTAAAATCAATTCTGTATTATAATAAGAGGAAGCCTGGTCACCAGGCGTTAAGAAGTCCTCTGCAGGTCCCCTGGTCGTTCCTGGTCAGGCTGAAGACCTACTTATTACTGCGCTTATTTGACCTCTTTTTTTTGTGCAAAGCGCTGAGTACATCTGCTAGAACTTTACGCTCTTTAGGTTTAGATGGACCGGCGACCCTGATGTGCGCGGCACAGGATGACGTTACTGTTTGCTCCTGCTGTGCAACGATTGGATATAGACGGAAGCCAACAATATGGTCTGCGACACAAAGCGGCTCTCCCGTCTAGGACTTGAGTATTAAGACTTTGATGTTTATGAAAAACATTGTGTTTCTCATGAAAATCCACGTCCTTCATATCTAAACATCTTCAGACTGTTTGGCCTTCAGGCTTTCATTTATTTTCCACGTCTCATTTTCCGGGCCATGATCTACAGACGGCAGGAAGTAAAGCGTGCGGACTAAAATGTCTTCCCCCAGTCGGATGTAAAATAACGCTTTTATACTCGTTTCTCACATAGGAGTTATGTGTATTTTAGCTATAGTGTTACAGCCTGGCGAGGACAGATGATATTGGGAGGTGTTTACCTACGACAAACATTTGGGACGCCTCCTGTCTTTGAAAGGCATCAGGTCTTTCATCTCAGGTCTGATTGTATCTGATTGTAAATGGATGGATAACTAGAGCTTGGAACGTAAACCTACATTGGTCTTGTTTGTCATCCTGTTTATTCTGAGGGGAAACATTAACTTAAGCGCAGCAGTTCACAGAAAGGGGTCTCCTACTTTTGTATGCAAGATGTCTTCTGTCAGGAAGGAATCCTAATCCCCCCCTCCCCACCTCATTACTACCAAGTGTAGCCATCATTGTGTTTTTTTTTTAATCGATTTATCGACATTTATCGATGTAATTGTTTTAGAGATTTTAAAAGTTCCCCTGATGGAAAATTAGGTTAGTGGCAGCCTGTGGTAGGCCCAGCATTATCTGATGAACTTCCCGTCTTGAAATTCTCACCCCCATCTGCTTACCCCACCCATAAAAAAGCCTGCCTGAACCAATCGGCAGCAGTCAGCTACTTAATAGGGCCTAGGTAAAAATGGGGATGAATAGCCCAATCTATTTTAAAGTGTGACAAAACAGTTTATGGGCCACCAGGGGCCATGCCAAGCACTGGAAGGGACCAGGGGCCATGCCAAGCATTGGAAGAGGTCAGGGGCCAGAAGCAATGCCAAGCATTGGAACGGGATTACATATAAGATCAAGCCCTGCATTGTATACAGTCCCTAATGCCGGAGGTCACCTTGATTCACAACGTCATGATACATCACGTTCCTGGTGGGATTAAAGAAATAGTAGTTAGAGTTTTCACCATAAATGCCATGCCAAGCACTGGAAGGGGTCAGGGGTCATGCCAAGCATTGGAAGGGGATTACATATAAGACCAAGCCCTATATTGTATACCCTCCCTAATGCCTGAGGTCACCTTGATTCACAATGTCATGATACATCGCATTCCTGGTGGGATTAAAGAAATAGTAGTTAGAGTTGTCACCATAAATGCCCCACATATTGCCCTTGCTGCGTTTTATAATAAAAGGCTCTAGATGCTGGGAGATGATTGGTAGGAATGCAGGTGAATAAATGTGGACATGTAACTGGAGAAGTGACCATAAGAAATGCAGGAAGATGTGTTAACGGGGATCATTAAGCACCAAAAGGAAACCTGAGCATCCGATTACTAACGTTTGAATTTTCCAGGTCCAGCACTGATGAACGAGACTACTACCTGGTAGCGGCTGGTTCACCGAGTAGCTCGGACACGAGTAAGCTCAGTGTTGGTGGCCGGCATTTTATTTATTTTTATTGTTTTTTGCTGCAGATGAAACCTTGGGATACTTCCTCATGGGGTATCGGGTATAAATCAAAGAGAGAAACTGTCAACCTCAAATAGGCCTTCTGTAAACCTGTGATACCTCTCTATGGTCGTGGAATGTAAGGAACTGACTTAACCCATCGGGGACAGCATGAAACAGGAAGACTGGAAGGGTTAAACATCTTACCTGCCATCACACGTATATTCATATGGCTTTTCTGGTGAGATGCTCTTCAACATAGGACTTAATGAGAAAACATGGGGAAAAAACATGCTTTATTACTCCAATGGGGTTTATAACAATATTAACCCCATTGGGAAGAACAGTAAACTGCTGCCCTCTAGTGTTCAAATAGTTATCTTCCAGAATACTTCTTGCTCCATTGTTAAGAAGGTGCGCTACCCATCGGTATATCCTGCTACGCCCTCTGGTGTCCAAACTGTAAACTGCACAACGGTACCTTTTACTAGAGTAAAGCACAGGACTCTTGCTGCCCCTAGTGGTAAAATAGTATAATACACAGAATAGTTTAAAGGGCAGCATTCATTGGTCACTGGATTGAGATGTAAACTGTAATTTCGATTCTCTTATTTTGCAGGGGTACTGGCATTGGCCTCGCTGAAGAAAGGCCTGGTTATTTGTTCTGCCTTCCAGATCACGGTCCATTGAGAACCCCAGTGCATGGCAGCCTGCTTCTTCCGCTGACTTCTGCCAAGCTGGACTCCTCCGCACAACGTGAGGAGGCAGCCAGAACCACACTTGCGTACCCGGCCGACAGCCACCTGTCTGTCGCCAACCCTGACTCCCAGGACAATGTGGTGCCAAGAAAGTCGGCTGACAGGGGCGCTACCCTCCGAGATGCTTCTACAATCACAGGTGGGCTACCCCCAGACAGAGCAGCGGTGTCAGGCAAGCTAGCTTTATTCCCTACCAAATGCCAGTGGTCCCTCCGTAACCAGTATGCCGTCACATAGCCTAGTATGGCTTCTGATGTAATGTTCTGAATGAATTTCACTGTATTAACTTTTACCACTTTGTCACTTTACATTATATGCCTCTATGGCCCGGCATACAGATAATGGCGTGGGTATATAACTTATGATAGGTAGGAAATGTATGGTTGAGAAGTTTATTGTTTAGTACAACGTACAGGTGAAAAATGACTGCTGCTGTTCAGGAACTGAACAGTAGAGGGCAGTGCACACCAAATGTGGTCGTATGGCTGGTTAACCACGTTCTCCGCAGACTTTGAAAACACCTTGAAAGCCCTAGTGGCCCATAAGTTCCTCCTTCATTTGTTTTCAGGGGAGCTGCACATTAGGGAGCTTATCTGTCACTCATTGTATAAACACACTTGTCAGCCTGTCGTTTCATGGTGTACAGAGTTCATGTTACATTGTTAGTCACGTATGTGTTTCGATCAACAACAAAGGGCTCGTAGCGCCTGCGTTGTTGGAGAACCACATTAATGAATATTAACCCCCGATTCCATCCAGTGTTCCATCCATTGTCTGCAACGCAAGGTAGAGTCCCACGGTTCCCAAAGACTCCTCTAACCTTTGACACTTTCAGGATCTCCTCAACAAAACCGTGGTGGTTTTTTAAAGTAGGATAAGGATGCCGCCATGTTGGCCCAAGAGATAATGGCTTCTTTAGTTGAAGGTCTTACACTATATGGACAAAAGTATTGGGACACATGACCATTACACTAACAGGGACTTTTATGGCATCCCAGAAGAGTGGAAGCTGTTATAGCTGCAAAGGGGGGACCAACTTCATATTAATGTCTATGTATTTAGAATGTGATGTCATCAAAGTCCCTTTTGGTGTAATAGTCCATATAGTGTACCTATTATTGGGCCAACATAAAAAAGATTCCACATGAAGACGAGGCCTCTGATATCCCAAGAAGCTTATATGGCTATGTTGGCACAATAAATAATTATCACCTTCGACCAAAGATTCCAACAGAGCCAAACGACACAGATTGGTCATCCTGGAGATCCTGGAATCTTGTTCTGTTCATGGGACTTGGGAACCAACACTTGAGAAAGTCTTCTTGTGGGAACACTTTAAAGGTGCAGTTCCACTTAGACAAACAAATTGTGATAACAAAATTAAAAAAGTGATAAAAAAAAAACAAATAAAGCTTAACAGATCTATAAGTTCAGGCTTTCTTCAAAGGTTTAATTACATGAAGACAACACGGGCAATTTTAAGATGCTGTCTTTGGTTTCTATGATTCCATATGAGGATCAAGTGTTCCCAGTAACAATATGTATCAGGAAAACTTTTAATTGATTAAAAAAATATTTGTCTGAAGCGTTTGGACATTCAACGATGCTAAGACTGCCCTGTTTAGTTACAAAAGTCTCAAATTGAATAAGCTCTGCAAAGTATTTTCTCTGCCAAAAGGAAAATTCTGCAAGCCAGCAGGCGGCTGTCCATCCATTCTGGGCCAACAGAGTGCGTAATTCTCTGAGGATTATCAGAGTTCTAGATCAGCTTCTGTTTCCTGAACCAAAAAGTTATAATTGGCAGCATTAGTTTTAAATTCTCTCTGGAAAATTTAATTCTTTTTCTGGGGCTTCCTAATTCCCTCCTTGTAATCTGCCCTTCATAATGCATAGTGGGAGAGTTAAAACCACAGCTCTCCCTTTAGTGAATAGACCCCCCCTTTGCATGTTCTTTATGATCAATGCTTAGCTGAAACTGGCCAGAAATGGGAAGTAGAAATACCATCGCTTGGAATACCTTTGTATCGCTAACCAAGCTGACTTATGTCTCCCAAATCTAAACTTAGTGGGTACTGCACATATTAACCCTTTCTCCGTCTTCCGTCAGATGTGTGCACCAGCGGAGATGTGCCGGAGGTGGAGATCATTAGCCTTCTCCGGGAGCAGCTCCCTCACTACACCCTACGTGCGGACACGATGTTCGGCTACGAGCACGACGACTGGCTGCACACGCCGCTCTTGCCCGCTGACCTGTCCCTCCGGCTCACCGCTGAGCAGATAGACGAGACTCTCAAATATTTCCGTGAGTTACCACATTACGTTTTCAGATTTCAGACTGGTTTATTCATTTATTAATGAATAATTAGATTTTCTGTGGTTAACAGATCGGTCCATTTCCCCAAATCCTTCATCTTAAAGTTCTGTACTCTACGTTTAAGTTTTGTGATCGTGTTTGCCGGTTATAATAAGCAATAAATACATGGAAGCTTCCACCCTAACGTTCTGTTGACCACCCATCAGCGATGGGTCCATTGGGGTCTGTTTTGTTTTCAATTTGCTCAGCCGACCTCTTAGGGGAGGAGAAACCTTAAGAACGTATAAGAGATTATGGAGATGCATACAAATGGAAAGCCAAATTATGACACCTTCACTGGGGGACGGGATGGATGCAGGTAGGGGCAGGTCCATGATGGGACCACCAACCTACCTTACCCATTCCACCATCTTGCAAGCAACGCAATGGCCAGCGGGGACTTGTGGCCTTGATTGATATTCAGGTTCTGTGAGTTGGTCAGCGGAGATCAGAGAATCTCCCCAACCAGTCCTTGATCCCCAATGCGTGCAAAAGTGGGGCAACTTGGTGGGATAAAGGGATAGATAAAATAGTGATTGTCTTGGGGGGGGGGGTAAAATGGGATGATTGGGAGGTATAGAAGTGTATGTGGATATGTAGAAGCTGCTATGAAGGTGTCGGGTTGCAGAAGTGTTTGGAGGACATTGATGTGTTTACGATAAGATCCTGTTGAGGCTCGTGGTGAGGAGGATCAGGTTATAATGGTTAAACTTATTTGGCCAGTTTGCCCCAGGCGGGGGGGTGGGGGTGGAATATCCAGGTGTATGTTTTCAGTACCACCTCGGTGAGAACACAAAACAACCCTACTTCTTATCAGCAGGGTGTGCCTTTTCTACTGATCGTAGGACTTTGCCCCCTAAACTCCACTCCCTACGGCATGGAGAGCACTCGTATACAACACTTGTCTGGAAATACTCCATTACCACCTACCCTCAGTATACCAGCAAAAATACTACTTTTAGGGAAAGTTAAGAGTGCATCCCACAAGTCACCTGGAGATAAACAGATGACGAAAGTAACCCGAATAAGACACAAAAAAAGAACAGAGAACATAAGAAGAACATAAGAAGGGCCGGCCAGATTTTTGGGTATATCCCTCCCTTGTTTTTCCGGATTCCTGAGTGACGGTCTTTCTGTACAGCCGGCACACTGTAGGGGCTGCGGATGTGCCGCGCAGCACGTCTCCAATGGAGGACCTTAATCTTCAGAAGGTGGAATGAGGAGGTTGTCCCCTGGAGCAAATCTGAGCTGGAACTCTCCATGACAATAGAAGTCTCAACTTTGCATGGCTAAAGGGCAGGAAGCAGGGCATTGTGGGAACTCTGTCTCAAGCTGGGTTTACTGCCTACACTTGTATTCCAACTGCATAAATCCCCATTAATTATTTTGTGGCTACGCCATTTACGTACTTAACCGAGAAGAAAAATATTAACCTTTTCAGCACTGGACCTCTAATACCGCAGAATATTGTATTAAATAAATATAATATATTTAATTACATTTAATTAAAATATTTAATTCGATGGATTATTTGTTCTATATATTTATTTTTAAAATATAGTTAATTACATTTAATTAAATATTTAATTCAATGGATTATATTATATTTATATATATATTTATATTTAAATATTGTTAATGAATTGTATTCTTTGTATGTATTTTATGTATTTAATATTTAATTGTGATTAATTGCATATATAAGGTGGGAAAGAACCAAAAAAAAAATAAAACACTTTGTTTCTTTCTATATTTACTGCGCGTTGGCTGTAGACAGAAAGCTGGATATTCTGTAATCGGCAGTCTTAAGATATCATTAAGAAGATTACGCCGTCGGAAGTCTGCTAACCTCAGAGCTTTAGTGAAGTAACAGTTAGTGCGTAATGTACCCTTAGCGACCTGCTAAGTGCCTTTAAATTGAAAATACGGTTTCTTGACCGAAGAGCTTACGCTCTAAGTACGTGCACTCTATTTTATTGTGTGGAGGTTTTACACTTTTACGTCACACACACACACGTGGCTCCAGGACATTAGTGGATAACTTCTTGACCTACGTGGAATTATCGGAATTGCGCTGAGAGTACGCCTTGAGATTTGTAATTGAAAAAAAGAGGGTGCTGAGGGGCAACATTAACTAAGTTCTACCCCATCTGGTGAATTAACACTTCTACTGCCCCAGTAGCACAGAAAACCCCTTTTACCTCCCGTGTGTTGCAGCAAATCATTATATGTGACTCGCGTTATGAGACCCCAGAATTTGAGATCTCAGCACTCCCTCTGCTAGTGTACTCTGGATTTTAAACCCAGACCCATGTGCAATGAGATTGGGGACTTAAAACAAGTATGGGAAATCTATGGAAATAGTACTTCGCCCAGGGTAGATTCATGGACAGGCTTCTCGGCAGATGTGGTAGAGGTTCTTGCCTGCTAATCTTTCTCTGTTTTGCCGTGTTGTTTGACGCTGTGTTTTTTCAGTTGGGAAATCAGTCCGCACTTCCTTGTAGACGTGGTGGATCCACCGACCCGCTTAACAAGAACAGACATCTCAAACTTGTTCTAGACTTGAGTTAACCCTTAGAGCTTATGGGCAAATTGCACGTGTGGAATCGGAAAACTTTTTTTGTGCACCGCAGTTTATTATATATTTACTAAAACCATTTTTATGATGTCATCGATTTTTATGATGTCATTGATTTGTGGTCTCGGGTTACCATTGATCATAGGGGTCTCCAACTAGCTGTATATCTGTTTTCGGTGTTATGTACAAAACAGACAATGGTGTCTATACTGGTTTTTCCAGCTGGCCCTTAATGGGTTCATGCAGTGTTGTTCATGTTCTGCGAGGCATGAATATAGGTTCTCTATATATATAAGAAGTCACCAACATGACCGTTCTTAATGATGGACCACCCAAGACTTTGCAGGAGGAAGCTCACTAGGGTTCAGCGTTCTTGTTTAAGTCAATATGTTTGATTTAATGTGTGTCCGAGCTTTGCAATGACTGTTCGGAAGGGCCGTACTGGACAGGATCTGGAATTTTTTTGGGGGGGATTATATTTGTGAAGTCCAGATAGCTTACGTTGCCCCAATAAAAGATATCCATTTTCAACTAAATAGATTTATAAAGAATTGGTAATAATTGTAACATTGTAGCTTTTAGGTTTTGTAGCTTTTAGTGTGTGGCGAGGTAGGTGTATATGCGCAGGCGTGTTGGTGTGTGTGTGTACGTGCGTTTGCGTGTCGGTATCGTATATTTGATACTCCTTTTCCTTGTAAATGTTTTTGTCTGATAAGAGCAGGTGGAATGATTGATTGCCAGCGTTTGGGATGTACCAATTCTCGGGGAAGGCAGGGGTAATCCGCATTTATGATCAGTCTGTTGATAAACACAGCTGAGTGGACCACCCAAAAAAAAAAGGGTTGGAGCTGAACAACAATGGGGGCTGGGCATTTTTTAGCATCTGAAAGGGGTCTGTCATTTTAGATTGAGAGTTGGAACAATGTTTTGCAGTCCTGCCTCTCCCCCCTCGGGTGATGGGACTCCCCAGCCAGGTGTACACAGAGCCACGAGGCTATAAATTAGAGCGGAGCGGACTGGCCGCCGTCAGAGCAGTCGAGAGCAGTACATGGTCCCAGTTGTTAAATACCTATTATTATTATTGTTTTCGCACCTCCTGATGCCTAAAGCCTGGGGACGTCAGGATATGAGTGGGCTTCCTGGGGGGACCTGCCTGTTCTTGCGCTCCCTGCGCCCCATTATTTCTCTTCTATACGTCCACATCCCCCATTGATTTAGAATTTGTTTTGGCCAAAGGTCAGGAGACCCCCTGACTGGCAGCACTGAGACCATGGAGTTCTGGAGCAGCACCTCCAATTATGACGACGAATGCAATGGGAATATCATTTTTGAAAGTGACTTTGACTCCATGACTGATGAGCTCGGAGAAGGTAATTTAACATTCATAACAAAACATCGTCAACAGAAGGGGCGCCCCGAGCTCCGGAGCTCCTCACGAGGCACCAGAACCTTAGAAGGTCCAGATGCAGTGAAAGCCTGATGTTAAATGTAACCGTTATGGGTTTTATTGCATTAGATTGTAAGCTCTTCTGCCTATTCTGTAAGCACATCTACATGTAGTAGCGTCTTGGAAATGATTGTCCACCTAATCTGGATGATTCTTATTTTATTACGGTTTGGATATTGTGTCTCGCTGTGCATATTCTGCAGACGTAGCGTTAGTAGGAGTACTGTTTCAATGTGCTGGCTGAGCATGGTTAGAGTTGTAATCCACTAGTTGTCTTTGTTGTTTTTCTGGATAGAGACCAGCTGTCATACGAACTGTTGTCGTAAGTTTCTGGGTGGTCTGATAACACTTTCTATCTCTTTTTACTGTTTGGATGACCTGTTTTGTGTCATAGAGTTGATTAATTGCAAGCTCCTGGCCCCAGACATATAGCGCGCCTTCCTGTAGGGTGGTCTCATAAGTCAATTTCTTGTCTAAGGAGTCCGGGCTGTTAAAACATTGAGATTGGATCCTTAGAAGTCCTTATTCTAGATAAAACCTAACTTCTTTTTTGTACATTTTGTGTTTTTGAATGAAGAACGTGTTCTGGGGGAGGAAGCTTCCGTCTGTAATGCGCATGGTTGGGATCTGGGAATGGTTGTTGAAAATATTTGATGCGATCCAGTAGATCCTATAACCGGAGATACAATTAGATTATTCTCCCTTAGACTGCAGTCCAAAAGTCTGGAACAAGAAATAAAAGTAATAGCCAAACCTGAAAAAAAACAAAAAACACATTTTTGGTTACTAAAAAGATGTTAACTATTTTGTTTTTTTTTATAAACACAGCAGGAAAAAAGTTTTAGGTAATATTGTATCTTTCACCGTGATGCAGCAATATTGTTTTTTTTTTTCTTTTGACTTTTTTTTTTTTTTCTTTTAAACAAACTTTTGGAGACTGCGAAATCTACCCTGACCCCGTTCTCTCCCGATGTCCACTTTCTGTTTACGGTTATCAAATCCCAATTATTTCCAATTAGCGTCTGCTCCGCTGACAGGCTTCTCCTACCCTTCTGGGCGATTTGGACTCTGGATTGGAATATCTCAAAATATAAAAGGGGGGGGTGGCCGCTGTGGGTCATTATTTATGGTTGCAAGAAGGCACTAAAATTCTGGCTACCAAAAGTGCATTGAAGCATGTCCCGGAATGCACATTTTTCAATTTTAAAACAAAATATTACATATTTCCAGTTTTTGGTGCTTCAAGCCTCCCTCTTAGACGACTTTGTTTAATGACTGATGTGTTCTTTTTGTATTCTTTTGGTTATGTAGGGTCTTTTTTCCTCTTCTTTTAGAAACTCTGAATGGCTGTAGGCTGGGTTTGTGGGTGTAGTAAGTAGGTCATTTACAAATGTATCCTGCATGAAGGCGAATAGGCGTAAAGCTTCCATATGTTGAAGTTAAAGCCTCTATACCTTGATGGGGTATATTTTGTTGTACTATTACCCCCTCCTTTTGAGTCTTACACCAACCTCCTGGTACCTCCTTAAGAAGCCAATTTATGTTTTAATGTTAAAATGCAGATGCATATTACATACACTTCAGCTCATGACATAGGCCCTCTTTATCTGATGTCATCAGTTAAGTAGACTAAGCAGGTCATCCACAGTCCATCTAATACGATGAACGTCTGCCTGGAACTCCCCACCTCTTTTCTGCCATCTGTCGTGATCCAGATAAGACCCTCGCTATGTCTTAAGTGAGAAATATTTATCAGGTAGTTAGAAATTGCTAGGATTTTCACTTAAAAAAACTGCTTTGTCTTCCAGTCCTGTGTTCCGAGCGAGTGGGCAGAGTGACCAAGACTTATCGGGACATAGACGCCGTCACCAGTCTGCTGGAAGAAGTGAGTATTTCTTCTGTGTGTAATAAAACCCGGGTTTAGTTTATTTGCTTTATCCAGCCAAGAAAAATGCAAATCAACGCTATTAGAGTAAAAAGTCTCTTGAACCGGACGCTCTCATCAACAATAGATCATAAAGTGAATAAATTCTATTTTTTCTATGCCAATCGCAGAAAGAGCGTGACTTGGAGCTTGCCGCTCGCATCGGCCAATCTTTGCTAAAACAGAACCAAGAGCTGACAAAGAAGAATGGATTTCTGGAAGAACAGCTGGAAGCTGCCAAAGAAGAGGTAAGGATTTTACCGCACATGTAGGGGCAAGAACGACGACGGACCACCAGACCCTAAAACCACCTTTTGTTTATTTCACCTAAGATCGGTTATTTTAGTATAATATTGAAAACATAAAAAGACAAAAAGGGGGAGACAAAAAGGGGAGTGCAGCAAGCATAATAAAAATCAACTTTTTGTTCAGGAGGGAATAAAAAACATTCATAGAGCAACTTAAGTTTTTCTTCTGCATGTACGTTCAATACACTCTTAATTATGAAGCCTTAAATTAAGATAACAATGATGGACCAGCTTTATCAGAAGCTAATCTGTGTTTTTGCCTTCAGATCTGTCAGCTCCGTCATGAGGTGTCAATGCGAGAAGACCTTCTCCACATCTACGCCGACACCACGGAGAGCGAGCCTTTGACTGGTGCCACCACCCCGTACGTTTATCCCCCGCTCCCTATCTGTGTTTATGCATAAGTGCGCTGAAAAGTACAAAGTCACATGAAAAACAGTACAAATACATAATGTCAAATATGAATATTTTTACAGAGTTTACAAAAAAAAGTCCACTAAAGAAGATAAAAGCTGCCCGTGTTCCTTTTTCCATACAAGAGCTCGTATAAATAATATAATATGTAAAGCAAGACCCTTATCTCCTTCTGTATTGCGTTGTTGAGATGTGATTGTTTGAGTGTGACCTCAGAGTTCCAGTGGTGACATCACATCTCTTTTGCGTTCATCAGTGAGGCCATAACCAAGAGATTTCTGATCATTCCAACACTACCTATTGGAGCTAATTGCCCTAAATATTTGAGGATAACACAACTATGTGTCGAGTCCTTTTTTTTTTATTAAATAAACACATTCCCATTCTACTAATTCAGTCCTTGCTGAGAACTCTTTCGTAGAACACAAGAGAAGGCGCACATAGTAAAATACATAGAAAACATAAAACATGTGAGTGTAGTCTTCGCTCTTTGATTGCGTTCCAAACTCTCTTCTTAAAGGCTACGTCGGAATGGCTCTTCATTCTGTCTTCAGCACAACATCCAGCTCGATGTCCTGCAGCAGAAACTTAAGACTTTGGAAGATGACAACAAGAAGATGCGCAATGAGGTAAGTTCAATGGTAAGGGTAGGAGCCATGGCACCGCTGCCTGAGGAAACCAGATGTCTCGCGTCAATCCCCACGTTTCTTCTCAGGCCAACCACATTCTTGATGTTACTAATGAATACGAAGATCAAGAGGGTTCCTTGATGCTGGATTGTGTGGAGCAGTTCTGTGAGTATCCAGCGCTTTTTATCAAGGTTACATTCGTTTGTCGTAGATCAGTTTAATGGCAGGCCACATGCTGTGATAGGCTATTAGAGAAGGTCCACAGATTTTCCTTGCTGAGTATAGAGATGTAGGTATCATGTCTATTAAGTATCTGCAGAGGGAAAATGCTGTCTGTACATTGTATAACGTATGCTTTAACATTTTCTATGCTATTTTACCCTTTGTAAATAGGGGTTGGGTGACAGTTGTGTGCAGTCCATGTCCTCAAAGGCAACCAACGGCTTCTAATTTATGAGCTTACCTTATTAGTCACAGTTATGGCAGTCCTAGTTTCCATTGTCCCAATGGTACTTAAGCAGGGTGGTTGACTTCTGTTTGTGTTGCAATGAGGCTGCAATATTTAAGATGTAACTATAGTGTTATAGCAGTCATATTGAGGGTTTGAATTTACTGCAGGCTGCGATCAAATGTGTTACATTAATTAATTCTCTCTGTGAAGCCGAGGCCAGCAGACAGGCGGCCCTGTTGGCAGAGGAGCTGGCTCGAAGGGGTGAAGACTCCATGCGGCAGCAGGAAGAGATCAGCCAACTCCTGGCTCAGATCGTACATCTACAGCAGAAATGCAGAAACGTGAGTTGTGCCCCCACAATAGCATGCGCTGCTGCTCTGCCAGTCGGGCACAACCCGTAATTCCTAGAGTGGCACAGAAGCAGCAAGAATATCATTTTATTAAACAAAGGAGGACCAATTCATTATTACTGATTGTAGTCTATGTCTAAAAAAAAGAAATCATAATTATTTGTGATGAACATAACGGATATGTTATATGACATCATAGAATATCAGGGTAGGATCATGAGAAGTGTAGAAATAACTCCTGACAGAATGTGCCAAGGTAATGTAAGGTGAGGTGGTGCCATTGTTGGCCATTATTGATGGCCAACACTCGTCTGTTTATGAATTCCTGAAGTCATTCCACTTGGATGGCATTATCTGCTATGGAATCCATGCACCATGGCTCCAGGACATTATTTTATCAGCCATTCCTCCAATCTCTCTAATGTACAATCTCCCTCTTTCCACAGTGCTCCACCGATAACGAAGAACTTCAGCAACATCTGGCCGCTGTGAAAGAGCGGGAGCAACAGCTAAAGGCTCAGGTACAAATCTTGTTCAATAAACCGGGGCACAGCCGGCCTTTGGGGTTCCTAGTCCGTGGGTCTGTCTGCCCTCTGGGGAGAGCTTCACTTGTTAAATCTATACCATAAAGTGCATAGTAGCCATCCTGCTTGCTGATATTAAGCTACTCTTCATCGGTCTCTTCCCTTCAGCTGGTGGATCTGCAGGAGAAACACAAGGAGTGCCAGGACATGCTACACGAGGCACAGGAAGAGCTGAAGAACCAGCGGAATCGTAGCCTTCCCAACAGCATCATCAGCAGATACAGCACCCTGAACATCTTCCCACTGGTGAGGAGGGGTTGGGATTGGCCATTAAACGAGGATGAAGGGTCAGGTTGATCAGAGGTGGGGAACAGCTAATGGTGTTAGGAGCTGGACTATGGAAAGTGCTGTCTCATCGGTCATAATGGATCCCGTCTCAATCTCTTATGTTAATGGGCAATTTTTATGTTGGTAGGATTCATTAGCTGCTGAGATCGAAGGAACGATGAGAAAGGGGATTGATGCCTCCTCAGAACTCAAGTAAGCCTGTGATCTTGCACTGCACAATTTACCACTGTAATGAGTTTCCTAATTGTCCTACAATCTCAGGATACGACTAGGGCTGTTTTGTTTCGTTTTATTGAGTTGGGGGGTGGACGGGCGGACGGGCGTGTGCATGCCTGAATACCCAATGCTGTCTACTTATACACCCATCTAGCACGCTGAGTTGAGGTTTAAGGTGAATAACTCTGAAGGGTGCGTCACTAATCTGGTGCCTCTATGCTTGCAAAAATCAAAAGAATAGATTTATATGGTTTATATTTAATGAGGGCGTCTGCGTGCAACTTGTCTGTAACTGAGAACGGCCCTATCCATATAACTTAAAGGTAACAATGTATCTAATGTCTTTTGCAGGAGCTACAAGCGAGTGTTTGAGACGGTAAAAGCTGCTAATCAAGCTGTGAGAGCCAAATCCCGCTGCCCTTCACCGCAGAATGTCACTGGATCGCGGGTATCATCACGAAGGCCCTCAGCCGCCCCCAGCCGTGTGGGTACCCCTCCCATGAGCCACTATGAATCAGAGGGGGCCAGCATGGTCCTGCCAGAGGAGGAGACGCTGTTACTTGGGCATGATGGCGAAACCTCAGCGTAAGTAGGATGCTTAGGAACGGTTACTGGTACCAACCAGTGTGTGGACAGAAGCCCTGTCCTCTCTGAGCTTCTCCTGCCTGCAGGGATCATATTGTCTAGGAGTTTGATTGAGAAAGAAAAACTCTGCAGTTTACCAAGGTATCTTGCTGACTCAGCTCATATCTTTAAGCAATGGAAGGTCTCTGGTGTATCCTTTCATATGGCTACAATAAGTAGATTGGTTGACCTTCTCTGCCAGGTGAACTACACTTACCATTATTCGCCAATTTCCTTGCTCATTAGCAATGCGATTAGGTTTATATTTTTCCAGTATTTATTTTTCCTGGTGTCTAGCATCTCCTGATAACTCAACCAGCTCTCTCTTTGTTCCAGTGTTGGTGGGAAGAGGTTGGGGATGCCAGGCACACCTGGAGGTCAGGATCTTGCAGCAGCCCTGCAGAGACTCAGTTCCCAGCAGGACTCGCACTCTCCCGACAGTCTGTATGAGGAGAGGGAGCTCAAACTACGTAGAGATGGAGATATCTCAAGTGGATTCCTTACACCCAACGAGAGCATCCTGTCTACAGGCACCAACTACTCTGGCATTTCCGAGGCTAGTGGCAGCTCCAGCTTCTCCCTGAGTTCCCGGACTCACTTGCCAGAAAAACTGCAAATTGTCAAACCACTGGAGGGTAAGAGGCACCACATTGTCATTGATATGTTTCTCTTAATTGTATAGTATATTCATACATTTGTTTTTCAATAGTTGGAGGAGCTCTTCCTTTTCATTTCCAGATCTATGTGCCACTTGGTACTTCTGGGTTCTGACCCCGTTATACCATTCTTCCTTTCTAGGGTCAGCTACCCTTTTGCACTGGCAGCAACTGGCTAAACCCAACCTGGGAGGTATCCTGGACCCCCGGCCTGGTGTCCTTACCAAAGACTTCCATGAACTTGACATTGACGTGGAAGATGTCTACAACCTCAATGACTTTGAGGAGGATGACCTGGAACCTATCTCCTTCCAAGCTTTGGCCTCCTCAACACCTGTTAAAAGAAAGGAGAAGCCTAACAGTGAGTATCTTGTCTGCTTAGCCTTCTTTAGTCTAAAATCTCACCAGCTTCCCCAGCCAAACTGTGTATAATACAGTGAATGTTCTGGGGTTAACGTTTCTTAACACATGATAGAATCCTGCAAACCCTTGCTTTTATTAAATAAATCTGATAAGCGTACCAATATATTGATATTGATGAGGAAGAGTCTATCCTTAACCTACCTAGCTGTCTTGTGAGGAACATGTTTCTTTGCTTCTATGTCCTGACTTGATTAGATGTTTCCCACCCCCGTGCTCCTTGTGTTCTAACCTGTAGCTTACCTATGTGTTCCAGTGTTCTCTTCCGTTAACAACCTTCCCCAGACCCAGTCTACGTACACCATAACCACATGTCGCATGTCACACCCACTCCAAGACATTACGTCGGTTACCTCCAGGTGAGTGGGCATGTCTGTGTCTCATCTCAAAGTTGTCTTTCATCCCATTTGAACAACATTTTTTTTTTTTTTATTAAGTTCTCCATTGTATATCGGCTATGGTATTAAAGTATATGGCTTCATAGATATTACTTCTCCTTATGGAGCCTTCAAACTGAATTTGCAAGACCAGGCACAGTCATGACACTAATTGCACATCTTTTAGTCAATGGCTGGATAAAGTATGGATCAAAGCAAACTGTTGGCAGACGACTGTCTACTCTAAAATATAATGGGAATAGGGGCGCAAGGATGGGAATTGGCTCAGCCCCCCCACTAGACAACTGGGTACTACTTCCAAATTCTCTACAAATACATTGCTCCAGTTTTTCTTTTAGTAACATGGTCCACTGTCTTCGGGGGGAAAAAAAGGCATAACATGCCCGTTTGACCGGTTTTGTGCCTTTAATGCATTTTGGCTTGTCTTCAGCACTGTTGCAATAATGTTTATATAGAATTGGATGCTGTTGGTTGCTAGTTTCTTGAGAATTATAATGAAGATGAAAAGATGTGAAATGCGCTGCATGTGGAAGTGCTTTCCTTGACCGCTGCTGGTGAATGGGTACCTGGGTCCTCTCTTTTCTGCACCTGTGAGAACTTGTTCGCTTGTCCTCCATTCATGTTTCCATTTCCATCCTCACGCTTCTAGGCACTTCAGGTCCTGGTGGAAACGCATTTTTCAATGCTTGACTTTCTGAGATGTGTCTGAGCGCAGAGTCATACTCAGCAGCGAGGCTTCAAGGTAGACCGGTAGCAGTAACCTTCAGCTGTACTTGGGGGGCAACTCAGCGACCAGAAGCTGTGTAGATGTGGATGCGTGAAGGATCTTGAGAGTTGTAGTCTACCAAGAGGGTGTTCACTTGGCTACTTGTAGGCGTTGCACAGTATTCAGTTAGGAAATAGGCAGCAAGGTAGCGGTAACGGCATTGACCGGTTATCTCAGTTTTACATAAATATGATAGTTCTAGGATTTTTCCAACTATTATACTACTGATATACAGCTAGTAATACATTGAAACTAGTGGCGTATTGGCGCTGTGCTTTGAGTAATGATAGCTCCCAGTAGAGGACGCCAGAGCAGCCAATCTGGAGAAGAGTCTGTCCGGGGCACTTTGATGCACAGTTTATGTACATAGAATACCTGAGAGAGAGGGGGTATAATCGCATTTCTTATATCCATCTATCTACATAACTGCCGATCTATATAAACGTGAATATGCAGTTGGGTAATTAGTATTTGGCCGCTGAGTTGTCCTACATAACGGTTGCTGGTTAAAAGCGGGTGCAGAGGAAGGTATTTTCCCCCGCAGACTTGACTGTGACCCTTTCATACCTATCTATGTCTCTACTAACATTATTGTTGCTATTAACGGTTACTCACATTAGAGAGAAGCCCGTACTACACCACCCGGCCATCAAGCTTATTCTAATGGCATGATTTTCTCGGACAAACATTCTGTTTGTTACACGTGATGGGAGTCCAATAAGCATGCCAACCTCCACGTTATTTTCTGGGAACATTGTTTCTGCCCTCAACACTCACTCGGTCCTGATGCAGAGCACGGGGGCACTAGGGAGCCTTACTTATAGCCCCGTTATTATTAAAGTGTTTGTAGAAACGTTGATGCATTATACAGATGTCTGGCCTTCCGTGCCTTGTTTGCCCCGGTACAGTCATCAGTCTGTGGGAGTTAATGCCGCCCCGATTACTAGTCACAGCAAAGGCTTCCTCTCTCTAACACCTAACTCTTTCTGTTGCATGTGCTAACGACACCTTTTTATTTTTCTATAACAAACTTTTTGTTTTGTAAGTTACAGCAAAAGTTTTGCACTCATTCACTGGTCTCAGTCTAATTACGTCCTTCATCACAAGATCTAAATCTTCATATCTCACTTGAATGACCTGAAGAGTCTCTCATTCTTTTTGGTAGTGAAGTTGCAGCGAACCTCGCATGTATATAAGTTGCAGTACTGCTTTACTAAAACTATGTAGTGTCCATTGAACTGAGCCCTCTGTGGCATTAGATTGTGGTGATGGTGGCTTAGACCAGTGATGGGGTGCGAGGCATGCGTTGTGTAATGTGCTGCAAGGGACGATCAACTAACTTCTCATTAGTCAACATGTCTGCAAAGTAACCTTCTTCAATTATTCTCAAGAACAAGTAATGTCTTGTATGAAGTCTGCAAAAGGGTTTTGAGAAACTTTTGTAAAGATTTAATCCGTTAAACTGTTTTTTATGTCTTTCTTTACTTTTTAGTCTTCATAACACAGTTCTTCCCTCTTGTGGAAGCTTTGAGAGCCTAAGTTCAGTCAGCCTGGAACCCCAAAGGCATCCTCAAACAAATCTGGATCCTTCTAACCAAGATCAGCCCAGCTCTGGACGCAACACCCCTTTGGGACTTGTTACCCTGTTAAAGGAACACGGTATATCTGGTGCGAGAAGTAAAAACCCTGGGTCTGGTGAGGAAGGAGCACTGGTTCCTGATGCTCAGCCGGGCCTCTTTGAATTGGGCTGGCATAGGACTTTCAGGGGCTTGGGTTTTGGAAGGGCTCTTGTGGACAATAATTCAGTCAATGGACCCTCGGACTCTGTTCAGAACCAAAGAAGCATCTTCAGCATCAATTTGGTGGAGCAGCTGAGAAGACTCGGGTTGAATCAGGTGGTGGAAAGAGGTATCGCGTCCTTCCAGAAGGACACAAAAACTACTAAGCCCCAGCCCTAGATCTGACGGTTAAATCTAGCAGCAAAGACAATTACGGAATGAGCTTTTGATTCTGTACCAAGGTGCCCTCATGTCTAATGGAACAAGTCCACTCTTCAGTACGTGCTTAATTAGCCATTTTACTGTTAAAGATCACTCCAAAAGTCATAAAAGAAGCCATCTTTTGTAAAACTAAATACCGCTACCTAGTGTTTATTCATTGGAGCTGAATCCATAGTTCTGTTGAGAAAAAAAAATGCGATTTCTGTTGAAATCGCATCTTTTCTATGACTCCGGGGGTCCTTCTGCATTTGTTCCTTCCAGCCACCGAAAATGCATGGATTTAAAGAAAAAAAATGTAGCTGTTCCTCTGCTGGCAGAAAATCTCAATGTTCTTTATTTTTATACAGCTGTCTTTATTCATTACGCATATATATGCCTTTTATCAAATCAATTGATATTTTACACCGATATATGTACATGTGTGTTTTTATAGACATTTGCACTCTGTTTCAAGGATAAATTTACCAATTGCCTGCAAACTTTTTCACATTACTGTCATTTTTCTAAATCTGTTACGCAGGATACAAATTTAGGTTTTTTTTCAAATAAGGAATTTGTGGATACCTAGATACCTGCTAAATAATTCTGTAGACAGTGGGGTTTATTCAGTGACTGTTACTTGCCTCATGAAAGGTCAACTTCATTTGTAAGAAGGACCCAGATAGTCCCAGGTAATGTATAATCTATATGCTCTACGTTGAGGACAGAACCCACCCCACAAAAAAGATAGGAAAAACATCTTGTAACAAAACAACCAGTTTTAGTTATTTAGGTGCAAGTGCAAACAAGTACAATAATATATAACTGGAAACAATAATGTACGCTAAATACATTAAATAGGGGGGCTAACAATGCAATCTTTGTAACAAACATTTTTATAAATATTGAAAAAAACTGGACCGTAGGCAAGCATTTCCCTGGACCCCGCTCCATGCTCTCCCTAGCATGCAATCACTCCTTCCACTACCACACCAAAACAAATTTGCCACACTGACTGCAGATTAAGGGTTAACAGAGTCAGTGCAGTCTTCCCTTCTTCCGACCCTATCATCACTTTGACAGGTCCTCTACCCCATAATCATCTCCAGAGTCCCTTTGTCGCCTCATTCACTTAGCCACACACCCCTTTTCCTTCCTCCCTGTAGTTCAGGTATAGCTCAAATAAACAGCACTTGCACATGTAGATCAACTGAATAAGACGAAAACCCTATATTTGCAGGTATACATAAATGTATGGAAACATAGCATAGCAGGGATAGATCAACAGAATAACACACACACACCCAACTTTGCATGTATAGATCAATTGAGAATCACATGTAAACTCAGCATTGAAGGTATAGCTCTGATAACAGAATTAGAAATCCAAATCATGTTATACTAATGTAAGGAAACATAGCATTGCAGGTATAGATCAACATAACACACAAACCCAGCATTGCAGTTATAAATCAACTGGAAATCACATATAAACACCACTGAAGGTATAGATCAAACAACACATGGAAACAGCACTACAGGTATTGATCAACTGAATAATACCTAGACTCTGTATTTGCAGGGATACATAAATAATGTATGATAGCATAGCAGATATTGATCAACAGAATAACACAGAAACCCAGCTATGCAGGTATAGATCAATTGGAAATTACATGTAAACTTAACATGTAAATTAAATGGTAGTGAAAATGGTTGTGTTAATGTGTATATCGGCTTCTCTGCGTGTGTGCTTGACTTTTATTAATAATAAAATCACTGAAAGTATGGATGAAGATTACAACCCCCTAAACCCAGGCAAAATACTCAGTACTGGGAATAAAGTGTTATGTGGGAATCCTATACCGAAGCTTATCTTCTCTTCATATTACTAATCAGTTACAGGAGGCAGTTGCAGTCTGCTCGAATGTGAACAGCGGAACACGTAAAAATGAATGAAATAAGAGTCTTTATCCAACATTCTAAAAAATATTTGATTTCACAATAATGTTGAGGAAGATGGAGGGGCACTCACGCTAACACATCCAGGCACCCAGACACTCGTGCTAACATACCCAGACATACACACACCTGCCCATACATACACACGCACATTTATACTTGCCCTTACTCACAAACATCCTGACTTGCGCTTGCCCTTGCAGCCACACGCTTACCAGTCCTTAGACACATTTGCCCTAACAGACCTCGGCTTCAGCACTGAGAACTTGGCTGTGACGTTATAACCCGGCTCTCGGCATCAATGGCGGCACGGGTTTAAACAGACCTAGCGCTCCGTTCGTTTTGGGACGGTTGGAGTCTGGTCCGCCTCTGTAGAGAACCAGCAGGATGACACCTTGCCGACCACTAGAGATGGCGGTATGCCTTACCATGCCGTACAGTCACAAAAAGCCCTGACTTCTACAATTTGAGTATTTTAATGGTTAATTGAATGAAGCCCATGGTCTTCCGTTCACTCACACAGAAACCTTAAAGAACACCACAGAATACCAGAATCAGATTTATGTACCATGTTTTATTCTAGACCAGTGGGAAAAATATAAGTTGATAATTTCTAGAAGAATTTTTTAATTTAGGAATTAGCAAAACCCAGGTGTTTGGTAATTATATGGTCCACCAGCAATGAAAATTAAATTAGGGAAAGGGGTACTTTTTTGTCATAACAAATATTCCCACATAAGAACAAAAGTGAGGGTAGGGTCGAAAGGATGGACTAAGTAGTATTAGGAACCGGAGATGGGATCTTCTGAACTCCTGCGTCCGAAATCCATCCACCCAGCGTAGTCCCGATCATGCATCGGGTGAAGGTGACCTTCGACAGCGGCGAGTTCTATTGTGTACAAAAAGTTAGCATGAGAAGAACCGACACAGGTCTTCATTCGGTAACCCCAAACATCTTAACTACAGCACTCATGAGTATCTGGAATTATAGAGCTGCAATTATGTACTCTTCATAGACTTAAACAGAAAACTTAGTTCCCTTGAGCTGAATTCTAAGCGACCAGACATAATAATGACTACATGACCCAGCAACTCTGTGGTACATGAACGTTGATCTAGATGTATAGAGTTATACGATTAATAGGCAGGGGTTATATGAGGAATAGTAGGTCTATAAGGAGAAGTTATATTATTCTATACATAGGGTAATTTAGGAAGATGTATGGAGTTAGAGGTTAAAGTGAGTAGTTTTGTATAGCGTAATTACAGAGAACGCTGCTGGTGACCTCATCATTCACTAAGGTATCTATCCATTAAAACAGAATATCATATTAAGCAGGTTGCAGAGGACAACGAGTGATCAATATTACATGAACCAAGCGGTAAGCGTCCCCCAACACTTCCACCGCCATTAAATGAAAATTGCCACCAAGCAAAATCTGCATTTTGGGCACATTACCTGCAAGAAGCTGAGGAAAGAGCTGGTTCATGAGCTGCTTCTGTTCATGGGACATGGATGCCAGGAGGTCCCGTCTGCTTATTTCAGAAGTGGGGCTCTTTCGAACAGCGCTGTGCCGCGACGACTCTACCTCTGCCATTGGTCTGCAGATGCAGGCTGTGGCTAGTATGGCTAACAGAACGCTGACACAAACCTTGTTGTCCATCTCTGTAAAGCACAAGAGTAACAAAGTATCACCAACCTGTATACAAGAGCATCTCACATGTAGGTGAAGTCCTATAATAAATATGGAGGCAGCTTCTATAACCTCATGTACCGTGTAAGCCGTGGGACCTTAGTTGCTTCTGAAATGGTGCAGCATAGAGAAGTACCGATTATACACAAAAACATGAACTATAGTCACTTAATAAATCTTGAAAAGCCATCTGTAAGCTCTTCGGCTTATATGAACGTACAACTCCCATAATGCCCACCCAAATCTAAATCTGTCCCACTACAAAAGGAGGAGGAATTCTAGAACAAGAGATCATAATCTAAAACTAGAGGGTCCGAGGCTTGGATCTAACGTAAGGAATTTTTACTCTACTGAAAGGGTGGTAGATCAATTAAACAGCTTCCCGGCACAAATGGTAGAGTCTAAAACAGCGAGGGGCTTTAAAAGTGCATGGGATGGGGATTTGGCTCCAAATCTAACACAAGACCGAGGATTGACGAATGTCTGAATCTTTAGAGCAGGAAAAAGCAGAGTAGATGGGGCAGAGCTTGCTTCTTATCTGCCATCAAATGTTTGCTTCTCTCCTAGTATCATGGGAGCTGGAGCTGGAGCAATGGGTTTTGGCTAAAACTGGTATCTTCTAAAACATTTTGGGTTAAACACTGGAAAATCACTACATACAAACGGGTTAAATTAGAATTTTCTATTTGATAGTTTTGATTAAGAAGTACATAGACTTGAGATAATCACTTCGGTACAGCTTACATGAACAGTTATACAGACATATACGCGTCCTATGGAGAACTATACTATACATGATCCGACAAATCAACAGCTATTAACAATCTGCTTGATCCAATCTATTTATACACACTAGCCGGCGGTATATTAGCAATTCTCCCTGGACAATCTCTTCTGTAAGGCTATTCCATGCACCCGCCACACCTTCTGTAAAAAACAAAAGCATCTCCCAGAAAGTATATGAGAATTTGAGGAGACATAATGGAAGATCTCGGTTCTGTTACCGGTACTTGACAAAACTAATCAGCTTGTTTTATCTAGGTAAAGAAATGTACAATGGCAGCCGTGGAAAACGAAACGGCACATTTGGTAAAGTTGATGCCTTTATTGGCTAACGAATTGGAAATAGATGGCAAGAGTTTGAGGCTATCTAGGAGGCTTCTTCAGACTAATATTTCTAAAGGAGTTGATAGAGAAAATTATATTCTAGTACCATGGATAAAGTTTTCTCCAGGAGATACCTGGACATTCAACATCAAGTCCTGAATTTTATATTTATCTATGACATCACCATTAAGGCTGCAACAAAATTCAACAACCCAAAGGAATGTTAAGGTCCAACACGTGAATATTTAGTCTTAGTTGCGAGAGTCGCAAGGGTATGAAACAATGTCCCAATAATCTTAGAATTTTGCTTCAAAGAAACTACCATCTGCCCAAGTCCTTCCATACCCTGCCCCTAGTCCTTCCATACCCTGCCCCTAGTCCCTCCATACCCTGCCCCAGCCCAGGTGCCATACCTGATGTGGTCCTCAGATGTCTTGATGGCTCTGCAGATCCCCGGGGCTGTGAGTCTCTGAGCAGCTCCCGAGCACTTTATATCATGGGCTCCAGAGGGTGTCTCCTCCCTTCACCCAACTACCCCTCCCAGCCCCATCTGCTCATGATGTCAATGCCCTCCTTACCCCCACAACATCTGCATACTAACTCTTTGTCACGTAATGTCACGCAGTGCAATGGCATGATGTAATTGCCCGATTATTATTTGCGTATTTGATTTGTCGGTACAATTTCAGGAACTTTAATAGATTTCTGCTCAGATCTGAAATTAATCGTCTCCTGGCTCTGCTATATGCGTAGAAAATGATTTATACATACACACACACACACATATAAGTACACGCACACGGCTATTTATCTACACGGACAGGCATGGATCAGTGACAGGGGATTTGTCGAGTGCTTCCTATTATATTGGCGTACAGTCTCTCCTTTCACGGTGACCCGATGCTTGTGTCAAGTTGTTTGTTCTTGATGAGCATCGAGGGCTAAGGACCGGCTGCCCAGACTGATACACGCTACTTCATCACCTAGCCGGTACGTGCTCGCAGCACTGCCTTATATAATAAGGTGCGTGTGTTTGGTACCTCTTCACGTGCGGGAATTAATATGGTTTTGACAAATTACGATATGCGCAGAATGGAGTTATTTAATTGGACCAAGATTTTAAACTTTGAGGTCTACTCCCTTGGGGAAAACCATGTTAGAGTTCATCACAAAGTATCGCTCACTCCTTATAGGTGCATATTTATGAACGACAAAATATTACATTAAAAAAAATAAAATATATATATGTGTGGACTACTGAGTTGCCAACTCAGCTCGCAAAAGTGGTTTGATTTGAATAATTACATTCAACTTGAGGGGTTGGTCAGTTTTGATGACCAACTTTTGAGGACCCAATAAAAAAGTTCATCCCTTGAGCGAAAAATGTTAACATCACAGCACTTGTGACTCAGACTCGCAATGTCCACCTCAACACTCCTTTAGCCAACAGTTTGAGTTTTTTAACTTAAAGTTTTGTTGTATGCGAGAACACCGCACGTGTCAGGCTCCGCGTCTTGTGAATGCATCCAGTTCCCTGTGTGTCTGCCTTAGTTTGTGTTTCTCGAGTAAGGAGCTTAACCGAGGAATAGTTTTGGTGTTCTAGTTTTTAGTTTAGAGCTAGTCTAAGACTTGCCTGATGTGAAGTAACGGCAAGCTTCCATGTTATGGTCATATGATGGTCATATCCCTGTCTGAGGGGCTTCTGGGTCTGCCTTGGCACCTGTACCACCAGACCAGACATGTCCACCGATCCTGATGGAGAACTCAAACTCTAATGAACAGGATGCTTCATGTGTAGTGTTAATGTAAACATATGACATGGAGGTAGTTAACAGGACATCCCAGAGATTGATTAGTTCTCAACTCTCCCGTTATCGAGCAATCTGTCACGTATTTCCATTATCACTTCAAGCTCAGTTATAAAGATTGCAATTTGAAAAGGTCTAAAAGGAGATTTAAATTGGAATCTGCTTAGATGGAAGCACTTCCTGCGTACAGATGCAGGATCGTGTCACTGTTTGCAGAGAAAGGCAATAAACATTGGCTCTTGGGTTAAGTGGTATACACTTGGCTTTGTATAATTTAATGTTCAGTGCATTGGGGCTGAATCTATTGCAAGGGGGAGAAGGGAAAAGGGGGAGAAGGGAAAAGGGGGAGAAGTTAGAATTCCATGACCAGACCAAATTCAGAAATGTCACATTTTAAAAGAGGCTGTTATTAACAAGATTTGCGTGTCCTTGCCACTTGCTCCGTCTACTATTAGGTAAAATAAAATATTTCCATTTGAAATGGTCAGCAAAGGACATCATGCACCCTCTCTCTTAAGTCTTACCATAGCTATGTGTGGCTGCCAACCACACTTTTCTCCTGACCCAACCCTGCTTCCTTCTCGGATTTCAGAGATCGCCATGTGCAATTTCATTTCTGTTGTATTAACCCAATATGTGTCATTTCCATTTAGTTTTAGAGATTAGGAGTGGAATTTACAGGGTTAAATGCCAAAATCAATTATGTGCCCAAGTTAAATTGGGAGCGGGATTATATTTGGAAGTGGATGAAAGACATTTGGGGCTCTTCAAGACAAGGCCGTCTGTGACGCAATTGGTAGGTGGATGAGGGTCTTTATGCTCCAGCATTCCATGATTAATGAAACCTGCTCTGCCTTCGCATCTGAAAAGCTGAGAGACAAGGGCTACCCGGTTTATTATCTACTGGAGTAGCGGTGATTCAGTTGATTGAGGCCGATATGCAGCGTGGATTTGGACTATGCAAACAGAAGGATATAGGAAATGCTGAAAATAGCCCAAAAATGAGCCTAATCTCAATTCTTAATAGTGGAGACCGACAAGGGACCAAAGTCTACGTAGTAATAATCACAGGTGGTTAATCTGTATGACATACCACATTCCGTCTCATTCTTTCACTAAGCAAGTCCAAGGGATGTCTAATATTCCGTGATATGAAAGTGTCAGAGGGTTCAATAGCAGCAGGGGTATTTAAGTTTCAGGGGTATTTAACCGGTTGTCTAGTAAGGCAGCAGGGAGATATGCGTCTTCATTTTTAGGACATTTTACACAACACAGTTATAATCAGTGTGGGATGACCACATTTTATTTCTGCCATTCAGGGATGAAGTGCACAAGATCACACACACAGGTAGTATATTATATATATATTATATATATATATATATATACACACACACATACACACACACACACACATATACTTAAAGATCGTGATTGAAACATTTCAAAATAACAGCTGAACTGGCAGTTATTTTTCATTCATTAATATTAGCCCCTGCTACCGATATATATTACTATTAGCCCCTGCTAACAATACATTTTATATTGAGAAAAAATTAGGCCCTATGCAAGCATTTCCTTGGGCCCCGCTCCACAGCACGCAATCACTCCCTCCACTCCCACACCAAAAACATGTTTGCCACTGGATCAGAATCAGACATACAAATCCTGTATTTGCATTGCAGGTATACAATAATAATGTATGGAGAAATAGCATTGCAAGTATAGATAGACAAAACACACAAACCCAGCATTTCAGGTATAGATCAACTGGAAAACAAATGTAAACTCAGCACTGAGGGTGTAGATCAAATAAACAACACATGAAAAAACAGCACTGCAGGTATTGATCAACTGAATAAGACGTACAAACCCTGTATTTAAAAAAGGTATATAAATAATGTATGGAAACATAGCATTGCAGGTATAGATAAACACCCCTAAATTACAGACACAGATCACAGGTTGCACACCCCAAAGCCAGCCCTGGTGTCCACATTGCCCACATAGAACCTGACCAGCAACCAAATTACACACATGTAATCTTTGCCATCTTTGCCCCCAAACAGCCTGGCCTGTGCCATCTTTGACTTTCCACAAATCAATTATACATCTATGATAAACACTTTTACAGTCACTCGCCAATTCACACAATGATTTATTCTCTCACTCATTCACACAAATAATTTACACATTTATTAATGCATTCACAGGGGGAAAACAAAACTACTTGACATCAATACACACATGCTTGTGGTGGGTCTTGTTAGAGCCACCCTTGATGTTCACCGAGCCAGGGTTAGAGCAAAAGGGTGGCAAGTATATCACATGCCAGGAGATGTGTTCAACCAATCACAACTCCAGCACAGAATATAGCAAAGGGGCAAATGCATATGAGCCCATGTATCAGCAAAGGGGGACACTACGGACATTTTAGAAGGACCTCCCAGCTAAGGAACTTTTACACCATAGAAAGGTGGGAGTAAAACCCACCGCACACGCCCTGAGAGGCAAAAACACATACCTGTAACAACGTTACCACTGCAACGTCATCACAAGGATTAAAACAAAGCCACTACGGTATCCCTATACTAAATTATACACAACTAAGATATTTTTATTATGACACCACATTCACTTCCACTTTTCACAAATGTAACTTAAGATGTTAGAATGTAACTATATCAGTTGATACATTAGTTGAAGAATAACAAACAACATGTATTATTAAAACAAAGGTAATCAAAACATATTCAAACTCCTAGATGCACCACATTGGCCTCAATGAGCTTCTATTGTAGCAAAATCAATTAGAACATTGAGCGCTTAGTAACTGAACCAGTACTTTGCTCATTGTTGTCAGAACTTTACAGTACTATAAAATACCCCCACGATGGTTACGGATCGGTTAAACCTATAGCAAACCAAAACGTTCATTTTCATTCAGACTATTTGGACTTAAGACTTGTTTTAAAAGGAGAGTATACCGGTATGCTAATAATCAGTGAAATTTTAGGAATCGGGGATTAGTTTTAACAATTTAGTATTTGGTTTTCGGTTGGGTTGTTGTGTTAGAAAAGATACCGACACCCCCTTGTAGACACACAGAATTAGCTGATGTCTACAGTATGGTCGCAGGCTTCCGAGATACCTGGTGGGTCCACTGCACTAGAAGGTAAAATATTTTGTAGCCTTCGCCAAGAACACACCTTAGTGTAAAGGTAAAATCAAAGTTATCCAAGGCTTACACCAGAATAGTCACTAGGAACATTTATTTACAGGGTGAACCCATCAGCCCTTGAATGGGTCAGCTAAGCCATAGTTGCTTATTACATTGATGATGGGCAAGTATACAGGATCGCATGGCAGATCATGAGGTCATAGAGTAGGTAAATTGTACAGGTGAATCCTAAATACTGGAACCAGCACACAGAAAACAGGAAATTCATATGCTCAGGTTGACTAAATGCATGCGCACAGGTGAAACTCTTTGGGTGAAAATATGTATTTCAGCAAACAAAATCAACGGCTATGTCTAGCAAATTAGCAAAGCGTTTTGGTTCTAAGCCACTTCTACGCCAGATCATGAATCATAAAATCAACCTTCTTGTATCTGATACCCAAATATATCTGAATACATATTGCTGATAAGTAAATATGTGCATAAGGGCACTCAACAGCTCTTGGGTGATTAATACCCCCTTAATTCGGATACATCTACAGGGTCATTGTCCTTACAGGATACGTACAGAACGTCTTCCATTGATTGCCTGTCTGACTCGGTAATGTAAGCATATTGTTTAGCGATTATATGGACCTAATGGGGCAGAAATGACCAGAAGTTAGCGCTGGTTGGGACGTCAGATGCCCCCTTATGATGCTTTTAGGTGATATTAATTACTGTCTGTGATGTGTCAGGGGCATTGGGCCCAAAGATTAAAAAAAATATGTCATTGGATTGAATTTATCCACCTCTGGATTTAACTAATATTTTATTTCCATGGAATTTAGATTTTTATATTGAACATGGGTTTCAGATCGGGGGCCGCTTCTAAAATCACGTGATTAACAAAAGGTAGAGCCTGGAGCAAATCAAAATTGGAATAGGATGGATAGCTTTCATATTTAGGGGGACACACAGGGGACAGGGACCAAAGTAAGGGGGGGGGTTATAAAACGCTACATATACACTAAATATCTGCGTTAGACCTGTAGATGTATACATTTTATATTGAAAATTAGGCCCTATGCAAGCATTTCCTTGAGCCACGCTCCCTAGCATGCAATCACTCCCTACGCTCCCGCACACACACAAAAAAATATATATATTTACCACACTGACTGCAGATTTGGGGAAGACTCTGAGAGTCAGTGCAGTCTTCCCTCCTTCTGACGCTAATGTGAGAGAGGTCCTCTCCCCATAATTATCACCAGAGTCCCTTTGTCCCCTCATTCACTAAGCCATACCTCTCTTTTACTCACTCCCTGTAGTTCAGGTATAGATCAAATAAACAACACATAAAACAGTACTTGTATGTATAGATCAACTGAATAAAACATACAAACCCTAGATTTGCAGGTAAAATAATGCATGGAAACATAGCATAGCAGATATGGATCAACAGAATAACACAAACCCAGATTTGAAGTTCAATTGGAATTCACATAAAAACTCAGCATTAAAGCATAAAACCCCCTAAATTACAGGCACTGATAACAGGTTGCACACCCCAAAGGCCAGCCCTGGCATTCACACTGCCCACATAGAACCCGACCAGCACCCAAATTATACGCACAGGAATTGTCATCTTTGTCCCCAAACAGCCCAGCATAAGACATCTTTGTCCCCAAACAGCCCAGCATAAGACTTTGTCCCCAAACAGCCCAGCATGAGTCAACTTTGTCCCAAACAGCCCAGCATGAGTCAACTTTGTCCCCCAAAAAACCAGCATAAGACATCTTTGTCCCCAAACAGCCAACCCTGTGCCATCTTTCTCCCATAAACACCCTGCTTGTGCCATTTTGGTCTCCAAGGCTCAAAACACCCGGCTTGTGCCATCTTTGCCTTTCCACAAATCAATGTATTCAATCTATAGCAATTAAGATCGTTTATATATATATAGCATAGAGCATCAAACACAATACTTATGATCACAATTTTTTGTGCTCCTGTAGTAGTTCACAAAGCAAGCTTCATAAAGACATGGTTGGATGGATCGGTGTAGAAGAACTTAACTTGACCTCAACCCCATCAAACACATTTTGGATGGATTGGAATGGAAATTGCATCAGCGTCTGACCTCACAAATGCTCTACTGGATGAACGGGCAAAAATTCCCTCAGAAACTCCCCAAAATCTTGTGGAAATCCATCCCAGAACAGCGGAAGCCGTTATAGCTGGAAAAGGGGAGCAACTATGTTTTAATATCTATGTATTTAGAATGTGATGTCATCAAAGTCCCTGTTGGTGTAATGGTCAAAATACTTTTGTCTGTCATACCCAGAAGTTGGTCACACTTCTGTCACTAGGCGTACGCCAGCCTTAAAGTGCCCACTCCAACTCCACTTTCATGGATTGCTTCTACTTTTAGTGCAGGTGAGATTCACATGACAGCTGGTGTCAAAGCGATTTCATTCAGCAGAACCTCTTTAGCTGACGCGGTTATATAACTAATACTCTGCCGATTTGGATATTTTAACTCACTGGTTCACCGCTTGTAATCAGTCTTCGGTTTCGGTTTTTTTGCCCATATTCTCTGATTTCAGCTTCTCCCAGGAAACCCCATCAGATGCAGTAATATCCGTTTCTTCGTTTTTGTCCAAACTTTATTTTTAACTTCACCACATGTAGCTGCCACGGTTACAAGCCATTTTGGCGCTTGTTGATGAGGTAAAGTGGGCGGGACTATGTAGGCTGATACATATTAACGACTGATAGGTACTGATAGGATGTTATGGCTGTGATTGATGGGTCCAACAACCTGTGGGAGTGTTTCCTTCGTTTTTTCTCTCTGGCCAATCAGCATTTACAAGGGGAGGGACAAGCATTAGATATATGTGTGCTGCCGCCATTTTTAACATGCCAGTAGGCAGTTATAGACTGATGAGAGTTGGAGTGTGAGATGGTGACCAGAGACTGATGCTTCTTGCTGAATTAATAGTTCATTTTGGTGCAGAAAATGTGCTGCGAGCAGGGGCTGCGGCAGACATTTTTGCACCTGTTCCTGAGTGAGTTTAGTTGATTGACAGTTGCCCATTTATGGACAAATTGTGGACAAGTTTTTTTTATAATCCTTCTATCATATCGTTTATTATTCTTCATTGATAAATATTGGTGACAAAATAATTTGTATTATATATAATACTGGAGAAATACAGTCCTGTTCAGCGGGGGTGCATGTGCGTATCACCTGCCAGTGTCTGCCTGCCCAGGCCCAGCGCCCTACTACTAATGCTGCTGCTGCACCTCTTTGACCATCGTTACTCTGGCTGAATGAACAGTGAGTCCAGAAGGTGTCAGGAACCTCCTCCTTTTGGAACACCCTCAAATGTTCCGAATAAAAAAATAAGGCCCCCCTGAACTTTCTCTTCATTCCTTCATAATATCCATAACATTAAGAGCTACCGCCATTATCGTATAGGGACCGAACAGTCCGATAACAGCGTCCCTCTGGCTGCATTGCTTAGGTTATCAGGCTCTGAATAACAAAAGGGTTATTAAGGCAAAGTATTCTCCAACAGAACATCCATATCTCATTACAGACTAGATCATCTGCGTAATATCTAAGTGTATCCAAACGCAAAAGGATTTCATAATCAGCAATTGCTTTTTCTCCTTCGCACATGTTGTCCCACTCATACTAATTTGCTTTAAGTATTTATAGCACATCATTGAGGATCAAAAAGAATCCAGCTTTCACAGCTCAAAGAAATGTAAGACAACCACACATGGGATACAGGGCAATTGTGTCCCTTGCTGCAATCCCCCCCCCCCCCCATCTGTAGGATTTTAAATCTCAAAGTGGTATTTTTTTGGCTGATAATGGCAGAAAAAACAAATTCCAGGACAAGATACTGGGATTTCAGGAAATCTCAGTACAACGAAATGTAGTTAAGATTAACAATGAAGAACCTTCAAAAACAAATGGCTTACTAATAACCAATCAGCTTCATTAATTTGACAAATACAGAATGATAGCCTATAGCAATCCAGTTTGTTGAAAGAAACCCCCCAAAACACTATTGGTTTTAAAAAAAGTTTATTAAAACAAACAAAAAAAAAAAGATATGCATTTACAAAAGAACCTTTTCCATTACACAATGTGCCGCATCAGCGTTTCCTCTTGAACTACATTATGCACCAAACATTTCCTTTATCATACGGTTAGCCTGCGATCTTCCATCTCTGGCCAGCCCTGCGCCAAGCACCAGCATGTGCCTCACCTGCACAGCGAAGGTATATGAACTTGTGGGACATATCTTTCCTAAACCTGGCATGTTATGGAGCTCGAAACTCCAGTGAGTTTTGCTGCAGAGGAGATTTACTTGCTATACCACCTTGTGGTCCCCATCTCTGAGTGTTTTTGATCTATCGCTTTGTGGCTGAACAGCTGTTGCCCCTAAACGCTGCCACTTCATAATAACAGCGGTTACTGTGGACCTGGGCAGCTCGAGCATGTCAGCAATTTCACGGACAGACATCCGAGAAAGATGGCATCCTATGATGTTCCCACGTGTAAAGTCACTGAGCTCTTTACCACCCATTTTACTGCTGCTGGTGGTCTCTGGAGATGACATGCCAGCCCCCCCCGCAGCAGCGGGCTATGAGTACCCTTGAAAGAAAACTAACATCAAGAATTAGGAGAGGTGTCCCTAGACAGATACCTAGATTGTATTAACCCAGCAGAATGATTATACATGGTACAATTTAAAAGGTTTATTACAGTCCTCAAGGTCAACAAGGTACACACAAAACAAAATATTTAAAATCCTGCCACGTGTTGGAGTCCTTATGCATTTCCTAGGGTTCCTTTGGCAATGAAAAGCAGAAAGCCTGGAAAGTTAGAATCCATGGACCTTCAATTGGTCATCCTTACAAAGGCCGACCTGCAGGAGATACAGAGATTAAGAGAACTATTCCAACATTATGCATAATTCACAGAGCCTACCACTACGGTAGCCATCATGTGACACAATAGCAGCCAGTAGTGGAGCCAATACATACAGCTCGTTTCCTTAATGAACGTAGGAACAGATAGACTAGGAGTTTTTTTTAGAAGACACAAAAGATCTCACCTCCGTAAGGAACTGGCACGCATTCTTGCGCTGATCTCCCTGAAGCTGGATCACCTCTCCGTATTCTGGATGGTCAACCACGGTACCATTGCAAGCAAACTTCTGTAATTACAATTAAGGATTGCCGAGTGTAAGTACGAGCCATCCGACGTGCAAGCGGTCAGCGTGTAGGATAAAGAACACAAATAAAGTACCTTTTTAAAGGCTTTAACTAGTTTCTTCTTGTCGTAGTCATCAGATATCCCTTGAACAGTTGTAAGGGTCTTCCTCCCGTTTCTCTGTTGAATCCTTATATGAATGGAATCCTCTGTCCCGGCTGGGAGCCAGTCATCACCCTTACTTGCATCAGCAAAGGGGTCTGAAATAGACAGCATCACACAAGTTATGCAGAGCAGACATTAACCAGTAAAGTTCTTTAGCATTTAACACCCCCCAAAAAAACAAAATTATATATATATACACATACACGAATCATTAGCTTATCAGGGGATGGAACATTCCTAGAAAGAGTTAACAGACTCTGTAACCATAAAAAGGCGAGGGGCGTTGACAGGCGTGGTATTACAGAGTCCCGCCCACCGGCGTCATGACGCAGGCCAAATATTGGCTTTTCGCCAGGAAACTGGGAGCTAACGGCCGCCATCTTAGAACCACCGGCTCTACCGAGACAGCCCCAGACCGGCACAGGATCCATAATAAACGCGGACGTCGGAAGTTGTTTATAGTTCTTCGTTTAAATAACACGAAACCACAGAACATTTGTAATTTATACGTTACTTAATAGAGCACCGAGAAAAAAAAAAAAAAAAAAAAAAACTCAGCCGGTAGTCAGTGATATAAGTGTTAAGGTTAACGTTAAAAGCGCATTAAAGCATACCGGAGCCACGTAACAAACCCACGGCTATAAAATAAAACAAACAAAAAAAGCCGTGAGTGAAACACTCGGAGACTCACCGAAAGCCTGGAGGTTCTGGATAGCTGACATACGATAGGATGGGATTTTCTCGGTGGGAACGACGGCGGCGAAGCTCGGTTGCAGCGGGTTTCTGAAACGGGTACAGCTACGGAGCGGAGGGAACACGTACACGGCTTCACGGCTGCGCTACCTTATATACCCTCAGCTCGGGCACTGACGTCAGCACGTACCAGGGCCCACCCCATGAGCGATGCTTGTTTATGATTGTAGGAGGTTATGGGTGGGACTGAGGCAGTAGCCGCCATGTTGCTAGTGGGCTGATATATTAAAACGTTTCCTAGTATAACCGTGACCCGTGTGCGATCTGTTTGCGATTCCATAAAAATGCTCATTTCGTGGGTTTAATAAACCGTGTTTTCTGTTTTCTTGCTTTACATTTATATAATTATCTCTCGGCCACTACAAGTAAACAGATCATCCAACAGCATTGTGATTCAGGTATCATGGCCCCCAAAGCCCTGCTGTGGTCACAGTACTGGCCTATATGCTATATGTCTGATATCAGCCTTGTACTCACTGTAATACACAAAATATAGTTGTTGTGATAAAACAATAAACATATATTAACAAAAAAAAATATACTCAACAAGTACACAATGGGTCAATTAACATCAGATCCGCATTTAAAGGAAAAGTAAACATTAGTTATAGGTGTCGCTATTGTGAATTGTGGTTTATAGGCATACTTGGGTGCGTCATTCGTGTTTTGGTGCCTGTAGAACCTTCTATAGGTTTTCCTCAGCTGGTGACCCTAACCGCCTGTCATTGAAATGACATGTTGTCTAAATCTCTTTACTTAAACTATTATTATTACTATTATCTTAATTTGTGTGCATGTTACGGATATCTGATCGGTTCTGTATGTCGGTAGTTTTGCCCAAACTAATAATGGCTGCCTGTGTCCTAGTGTGTAAGGGGAGGGTTCCTGCGGGGTAAGGGAGGATTTCCCATTGCAGATAATAATTACGCAAGCAAACAAATGACTTCCGCTAAATGAGGTCATCAGCAATTATGTAAGACTATTGGACACATTTTGCATGTTTTCGCATGTTGTCTCGTGTTGTGGTTACCACGTCCCTTATCTTGGGACCGTTAGCCGTAACGAATAAAGAAATTCAACTTGGTTTGAAAATGTCCTAAATATTTTTTTCACGGGTGCCTATTAGATCCTGTTTTCCAAGCGTGATTTACACTCAGTGATCACTGCAGGCGTGCGCTGCCTTGCCCAGACATTAGATACTAAGGGGCGGTTTTTGCCCGATCCAAAATATGATTGAAAACAAAAATGTTTGTTTTTGCCAACCTACCCCCCGTAATCCACATCTGCCCCATGGTTTACTACTCTGCCTCCAAAATATGCCTTATACCTGCCTATATGCCACTATCTCTATGACATGGCTTTTAACCCCCATTATGCCACTCTGCCCCCCCCCAGGAATGCCTGTTAACCCCATATATGCCACTCTGCCTACAGAAATGCCTTATATCCACCCATATGCCACTCTGCCCCCCTGAGTTACCAATGCTTCCCCAGACCCTAAAGTTTTTGCCAAAAAATGACCTTTGTGTCTAATGGGGGCAGCTGGGAAACATCTGCGTGACGGGTCCTCTGACCTCTGCTGAAGGTTATGTAACCCCAGTGATCCATCACAAAAGCCACAGCGTTGGGTAGCAGCGGAGGTTGTCCACATTGCTGCGGTGAACGTATACCCAATGCGCGCAATGTCATGTCACGTGGGCGCTCGGCCATAGAAGCCCAAGAGGAAGTGCAGGCAGCAGCAGAAGTTGCCGCGCAAACGTCCACTGGCTGCCGAGGACGATCCAGGTGCAATCCAATTTTAATGGCAAGAAAAACCCCAGAGACTACTGGGTTAAAAATAAATAAAACAAAAAGCTTTTCCATTACACAATGTGTCGCGTCAGCGTTTCCTCTTGAACTACATTATGCACCAAACATTTCCTTTATCACAAGGTTAGCCTGCGATCTTCCATCTCTGGCCAGCACTGGGCCGTACGCTAAGCACGTACCTCACCTGCACAGCCAAGGTAAATGAACTTGTAGGCCACCTTTCCTAAAGAAGGCATTTTAAAGAGCTCTGAACTGGCTGCTAGCGAGCAAGGCTATAGGAAATGTGCTTTACATACCACTTGTGGTCCCCATCTCTGCGCATGTTTGACCTATCGCTTTGTGATAGAAGTTACTGTGGACCTGGGCAGTTGGAGCAGGTCAGAAATTTAATGGACAGACCTGAGAAAGATGGCAACCTATAACGTTCCCACGTGCAAGGTCACTGAGCTTTTTACCCCCATTTTACTGCTGCTGGTGGTCTCTGGAGATGACCTGCCAGCCTTTTGATCCCCCCCCCACCTACTAACCCTAACTAGGAGAGGAGTCCCTAGATTGTATTAACCAAGCAGAACAATTATACATGGTGCAATTTAAAAGGTTTATTACAGTTCTTAACATCAACAGGGTATACACAAAACAAAGAACTTAAAATCCTGCCACGTGTTGGAGTCCTTATGCATTTCCTAGGGTTCCTTTGGCAATGCAAAGCAGAAAGCTAGAATCCATGGACCTTCAATTGGTCATCTTTACAAAGGCCGACCTGCAGGAGATAAAGATTAAGAGAACTATTCCAACATTATGCATAATTCACAGAGCCCAACACTACAGTAGCCATCATGTGACACAATAGCAGCCAGTAGTGGAGCCAATACATACAGCTCGTTTCCTTAATGAACGCAGGAACAGATAGACAAAGGTAAACGATCTCACCTCCGTAAGGAACTGGCACGCATTCTTACGCTGATCTCCCTGAAGCTGGATCACCTCTCCGTATTCTGGATGGTCAACCACGGTACCATTGCAAGCAAACTTCTGTAATTACAAATTAAGGATTGCCGAGTGTAAGTACGAGGCATCCGACGTGCAAGCGGTCAGCGTGTAGGATAAAGAACACAAATAAAGTACCTTTTTAAAGGCTTTAACTAGTTTCTTCTTGTCGTAGTCATCAGATATGCCTTGAACAGTTGTAAGGGTCTTCCTCCCGTTTCTCTGTTGAATCCTTATATGAATGGAATCCTCTGTCCCGGCTGGGAGCCAGTCATCACCCTTACTTGCATCAGCAAAGGGGTCTGAAATAGACAGCATCACACAAGTTACATAGAGCAGACATTAACCAGTAAAGTTCTTTAGCATTTAACACCCAAAAACAAATATATACCGTATATTCCGGCATATAAGACGACTTTTTAACCCGAGAAAATCTTCTCAAAAGTCAGGGGTCTTCTTATACGCCGGGTACTGAAACTTACCGAGCCGGAGATTCCCCCAAGAGGCCAAGAACCTCTAGAGGGGCGAGCAGAGAAGCCACCTCCCCTGGGTCGGTCTTCAGGGCCGCGCCGAAGTAGGTGCAAGATCGTGATCTCCCCAACTAGCCCTGATCAGCTGGACTGGTTGGGGAGATCACAACCTCCCTCTAACAAAAATAATATTAGGGAGCTCGAGGTCTGGCACTTCACACCTCGGCTTCCCTGCTCCCTCATCACTACGCATCATTGATCCCGAGCACGGGGACGTCGTCATGTCCCGGCGCATAGTGATGAGGGAGCAGTAAAGCAGAGATCTGAAGTGACAGACCTTGCGCTCCCACGACTGGATGGAAGAAAAGATGAGAAAGGTAAGAGATGGGGAGAAAGGGGTGTGAGATGGTCAGTGTATGGTCAGGTGTGTGTAAGAGCAGTGTAGGTATTTGTGTGTGTGCATATATATATATATATGTAACAGCAGCATATGTATGTATGTATGTATGTATGTATGTATGTATCTGTATAACAACCAGCCAGTCACCTGTAAGGTACATCGCTTGCCGTGATTGGCTGGTTGTTTTAAACTGGGTAGAGGGGTAGTCTTATACAGCAAGTATAGCACAAACTCTATATTTTAACTGGAAAAGTTAGGGGTCGTCTTATACTGATATAGAATCAGGGGGTGGAATATTCCTACAACAAAGAGTTAAAGAATCTGTAACCATAAAAGCTGAGGAATGTTGACAAGGGAAAGTATTACCCAGCCCCGCCCACCTGCGTCATGACGCAAGCCAAATATTGGCCATTAGCCAGAAAACTAGGCGGCAGCAGCCGCCGCCATCTCACAACCACCGGCCCTGAGACGGCGCCGAACCGACATAGGGTCGCTACAAACGTCCCCATGCTAAACGCGGACGCTCTGATAACCGGCAGTTAGTGAGGAGTGTTAACGTTATATTAAGCAAATGAAAGCGCAGCGGAACAAACCCACCCCACAAAAAAATGAAACGTGCGGGCACTCACCGAAAGCCTGGAGGTTCTGGATAGCTGACATACGATAGAACGGGTTTTGCTTTGTGGGAACGGCGGCGAAGCTAGGAATCAACAAGTGTCTTAAGCGCGTACACGATAGGTCTGTCTTCCGCGCTACCTTATATACCCGCAGCTCAGGCACTGACGTCAGCACGTACAAGGATCCGCCCCGTGAGCGCGGCTTGTTTGTGATTATGGGAGTTTATGGGTGGGACTGAGGCAGTAGCCGCCATGTTGCTAGTGGGCTGATATATTAACCCCTTCAGAACCGGATTTTTTTTGCCATGTTGGCACTAAATGCGCAGAGTAGTTTTTGTGGTTTTGCTATGGCTTTATTTAACTCTGATTGCCCACCAACTCATTTAGTGCACCCACACATTATATATTGGGGTTTTTTCAGCACGAGTAAGGATTTCCTTTGAAATAATAATTATATATATATATATATATATATATATGTATATATAAACCATCATTTAGTATTATATTTAGTATTTAGTATTTTCACAGTTTCAGCTGTAAAAACTATATATATATAACCAGTGCAAATGGGAAAAAAACACCAAAAGTGGATTTAGGTATTTCTCCTGTTTTAGGAAACATCTCATATGCCTGGTATTTTTTATTTATTTTGGCACTTGCAGGGTTAAATATGAATGACAGGCATTGCTTTTTCTAAGCAAATTCTTTTTAAAAAATGTGGTATGCACCCCAATAGGGGCCACAAAAAAAGCTGCTTAACTAAAGTATATAAAAAAAAGTATATACTTTTTTGAAAATTGTCCTGGTGTGTGTGTTTGGGTGTCGTTGTGGCAGAGCCTTTCCTGGTGCGTATTTGGGTGTCTGTGTGGCAGAGCCTGAACTGGTGTGTGTGTTTTGGTGTCAGTGTGGTAGAGCCTTTCCTGGTGTGTGTGTCTGGGTGTCAGTGTGGCACAGCCTGTCCTGGTGTGTGTGTTTAGGTGTCGGTGTGGCAGAGCCCGTCCTGGTATGTGTTTGGGTGTTGGTGTGGCAGAGCCTGTCCTGGTGTGTGTGTCTGGGTGTCGATGTGGCAGAGGCTATACTGGTGTGTGTCTGGGTGTATCTCGGATGAGGTATTCATTGGATGATGCAGTGCTAGAACAGTTGTGGTGGTATTAATAGCCAAAAGTTTCTTACAAGAATATCATGAAGCAGGGGCGTACCTAGAGTATTTGGCATTTGGGGCGGATCCTGTATGTGGCACTCCCCACACACTTTAAAACTGCATAGCTTCTATCGTTAGGCAAACATTGATGGGGGTGCAGCATAACTGTTGTCATTATATACTGAAGCAGACATTGATGGGGGTACAGCATAACACCTATCACTACTATACTGAGGCAACATTGACGGTGGTACAGCGTAACTGCTATCATTATATACTGAGGCAAACATTGATGCTGGTATAGGATTACTGTTATCATTATATACTGAGGCAGACATTGAAAGTGGTACAGCATAACACCTATCACTATATACTGAGGCAAACATTGACGGGGGTACAGCATAACACCTGGGTGGAAGGACTGATCAATGGGGTGCAGCAACGGCCTGTGAGATTAAACTTTTATGAATCTTTGAAAATGTTTGGAATCCTCGCAAGGCCCTATGATGTGGCTCAGAGAAGCTGCCGATTGTGAAGGAGTGTTGGTGTTTAGTTTTTTTTCCAGGTTTGCTAAATCCTGTGATGGACGTGACAAAACAACATGAAATGAAACCCTCCACCTTCTGCCTCCAAAGATGAGCGTGTGTCATCTATATGTTGTGGCATCTTAGACTTTGATGGGTTTATATAAATTCTATATATATTTCAGATATCTTGTTTGTGGATAATGCTTTCTGGTCTGAAAAAATAGCTAATAACAACTGGATTATAATTTTTACAGATATAATATGTTGCCCATATTGCTACAGTGCTACAGAATATGATGGTACTGTATAAATCAATAAGCAATAGTAAATGTAAAGCTTTTTAACCACCAGATTTCACTATCTTATCTTGTGTAAAAGTGTTTTATGTTTTGCAAGCACTAGAGGTCACAGGCATTCACCTTATCCTGTCTAAAAATGTTGTATGCTTTGTATCCACTAGAGGGCCTTCTGGTTAAAGGCATCCATCAGGGATATCCCTAGGGAGTCTCACCCAGTCCCACACTCCCCTGCATCTCTGCCATGAATAGGGACATGTAACATGGGGGTTAGATGTATTTGTAGTTCCTTAGTATTATGAGGGTCCCTAGTGAAAAAAATAATATTTTATTTTCAAACAAGGGGCCCCTGGGGAAGACAAATAGGCTTTATTTTTAACTTGGAGGGATTTAACAAGCTATATAAATCAATAAATAATACTAGGAGTCTTCTTTTCTTTTTTTGAGTATGTTTCTCTTCCTATTATTCTGTCTAGAACATCAGTCTGGGACCAGTAAATAATTTACTATTATATGGCTGTATGTGTTTGGATATATGTGGATACAATAGACCTCTAGTGGTTATAATGTATGAAAGAAATGTATATGAATATAAATTAGTATAATTTTGTACAATGGGATTGACCACAAATATTGAAATCAAAACAACCCTGAGGGCAGTAGTCCCCCAGCTGTCACTCACCTTCACAAATTACATCTATAATAAAAAATCATAGCTTTTACTGTAAGCTCTCTAAAAGATCATATAAAAATCTTTTAGCAGTTTGTATCCTTGTGTATTACTTTCAAGGGTTAATAATTCCAAGGGGCAAATTGACATCTTTTATAAAAATTATGCCTGGAAATTGGTTTTATTATATGAAACCATTACAGTCAATGACTCCCATTGACCTAGGACTAGTATTAATATATGTTCTGGAACATTGTGAAAACACATTTTTTATGGTTTAAGTATCCTGGGTGCATGGATGAAAGGGAACCTTCCGGTTTCTCCAGTTCTAACTAAAAACCCTGACCTGTTAATACTTGTCTGAACAGGTTGGGTCACTCATCAAATGACCTATCTTGTTGTTATCTGCCATTCTTCATTAGGGTTCTCCTTTGTTAAGATAAGTGTTTGGAATGATAAGTGACTTCTTCATTCCATTGCTAGCAAACAGTCCTTATAGCAACATAAGATCAACCTTGCTATACATTCAAGGGATACAATGTAAACTGTTAAATCCCATGATGTTTATTAAGTCATTTTCTATCATGGCTGAAAGCAAGTGAAATTAGTCTTGAAAGAACAGAGAGTTCTGTCAGAGAACAAGGACAACACAAGCCCATCATTTCTGCTTCTCGCAGAGGTCAACCTCAAAAGATGACTCCCGATGATTGGGGAGACTTCGTGTTACACGTGAGCCTAGCCTGGTTCTCATGTGGCTTAACAGGCCGTTCCCGGGTCAGGTTCCAACTTGACTCATACTGAGCAACCAGGTGGCTCCCTCACCTCTCGTAGTTGCAGCAATATTTAATTACAGCGACCGTCGGGACCATTGGGAGCCTCCATCACAACACCGGCAGCAACTGTCTTAGAAACGGAGCTTTGTGCTTGTCCCATAGATAGGACCCTGTAAATGTAACTTATTTTGAAGCGACGGTCCTTTAACGTATCCTCCGGGTTTCGTATTTCTTGTAGGCATCTACTTTTCATTATGAAATGATGTCCTCACCGCTAAAAGGCACTCACACCCTTTATGATTGACAGTCTGCAAGTCTGCTGTCCAGAAATACACAGCCTTTGGCTACAGCACTTCTTAGGAATTAGCGAGGTTAATGCAACATCCTCATAAAAGAATACTGGCTGTACTGCTTATACTCCTCACAACTTGAGGTTCACTCAAATACCTGGTGCTCTTTTTCCACCTGATGTCCCTCTACACTTGGAGCTCAGAATGGTTGGTGGGTATGAGTGTTTTAAAGCATTAAAAGATCCCTATCGCTCATAATGTATGTCCACGTTAGGAAATGTGACTATAGGTTAATCCGTGTAAGTAAAATACATCATTTGTCTTAGAAATGCCTTATTAACTGGTTCCTGTAGGTCACACCAGGAGATAAAAAGCCTTGATACAATGTGGCTTCCTAATCACACTTCAACCCACTCACTCAGAAACAAGAGTGTCTCTCTTTGCCATTTGAAACGTAGGGAGGCATGATCCCTTAAACTCTATTCGTTAAAAACGTAAAAACTCTTATAGACCGGGGATATAATATTTCAACCCCGTTGATCCATCAATTAACCCTCTATTTGGCATCGGAAGGGGATCTCCCTATAAATACAGAGCGATCTAATGAGACCCTAACCAGCTAGTGTTGCTAACAGGGCGAAACAATGAAAAGGAGGAAAGTGTTTCCCATATAAGCCTAGGGCCAGCAAGCTGGGGGGGGGGGCAGTTGTTGGTAGGGCAGGGTAGGGCTTTAATTAAAAGGTAGCAGTAAGTCATAGAAAAAGGACCTGACCCCTCCTTTAAGCCCCTGATAACAAAAAATGATAATGATGTATAATGAATTGGAATATTCAAGTCCAACACATTACTTGAGCTTGTTTTGTCCCGTATGCTTAAAAATTCATACTCAGAGTAATAAACAAACTGATAACACTCATATGCACAAGACAGTCTTATCGTTATCGGTTATAAAGGAGGGACATCGGGTGAGGAATTTGCTCCCAGTAGGTCAGATTGCCCCAGGGACTTCCACCGCTTCCTAGGAGGATTACGCCACTGCTTGGTGTCTTTATGATTTGGGTGCCTGAAGGCAGCTGCCTGGGATGTCTGGTGCCCAGGAGACACATCTACACCGAGTTTATTTAAAAAGTTGAGTCAATGAGTAGAAAAAAGAGCCAAGACGCATGTATTTGTATTATTAATAGGAGTTATGAAGCCAGAAGGTATCACTAGGAAGCACCAATATCGGGTGACATGAACAACCAAACAGGTTCTACGGCACGGACCGGTGTGACAAGATGCGGGGGCTCTGCTGGTTCTTTAGCTAATGATTGTCATTAAAAGATTAAAACAATAAATGATAATAAAAATGTTAAGCGGCCAGTTACATATCCGTGCTATGTTTTAGAACATGTATATCAAACCTGTATCGGTTGGAATACAAGTAGAGTATTGGCCCCCCAAAAAATGGGCCACATTATTAAACGTTGACCTGTATTAAAATATAACATTTTATGGCAGATACATTTAAGAAAAAGTGAATCTCCTAATCCTACAAACTGGTCAACCCTATAAATATATTTGCTGTTAAAAGGTCCCAGTGATCCAGTTCTATCTCTAGATTGTAAGCTCATTCTACCCATTGTACAGCGCTATGGAATATGATGGCGCTAAATAAAACAATAAATAAAAATAAAAATGTTAAGCGGGATTCAAAATATGGCCATTTAGTGTGAAGGAACTCCCAAGGCGCACACAAACACATTATATCTTTTTTTTTTTAATAAAAAGTTATTAATTTTAATTAAAGTTTGATTAAAATTTGATACATCACATAGTTTGCATTACAGGTTGAGATTAAAAGTGACGGGCTTCATTCATTTTGTAGCACATTCATTTGGTAATCATCGACATGTTCATTCAATTTATTAAGGTCCCCTCCAAAAATTCAGCCAGCCTGCATGTAGCCAACGTGACTTTTAGTCGGTGTTTATTTCCAGGGATAAAACCTTGTGAAACAGGAATTTCCAGGATTCGTCTGATAACAGCTCTCCCGCATACTCACCTGAAAGAATTTTCTTTTTGTGCAAACATTCAGGTGGTTGTGCGGGTTTCCCCGCTGTAGATAAGGTTACAGACCCACCCCTTGGATGGGGTATATAAGACAGGTAAAGGGGAGGCGAAGGTATCCAGCTCATCCTCCAAAGCTCCGTTATTCCAAACTCCTCTTATAATATCTACAGCGCCGACATGAGCTTCTCCAGCCAAAGTCTTGCCCAGTCCATGCGTTTCGGAGGGGTGGGTTCTGGGATACACCGGGCCCGCAGTGTCGCAGGAGGTGCTGGCAGCGTCAGAATGTCCTCCGTTAGTGCCAGCCTGGTCAGCTCTGGCACCGGAGTGGGTTTTCATGCCCAGGAAAGTGTGCTCTTACAAAACAACGGCAAAGAGGTCATGCAGAGCCTGAACGATCGCCTGGCTTCCTACTTGGAACGAGTGAGTACACCTGCGCTGTTTGGGGAGCACTTAATAGACACCCCTAACGGAGCGTACGTCATAAATAACAGAGGAGTCTTATTCTGTTCTAGGTTAGAACTTTAGTTATAAATATAGCTCCATAAGACCCTCCATAACGTCTCCTATTACTCCATATAACCCTTCCCTACGATACCCCCTATTACTC
>VKOC01000010.1:301923-336434 GCA_009364415.1 Spea multiplicata | reverse complement strand
TGCGCTTTCACACACACTGTTCTATGTATCTTCTAGTAAAATACCAGCAGAATTTTCTGTTGCCGTAAGTGCTGGATTCTGACAGGAGTTATGTTTGAAATGACTCATTTCGGGGAGCGGCTGAACAAAACCTTTCTTGTTATTAGTGCTAACAAAGGAAAAACATATGTATTAGCTAAGTTACCATATAATGCTTTTATTGTATAGTTAAATAAGCAGGTGCCATGAAGGTATGTTGTAAGAACCGTGTTTGCGAAAGCAGATTTCTCAAGCATTCACAAAAGTCACAGGTGCAAGGATTTGCCTCCCAGTAGATATGGTAATTTTCAAATCTAGTAGAAGTATAGCAAAGCCAGTACGAAGTAGGGGATAAACCATATGATCACCTTTTTGTTTGCTGTGTTAGAACTGTCTACAGTTCTAAATAGTATTTAGGAAGTTTGGATATTGTATGCAGGGAAAGGGTTAATACAGCTATCAGGCCATAGCTGCACACGATAGTGGTCCTAAAGATGGCAATAGCAGCATGCATCCTAGAATAGATTACAAGCTCTTGGGGCAACAAAAGAAGCTTGCAACTAATGTTAGATGTTGTTCTACTTTAACCCCTTAAGGACAATGGGCGGTCCCTAAACCCATTGAAAACGATGCATTTTGAGCCTGTACATGTACGGGCTTTGTCATTAAGGGGTTAAAAATCATGCACTCAGTTTATATATATATATTTAGGGAATCCTCTCTAATTGAGAAAACTTTTTTTGGAGCCTTTCAAAGACTGGCGTTGTGTTCTCACGTACGTAAAACGTTGGCTTTCCCGTTTCCATTTCAGCCATGGAGGGGTTAAGGGAGCTGATTCTGCCCGGAACGGTTTGCTAAATACATTGCCGAATAAGGAATCCTGGCAAGTTTTCCCTTTGTTTCATGCTGGCAAATGGATCAGAGGGAATCTGAAGAAACCCTTCCAGACGTATTCTTCTTCTTTTTTTTTTTATAGTCGATTTTTGGCACCAGCGGAGAACTCCGCTGCATGAACCGAAAATTCAAGAAGCGGAGTATAATTAACCCGGGGATATGCTGACACGTACATAACGCAGCAATTCGACTATGGACCCAACCCACATTACAGACCTGGCGCTGGAGCCGGTCCGTCTCTGTTACTTTATCAAACACAATTAGATAAAAGGTAAACAGTCTCCTTCAGAGGAAGGAAGCTAATTGGCCTGCACTAATACCCCTAATCTCTGTTAATGGTTAGATATTCAAGGGTGTTCTCATACACTGGAGGTGGGGGGGAGAGGGGCAGGTAAAGCAGAGGTTGCGGTTGTTCTTCAAACATAAAATTTAAGGCAGTGCCAGGCTTTGGGATCAGCATTCACGCAGGCGTACCCTCAACGAAAGGCGCAGGGCAGCCACACCAAAGACTCGGAGACGCACTGGGGGGTCCCTTTCGGTATGAGGCCATTGCGGTGGCGGCTGATGGAGGCTCCAAGTATGTTTATTGCCTCTGGGGCAGCAGATCTTGTCCTTCGGCTAGATACACATGGCCGAACGCTGCAAAAGTGTCAGAGCGTAGCATGTGGCCATGTGTATCCAGCAGATACGTCATTCCATCTGCCGCTGACCTTAAACGGCCAAGGCTGATTGTAATCCCCAGCCCGGCCCTGTTTATAAGAGGAAGTCCTTCGTTGGGATCCAAATCCCTCTGTCCATCTTTCTTCTCCTGATGGCCCCCTTTTCCAGGATCTCAGAATGTTTGCCGAGCATAAGGATATCGCAGTCTTCACAATAATAGACACCACGGAAAATGCGTCTCTACATTTAATTGTGTAAAGTTACATAGAGTTGTCATAAAGTCACACTTTCGGTAAACACCTGCCACCTTCTAATTGCACTCCAGATAGAAGTGTCCCTCTTCGAGTGGCCACTTGAAGTGTTGGGAGGACTAAAGAGAGAGACTAGTCTGACAATCACAGAGGGGCTCTGGGATGCCACACCACCCACAGAGAGGGGTCTACTAACAAACATTCTCAATCCTCAATGAGTTGTCCACCGACCACCATCATAGCATTCCTCCATTCTTCCATTCTGCCCCACCTTCCTCTCATTCCTCATATGCAAGCTATACACGAGTGAATAATCCCCACGACCAGACAGTATTTGTGTACATAAAGCTCTATCAGAAGGCTGATAATACATGAAGCAGATCCTCAATATCTTTTTTTCTTTTCATCCCTGAATAGTTGACTACAGTTTAATCCCTAATATAAATGAATATGCTTCGCTAAATAAAACACAGATACGTTCTTTATTACTAGCATCAGATTACAAATATGTTATCAAAATGTTTTTTTTTCCCAGACCGATCTGCCAAACCCCCTTTATCTTTGGATAAACAATAGAATTCCTCAGTCTCAATCACCCCGCTGGACTCTCTGACTAATGAAAATTAAAATTTATTTATTTTATCATAAAATGACCTTTGTAGTTCTGATACTCAGATAGATTCAGTAACCAATCGTTTTGTACACCGTTTAACCATTTTGTTTCTTATGAAGAATAGACAGGGCTGATGTCAGGTGTGCGGAGTAGTGCAAACAGAGAACGCCCAGTGTTTTACTGCGCTGTCTCCTGAAGTTAATTAATAATTCAATACTAGCTGCTGGTTAATTGTTCAGGTTATATTATGTATTTGAGCAAGCGTCTGAACTTGACTGATAAGGTCTCGTTCCCATCCCATACACACAATAGTTTATAACCTATAACTGATAGTAGGTAGACTTGTCAGGCTTGGTTTGATATCATGGTATGTGGAACCGACACTAAGGATTGTGTTCTATAAACTGTAAGAGGCTGTGATCTTAAGCCATCTGGCAACACATTACATACCCCACCAAACAGGGGCGGACTGGGGATGATAAAGGGGCACTTCCACTTTAAGGTCAGAGCCCACCTGATGAAGCAGGTAATGCCGACGGGTGGATATACCCAGTCCTTGTTTTTTTTTATGCCTGAGTAATATGTCGCCGGGCATATCCAGCTGCAGGACCCGAGCAGTAGATAGGGCGAGTGTGTGGTGCAGTCAGCCAGCCCCGCCCACCGGCGTTTTGTCCAGTGTGCCAGATGGCCAGTCGGGGACTGCTGCCAAACAATATAACTCTGTTTATTAGAAGAGTTGGCATCTCTCTGGGATTGTTCTGCAGTTTTAGGGCCTCAGGGTTAATTAATGAAAAAAATATATATAGAAAAGACACGTATATTTTAAAAGATGGCAACTGTAAAATAATTTTTCTCACACAAAGCAGACTGTGAAATTAAAGCGTTTACAGATTTATAACCCAGATTTGGTTGAAATTTAACTATTTAACAAGGTGTGTTAAGCAACTATAAAGCTATAAAGATGTGACCTTGGAGAAAAACAGTCTTAAATGAGAAAAAAAAGGCCTGTATATTTTAAAACACATTTTATGTGTATAGCAGCCATTTTAAGGATCGCTACCGTAATGGGGAATACTAATCATGCGGATCTTAGAAGAATCTCTTCCTGTTGTTAAGTTGCTGATTGTTGTTGATTGGTTCAGACAGCTTTTCTAAGGGTGGGGCGGGGAGAGAGGAAATTGATAATTGATTAGGTAATGCAGACCCTGCCACAAGTTGCCATATAGCTCAGTTGTCATCAGATGAGCATTAAGTTTAAATGAAATGTAAAGGAATAATAATAATAATAATATAATAACATAAGCTATAGGTTTGTTTGTTTTTTAAATTAATTAACTTTTGCTAAATGCTTTTATGACAACACTTCCTGTTTAATGCCACATTCCTAGAACGTCCCTGTTACATAGCAACAAACACATGAGGTAGACTAACAGGTAAAATATATATTGAAAACAAATTAATTTTTCTCAGAGGTGTAATTAATAGGAGTTGGCTTGAAAAAAAGGGTAAATGTATAACATAAAGAAAAAAAACTATGTACACCGTTGCGAATTGTAAGATAAAGATTTATTCATTCAAACTTCTTGTGAGGGAAAGATTTGGCTTCATATCGGCCGTTTGTCAACAGAGGTGTGACAAACCATACTTGCTTTGCGTTGGTCAATACGCTGCCATTGCCATGAACTTAAACTGAGATTGGGGCAGAGCAAAGAAACACACCTAGCATGTCAGAGATAAGGATGAGTGGGCCGCTGGCTGACGGTGCCCCATACTCACCTCGGTTGAGTGCCTGGCTTCATGCTACATGAGCATAAAACCATGATGTTTGGCTACGCGTTTCTAACCATTGGTTGCGCTCTGCCACATCATCACCAGTCTGGGCCTGGAAGTGATTCAGCTGGGCCACTGGGAGACAACCCAATTCCTTTCAGGTACAACATGGGATGGTTTGTAGTTGAAGGACCTCACATGTCCATACGCTCCTTGGTGTCCATCAACCTGCATTAGACGGTATAGAGACATTAGTGATCAGGGACGGTACCGAAACTTACCCAGCACTGGGTGATGGTCCTCATTCATCTGACCTTTTGTGTTGGGGCATCCTGGTTCTTACAGTTTGTAACCCAAAGGATACAACGTAACAGCATTTTCTCCTTGTAGGTTGACGCGATATATTCCTTTTGAGGGCTTCTCAAGGATTATAAACAATGATAAAAATGAATAACGTTTGGATCAACGGTGAATCCTTTTAAGGTCTTACAGTGCGAATATGAAAACACTTTGTACTCAAATGTCACACGCGCTCTTCATGAGTACAGACACTTAATCTTGTACTGGTGCTTTAATACTCTGACATAAGGAAAAGTGAGTGTAGACTTCAAGCTTCTTTGGTTTTGCTGCTAAAGGTGAATGATGTAATGAATGCATTCATGGTGAATATCTAATCTTTACAACTCTAGCTGCTGGAATGTTACAAAAACACAGGTACGGGAGGTTGTATTTGGCCTCAAACGGTACATCCACAGCAAGTATGAAACCCCATTATTGTCTTCTTTACCAAGTTAAGGGTGTGATTTGTAGAGTGACTTGTGATGGAGTGAGTATGTGTGATGGAGTAGTTATGTTTTAGAGTGAATGTGTATATGCAAGTGAGTGTTAGTGTGTGTGTTAGAGTGAGTGCGTATGTGCGTGTGTGTCCTTGGGGGACAAGGGGCCAGGGGACCACTCAGCTGTGCCTGCCTTCCGAGCTGGAAAGTGCCTGCCCTCCCCTGGACAAGAGTGTTAGGGGGGAGTGCTCAAACTGGGAAAATCAAGGTATTTCAGGGCATAAGAAAATGTATTCTTCAGCAAAACGAAAAACTTTACTCCGTGGCAGAACACTGATGAGAAATAGCCGAGAGCCATGTTTGCTTATATAATAACATCCTGGATGGCATCCTTTATTCAAGCTGTGGTTATAAGGAATAGCCTCAGACAAACAAGCTGTGGATCAATATTTAATTATCTGCTGTTCCATAACATATTCTATGGCAATTGGATTTAAACACCTTTCACGGGGACGCACTATTTTTTAACAAATGGGTTCATGTTTTTTTTGTGTGTTTTTTTTCACTTTAAGAACCAACAGCTATTTAACCATTTTTGTTTCTATTATCTTTAAAAGGGAGGTCATACTCAAAACTAGAGAGTCATAGGTTTAGATGTAATGCAAGGAAGTTTTACTTTACTAAGAAGTTTGTGGATAAGTGGAATAACCCTCCTGCAGAAAAGGTGCAGGTTGATCCAGTTAGGAAATTTAAGCATGCATAGGGTAGGGAGATTGCTATCCTGAATCTAAGACTCATGGCTTGAAGAATGCCTGAGGTTTTGATGGCTGATTAGTTGTTCAGGTCAGCTCCAGTTATTAATGAAGAAAGAAAGAAAGAAAGAAAATAAAAGAGAAATAAGAAAAGAAAAACAAGGAAAGAAAATAAAGGAAAAAAAGACTAAAGGAAAGGAAGAAAGAAAGAAAGAAATTAACAAAAGGAAAGGAAGAAATAAAGAAAGAAAACAAATTTCTGTTTCTTTATAAGTCTTTTGCTCTATTTTTGGACACTTTGCTCAGCCATTTCTGGATTTGGAACCTGTTAGGCTGGTTTGTCATTTAATTAGCCAAGAGTTACTGTGTCAGTAAGCAATTTACTTAATTGCTGAGTTTTTGTGACATTTAGTATTCACTTCTTTATAACTAATTATTATTAAGGCAATCAGGGGAAAGTTTAAAAAATTTGTGAATTGTTTACGACCGCTTAGAAAATATGGGTATATTCGATAGACACATTGTTGCGAACCAAAAGGAAAACAAAATCATTGGCTTTATGAATTCGCAGAAGCCCAACAATTGTGCAGGCTTTTCCTACAGAACTTTTATGTGTTTATGACTATTAATGGTTAGTTTCCCCTGAAATGTAACCTTATTATAAGCCTTTGGAAATTAGGCAAACTGCTTGAGTACTAGCATTTATGGGTCGGCATAATAGGATATTCTGAACCAGTAGTCTACTTGGACTGGAGAAGAGTACCACTGTATCCCGGTTCAGTTGCCCCATACTCCTTGCAACACACACTCCAGCTGGGAGAGTCGGCCATGTCAGGAGTGGAAAAGTACAAACTGGAGTGGAACCAGCTTAAGATCCTTCCCCTTGCGTTTTGGGATATACCGGTACTTTGCCTACATTTTCTGGATTGACTTGTTTAACCACTCAACAAGCATGGGTTCAATTTGCCCATCTCTATCCATCACAGATATGTCTTCTCCTCCTCTGTCCGCACATAGCTAATGACTTAGAGAGTAATGGACTATGACTTATTACTCATTTCTCTGCACAGACGGATACGTTAAGCAGCAACAGAATAGGTCTGGATTTCTGAATACCACTTTAGTGGAGATTTTAGTAACTCCCTGTAATTCTTCACTTAGGAGAGAAGCGTTAGTTTTCCACCTATGTGCAAGTTGCTCCTTGCATGGTTTGTAACGCCATAGCTGAAAATTAAACTGCTCTCTATGTTCTCTGCTCTTGTGCGTGGGGGAAAGTTTTATGTATTTATTTTATTTCAGTGTAGTTGTTTGTAATACATTAATACTATATACTGATTGATTACTATTTGTGACGGAGCCAAGTGAAATAGATATAGCCTTAGTGGTCCAAGAGAAGATACATATTCCACCCAACCACTTGAAATGGGGCATTTTTTTATATTCACATAATTTTTTTCAAAAGTTTCACATTTGGCCCTAGAACTATTTGTGACGGAGCCAAGTATTTGCAAATCGGTCCTGTATAGCAGCTAAAATTGAATTAGGCCAAATGGTTTTTGGGCAATCGAAGACAGCAATACAGAGCATTCCTTTACTCATCATTAAAACTCTTCATCCAAACACCAGATTTAGCTTCGAACCACTTATTTAGCAGACACAGCCTCAATTTTCTAGCAAAGGGCCGTTTTTTAAAAATTTGTCTAGTTACCATTACATCTAAAGGGACCCTTTAGCCATCAAGATAGGTGAGTGGTCCCTTTAAATTTACATGAAGCCCCCCATCATGTGCATGGGGGAGATTCTTAAGGTCTAACCCCTGTGTCCATGCGTGGAAAGCGCCGCCATTTCAATCGGAGCTTAAAGCAGCCAATCAATGGAAAAAATAATTAGACAATGGCATTCTTCAATTACATTATTATTTATCAGTAGGTCACAAAGTCACATAAAAAGTTAAATACCCACCACTAGCCAGAGAACCACCCCCTAAAACAAAACTGTCTCATCTTTACCATTGGCTATGTTAGGAGACATGGTATGTAGGCCTGGTGGCATGGCATGGGTCACTTACCTTTACCACCACCCTGGCTGGCCGTGTGGCACATTAGGCAAATGCACAGTGGGCTTCAGGCTGACACTCACCTGTCGGCTGCAATTACATAATCAGGCTGCTGGCCTTAAAGTGCCAGGGCCCACTTAGGTTTTGCCAGTCCGCCCCTGCTTACTTGGCAGATCCACCACTTCAATGTGGTGGGGTGAGATGCTTGGTGGTGCTTTGGCAATTACTCACTCAACTGCACAACACAAAAAAAATATATATAGAAAACATTATTAAAAACAAAAAATAACCTCAAATTCCCTGTATGTTCTAAAGAAAGGCATGGCCCACACCCACTGGCATTCCTTTTTAAGACATATATATGTAATTTATTGTTTTTGGTTCATTTACTGAATGCCTTTTGTCCTGCCGTCTCCCTCCTGCTGTCTTCACAGTTTTTCTTAAATCAGATTATATATTCTTAACTCCAATAATTGAGGCAATTCAAACAAAGATAATACTTCCAAGAATCACAGAACAACAACAATATTTGTAACATTTTTTCCATGTCTTTCAAATCTTTGACAGCTAGGGAAAAAAGGGCCATATTTATCACAACAGCCTAATCCGCTCTATGGTAACCCATATGGAATGCGCAGCGAGAACCAGAGGTCGCAGGGAGGATCGGGGCGGAACGGAATTTGGGACGGGGCCAGGTTACGGCTTTCACAAGAGTTTACCAAGAACTTAACTGTATAAAGTTCAATAATATGGGATAACGAGACAGAAATACAGACAGATACGCTCCTGCTCAAAAATTAATTCATATTAAAAAATATTTAATATAAAAACTCACATACGAAACTGATTTATTTTCCCTAAACGAATGGCGCTCACATAGTTACATTTTCCATGGAAACAATAATTTTCCTGTCACTTCAGTCTTAAATTCAACATGCATATTATAAATGGATACGTTAGTCCTCTTGTACAACACTGCAAAATATGATGGCGCTATATAAATCATTAAATAATAATAATAATAATAATAATAATAGTAATAGTTGGTAGCCTAATCTAGTTATGAGAGTTAAAGTAAAACGTGGCTAGTATTCTATGTTACTTGCAAAACATTGGGTGATACAGAAATCCATTACATGAACGTGCAGGACTTGATATGACATGCCTCCCGTTTTTCACAGGACAGTCCCAATATAAAGGGATCTGAGTTGGCCCCACGGTAATGGATAATGGGCCAGTTAGAGAGATCCAATGATCTCCAATGATGGCTCAACAAACTGTGATATTAATTGAAATCTGTGATTTTGCAGCATAGACCTCAATGTCTGCTCCCATGTGGCCACCTCAAGGCTCATTTCAGCCTTCGCAAGGTGGCCACCTAATCAACTCAACTCAATGAAGGATCCCTGATTTGGACACCTACAATGTTGGGGGGTTATGTTATAACGGTGTATTACCATAACTGCATGCCTTTATTCATTTATATAAATTATGAGAAGAAACTGGAACGTTTTAGACAAATTGCAAATGTTATATCGCTCATTTGTTTCTTGCAGAATAGGGTTGTGCCTCTAAAGACATAATAGTTAAGGAAAATAGTAACTAAATATGATTCTGTTCTGTGCATCACAAAGGTCCAGTCTAGAAAAAGGACAGCAAATAGGCTACCACACAAGTAGACCGGAAAAACGAGTTTTCCTCTATTTAATACTGAATTGTGGATAGTGCTGTTGTATACCGCTGAAAAGGATTAGCTCAGTTCTTTGTAATTGAAGCTCAACAATTCCAATTAGAATTAGATTTTTGGTATCTTTAGTACAGATAAAGTGCTTTTGCTATCATAAAATAAATCATTAATTAGTTAAAAGGTCTGCTGAGAAAAATAATGTATATCCAAACCAGCAGCCCTGGAAGCGTGTAGATGACCTACTGCCTCTACTTTGGTTCTTGGCTACCATGGTCCAATATTTAAAAAGAACGTTAGAGAATCACTGCGTTAGAGAACCTACACCTGCTCTGGTGAAAGAATTGGAAACATTACAGTGGTGAAGAGTTTAAAATTCATCTCGATTAAGAATTGAGACCCCTTGTGATTACAGATCTATGTTGTCTTTGACGCTTGTGAAAAGGGAAGACCATGGATAATTTTGGTCTTTGTGAGTCTAAAAAGCAGCCTAGATGTTACTGTGTTGTTTGATTCTATTCATTAAATTCCACGATCAGGCAATATATTCTGGAGGTCAGGGCCAAGCTGGCAACCTTCAGGCAGAAGTGACTCAAAATCCTCAAGTTGAGCTTCTTGCCCCTTTTCTAGTTGCCCCTTGCTGAGGATGGATCTGCGGGAAGAGTCAATTCAATTTGAATTTTCCATATAAAGAATGCCAGTATGTGCCACCTATAAGAGCCCCATCTAAAAAAAAGAGTCTGGGATATTCTAGAGTTATGTGAAAACATGGCGTGGTGCCCCCTTTCCTTAATCTCTCTCCATATCCCATGCGTGCAAATCTAGATGGACTAAGACAACAGCCCTGGGGTTCTCATTATGCCTTAATCCTTTAATTGGGCAGATTCGAAAAATAAATTCCCTTCCTTCAGTATGTTTTTGTATACCCATTAACCCATAGGACGGCAGCTGAAAGAACAGCTTTCAGTAGAATTACATTTTTTGAATATTTCCAGAGAAACACAACATTTGACAGCAGATAAGCCCATTTTTCCTGATGTAAGACGCGGGTCTTAATTGTTCCTTGGCCTTGTCTTGGATTCAGAATAGCTTTATATCCAAATAATTGATATAGATATACACAAAAGTAAAGAAGCACACCAAGGATTTCTGCTGAAGACAGTAGACAAATATTCACACAAATTGGGTATCATAGATACAAACCAGACAGCTGGGCCCCTCTCCGGTGTTTCTATCCGAGGATCTGAACCATCGAGTTTCTATCTATGATACCTACTATGAAACCCTTGGTGGGCTCTTTTAGGTGCATTTGGCTCTGTGCCCATCTAATGGGCCAACAGAGCCAGTATAGTTACAGAGTAAGGTGACAGGTCTAGAAGTTGAGGTCCAAACTGGGCATTGAGCAAACTGGGCAAATGCTTGGTGGGTCCACTCCAACGATAGTGTCGCTCACTTACTTTTACGGACACTTTGGCAGATCCAGGCCCTTGGTGTGCAGCTGCTCCCATGGCCACATTCTGTGTAAGAGCATAGCGTTTGGCTGCACATATGTCATTTATCCACCACTGGCCTTAAATAGTGCCCATTATGGTCTTCATGAGGTTGGTGACAGCAAAGCAGAGCAGGACTTATTACTGAGAATGCCATTATATTATTTGGGCAATGTTACGGCGTGACGTGAAAAGTGCATACATGCCCCCTACTAATGTAATTCTACTTTGGTCACGCAGTCTGAGCCATAATAATGATTAGCCAGTGTAGCTCTATTCTAATCATACATATCATCTATTCAACACGCTTACTACAGATGAGGACATGATGACCTACCAAGCTTGTTTTTTTCTGACCATATCTGGAAAAAAATGGTTTTACTTAACACAACTTTGAATAAGAAATTAACCCCTTGCAATGCTGGAATGACTATTCTGGCAAGCACCCTTCTATCTCTTATATCCCTAATTAGCTGTTTTAATAAAACTAATAAAAAACTTTCACTGTTACACCAAAAACCTGCATCCTTTAGTGGCCCTTGGAGAGTGCAGATGGGCACACAAGGTCCCAACCACGAGAAAGCACCCATTAAGTATTATGTTCAGTAGGATTGCATGCTTTTTGCTTATTGAAGTGTATGAAGAATTATTTCATGTAATTTGTGCATCCAAAGATTCAAAGAGGGGTAAAAGGGACATGGGAGAGTCCAAAGTCCAGAAGCAGACCATGTATGGTAAAAATACCAGCCGTTATTCTTATCCTAAAAGCTTGTTTGCGTTCAAAAAAAATATGTATTTCCCAGATGCTTTTTGTTCCAAATATATATTATTTGTACAGTGCATGCAGCGCGCTTAGGACGGAAAGGGTTAATTCACAAGCAAAACTGGTTATCTTTTCATTTCTAATCACTAAAAAAAATCTACTGTTCTGTTCTCATTTTATCCTCCCTGGTCTGAGCCCAAGACACCCCTAATGTGAATGAAGTCCATTGTTTAAAGATTTAGGTTAAAAAATACAGTCTGTTTGATTAGTGTCAAAAGTAACTTCAAGTGCAGCCCAGAAGAAGAAGGATCATACCAACAGACCAATGAGAAATATGTGTTGTTGTTGGGCATGAAAAAAAAGGAGCCGGTGAATTCCACCGAGCTTTGTGGCACCTCCCAGTGTGTGAGGGATAAAAGGAGGCTGGAGAGAGACAGAAAACTGTTACACTCCTGTGATCTGCATCTCCAGGTCTTCCCTTGCCAGTTACTCCTACCATGGCCTCTTATAGCTTCCGTCAGACCACCAGCTCAGGCTCTTCCAGAGGGCTGGGAAGCGGTTTAGGTGGTGGGTCAGGTAGACTTTCTTTCAAAGCCCCAAGCGTCCATGGTGGGTACGGGGGACATGGCGTCTCTGTGTCCTCTGCTCGCTTTGTCTCCTCTGGGTTCGGTGGTGGCCTTGGTGGTGGGAGTAGCTATGGCAGCAGTTATGGGTCAGGCGGTGGATATGGTGGAGGATACAGCGCTAATGTGAGCGGGGATGCCCTGCTGTCCGGAAATGAGAAGGAGACCATGCAGAACCTTAATGACCGCCTGGCCTCGTACCTGGACAAGGTGCGCTCGTTGGAGGCGGCAAACTCAGAGCTGGAGGTGAAGATCCGGGAGTGGTACGAGAAGCAGGGACCCAGCCCTACACGCGATTACAGCCACTATTTCAAGGCCATCGAGGATCTCAGAGACAAGGTGAGTTCACATAGCCAACAGATTTTAATATCTTCTGCAACCCCGGATTAAGGCGCGTCACTGTGGGGTTATATTTCTGATTTCCAGTATTAAGGGTACTTCCTCCCATTGTAAATCACAGTGTTTTATAAGGTTCTAACATATGCTGGAGTGGTGCATGATGATACATTGTAGATAATGTTAAGTATATGTGGAATACTAAGAACATTTTATTCCCAAAAGCTACATTTTAAGTGAGATGGATATACCAATGATTCTCTACCCCACCCTCTCACTTAACGGTGAAAGGGTGGTAGGACGCCCATATAACATGACAGCGATTTAAACACAGGAACATTTCCAACATTTCCATTACAGGTTAATCTCAGAGAGCGGCATATCCAGGGATATTGCCCTAAAAAATGACCCGTAGATTAATAATATTATCTAATCTAATTAAAGGTAATCGTGGATTCCAACTCACATAATGCTCAGTCTGTCCAACTCCTTTACAGACGACTAGCTACACGACCTGGTTGTCACTGTAGTACGGAAGCTCACCTTTAGATCTCGTTATCTGTTTACACGGGGAAGTATTTCTCAAAGCTCTCACTTTCTCTACCAGCGGCAGTGATTTGGGTTAACCCTTGAAGCACCAGAGTGGTCAGCAGTGTGCCCAGGTCTCTGGCATCTAACTGGTTAACGCTGTGGTTTATCCTGCAGCTCTCTCGGTACAGGTTTAACCTGCCCTCTGTGCAAATAAATAATTGTGAAAGCCAGGACCACATTTTTTTTCCCACTGCTGAGTTAACCCTGAGCCAACAAAATAAAAAGTCCCAGGCAAATGCTCAAATACATACACACCTTCGATTACCACCGGCCAGTGCTGTCCGGTATCTGACCCCAACAATGGCATAGATAAACAGGTTGTGCAAACGGAAAGACAAATACAGACCAAGACATTGACTTTGTTCAGTTTTAACCTCTCCCTATGTATTATGTCCTCTACTGGGAGGTAGTTCCAGGTATAGCCTACCCTTTCTGCCATATTTTACAACAGGACCCATAGAAATTGGGTGGGTGATGGATAGAAAACCCTCGAAAGAAATGCTACTTTGCAGCCCTACCCACTGGGGGCATCTCACCCATCATAATGCATCCTCAAAGAATAAACCACTTTACTTTATCTCAACTATTTGTCTAAAGAAACACCAACGGTAACCAAGCCAGGTGTACTAAGGATATAAACATAAAAACCCATATTATGCAGCTTGGACATTAAACAAGATCTCCAAGGCTGTAAGGGAAAGGCACAATTCTCACTTTATTTTAATTCTGACCACTTTCTGCTGTGTCTAGATCTTGGGCGCCACCATCGACAATTCCAAGATCGTCCTCCAAGTGGATAACGCAAGACTGGCCGCTGATGACTTCCGAACCAAGTAAGTTGGAAAGGACAACCTGGCAGTTATCCTATGGCGTGTGGGCCAGACATGGTCTAGCATATTGTAGCTGGCGGGCAAGGATTTTGTCCCTAGGAGTCAAAGGGGGAGCATTAGGACCTCTGATGGCACATGTCTATCTGCTCACATCCTATGTGTTATGCCATCTATCTATGCCTTGACATTGTGACAAAATTTGACTGATGTGTTACCAATACAGACAATTGGGCATTGGGTCCAGATTTGTAAATCTCAAAACTGGATTCATCCTGACAAACCAAATTTTGGGACTTTTGCAGTACTATATACGCCAACGTTAAAGCTGCTTTAAGAGATGAAGAATAAAAGGAGGCGAACACATTAGTGGTTATTAAGAAAATAACTTTAACACAATGATTGCCACAGCCTTCTTTCAACTAAACTCCTATGAGAAATATACATTGTGTCTGATCTGGAACTGCAGCACAGTATATCCCATTGTCAATATAGACAAACTGGTACCGGTCCAAGCGATACCCTATTCCACCGCAGGTGTTAAATGGCAGAACACTGACTGCTCTGTTTCCGGAACACAGCACTGTGTGTTCTGGCAAGCTAAGCAACCAGGGTCTATTGTGCGCTTGTGCTTTTGGCAAGCAGCCCAGGACATCGGTGAATTAACCCCTTTCAGCGATGACTGTACTTGTCTGCACGCCAATAAAATATTAATAAAGGCAGGTTTTCTTTTAATAAGTGGATAAGCAAGCGGGTTACTGGGTCGTTACCGTTATCACCCTCAGCCGGTCTAGGGACAATCTATTGATGTTAGCAGCAGTGTGTGAATATGGCTCATCTTAAAAATTACTTTTTTTGTGTGTTTTTTTTTTACCAAGGTTTGAGAACGAGCTTGCTCTTCGCCAGAGTGTGGAAGCTGACATCAATGGCCTACGCAGAGTGCTGGACGAGCTGACCCTGTCTAGAACTGACTTAGAGCTCCAGATTGAGAACTTGAAGGAGGAACTGGCTTACCTGAAGAAGAACCATGAAGAGGTAACGTTGGAAGCAATGGGGACCATGTACAAAAAGCAATTCTTCTGCCGCCTACTGAAAAAGCTGTAATCATACAAACCAAAGGAACGTTCATGCTGATGCCCCCTACATTTTGAACTTTGCTCTAGAACTGCTCTTTATACAGGACACCAGCCATGTACTTGTCCCACACCTTTCTTTGTCTTAGGGAAGGTTGACATAGAAGTGACTCATAGTTAACCCGTTTAATTGTGACCTTGGCATGCGGTCCTTATCTTAGACACAGGCTAGTTTGGAAAAAGGAAACGACCATATATTTGTCACTTTGCCAACGTTACTCAACCGCTCTTACAATATTAAATGTAGCCATGGTATGTATCTGTTAAAGTAGCCATCTTTTAATTTTTCTGAATTAAGTTTTCCTTATTCTCCTATCCAGGAAGTGAATGCCATGCGTGGACAAGTTGGCGGACAAGTTAGCGTTGAAGTAGATGCCGCTCCTGCTGTGGATCTGTCTAGGATTTTGGCCGAGATGAGAGATCAGTACGAAGTTATGGCTGAGAAGAACCGCAAAGATGCAGAAACTTGGTTCTTCACCAAGGTATGTTTCTTAAGCGATGGTTACTACCGTATGTATATATTCAAAGCAATGTTACTTATATCCTGGGATCAACCCCATAACTTGTTAATATTCTTGCTCGTCAATGGCTTTGTGTGACCTTACCTCGGAAGCGAGAGAAAAGCTTTTCATGGTAACTCTCCCAAATGCTATACATATTTTTATAGATTGCCCAGATCTAATCATCGATCTTTTTTTTTGTTCCCGTAGACCGAGGAGCTGAACAAGGAAGTTGCATCACATACAGAACTGATACAGACAAGCAAGACTGAAATCACAGACTTAAGACGTACTCTCCAGGGGCTGGAGATTGAACTCCAATCTCAGCTCAGCATGGTTGGTATCAGTTGACCCGTCTCAGGAGACAGAAATTGTTTAACTTCCCATTAATATAGATGTATAGAGCTCAAAGCAGTAGGACGACAATGATTTATAATAAACATTAAAAACAAAAGTGTATGAGGACTTCAAAGGAGATTGATGTTTAAGGAGTCTGAGAAGAGACCATGGTTGGTCCACCGGCCCCCGTGGAGAGAATATCAAACTAAATGTTTATATGAGAAATAAAATGACACCATGTTTTGATTTCAGAAAGCGTCACTAGAAGGTACACTGTCGGAGACGGAAGGACGGTATGGTGCACAGTTGGCACAGATACAACATTTAATAGGCAGCCTGGAGTCACAGCTTGGAGACCTCCGCTCTGACATGGAAAGACAGAACCACGAATACAAAGTGCTAATGGACATAAAGACACGTTTAGAAAAAGAAATTGCCACTTATCGACAGCTTCTGGAAGGACACGATTCTCAGTGAGTACAGGATAACCAAAAGAAACTGGTCCGCACATCTTGGTCCACTAGGACAACTAAGCATGGACCACTTGGCAATTGTTGGATTCCAAGAAGCTTATTTATGTTCCAACACGTAATATCCCGTTAAAAATGTTTCGAATAACTATGATTTGGCAGCTCTTCTCAAAAATGGGTATGGTTTACTTTTATAAACATGGCTGCCTCCCCATACAAGGCTTTATGGCTGTCCAGATGGTTGCCCCTACATGAAATATTGTTCATGCACAGCTGTCCCTATCTTAACTATAGTGGGTGCAAAAGATTTATAAATGAGCATAATATATAATAATATAATACGTTCTGTGTTTTTTGTCTGCAGAATCACTGGAGGATTGACTAAAGAAGGTAAGAGCCGAACATTATTATTATTTATTGATTAATTATTGCTCACACTATTTAATGGGGCAGCATTTCCTTTTCTCCATGCCCTTGTCCCTAGTAAAGTGGGTAGAGCTACCCCTGTTTATTAGAAAACCCTTACATTTAGCACTCTAGGCAATGCTAACCTAATCACGGATTTTGAGGGGAAACTCCCTGGCCAGTTTGCCCCAGGAGACCAAGGGCTGTTGGTTATGACATCATAACGAGGAGACCCGAGTCTTTAAGTTTTACCCGGCTTCTACCTCATAGTTAGACTACTGCAAATAAAAAGTCCATGTCCTGTAAGAACACCAGACAAATGTTTATGCTTTTTTTTTCTCCTAGTTGTTAAAATCGGGGCGAAATAAGACTTCCCCAGAAATCAGCCGACTAGAACTGCCCGCTTTATCGATCACATAGACCCATGAAAGGGCCAGGACGCTGGAATCTTTCTTCTGCTGCAGGGCAATTCTTCCACCAAGATGTCTTTAGATGGTGATGCTTTGGGAGTTTGCTTCTGTAGTCTGCATTTATACCTTTTGCTTCAGCTGTCTAATAAAATAGTATCTTTTGGGTCATGCATAAAAGGGCCGTGTTTCTGAAATGATTGACAAACACTGAAAATACATATATGAACTTCACACAGATGTTCCTACATTCTCAACAATACGAACTACAGGACAACACATTAAGATCTAACGGTACACAGAGGCAGGCTGGCCATGGGATCGGGGGGGTATTGCCTCCCAGACTGGTTCAGAAGAGGGCTTCAGTGTATAGGCAGCTATAAGGAAAGGATCCAGGGAAGGTGAGGATGAAAAGTGTCTGAGAGGTGTGATTGATGAGATGAGGTGTGGTGGAGTGAGTATGTTTTAGTGTAAGTGTGTTTTAGAGATGTCTAAGTCTGTGCCGGTGTTAGCGTGTATACGTGTGTCGCAATGTGAGCGTGTATGTGCGTTCCAGTGAGTGTGGGCAGGGGGTCACTCAACTGTAAAGAAGAAAGTGCCAGCCTATCCATGGTGGTACAAATGTAGAAGAGGGTCCTGCTCCTACAAGGTTAGTCTATTAAATGGCATTTAAGGCCACACAGAATCTAGAGCTTGGCGGATTACCAGGCCTTTCATCTGCTGGTAGGGTGGGCATTATCCGTGCTATACCCTGCTTTTCTATGCTGAAGGAACAACAGGGTTTTCAATGTACTAAAGGGCACTTAGGCACCCCAACATTTTTATGGCAGCAACAAGTTACAGGCCAAGAAACAAGAATTACATCCTGCATTTGGTGGGGTAAAAACGGAATGCATCCATAATAAATGGAGTACAATAAAAAACGTGCTTTTTGGAAAATATGTATAAATATATTGTTTAAGTTGATCCCTAAACACATACATGGCTGTCTAGGACGCTGGTACGACAGATCTTTAATTCTAATTGCCTAATGTTAATGTATCCGTTGCGGTATTTGAAAAACTTGGCACGAACACCAGACACCATTTTTTTTATCACAGGCACAAATATTCTTTTTTTAAAAAAAATACATTTTTTTATGTACATGATTATGGTGCCTCATGCGAAATCTGGAACGGAGTCATACAATTTTCTTCGGATGACCTTCATCGGCAAATATTGCTTAATAAATAAAGAAGTAATCAGTAACTTATTTATAATGATTAATTGGTCTCAGTCGCAGAGGATCATTCGATAAAAAACCTGTAATCTTCAGTGCCCTGTGGACTGGAAGTTGGGAAACTGCAGCATTTTGGCATCTAACCCCAATTCATTAAACGTGCCGCACCGCGTTATTATTTACACTTATTTATGTGGTGCCAACATTGTATGCAGAGCTTTACATAGTACATGGAGTTGGGACTAGTCATGCATGGAGGCGGGGCTAGGCGTGCACGGAGGCAGGGCTAGCCCCAGATAACCTTAAATGGGCTGTGAGTGGGAGGGTACGTGGGCTGGGAGTGGGCACGGCCAAATGTCTCCCCCTACTGTAATAGTGCTACGGAATTCACTGGTGCTTTCTATATAAAATGTACTGAGATGCAAAATGGCGGAGCTGACTGCATTATACGGGCTTGTTAAGCCATTTAAAACCGGCCATTCCAACTTCTTTAGCAGCATTCCCGCATTAAATATGAGTATTCTGCTGGTTAGCAAGTGATAATCATACCTGGGAACTTTATGTCTCCGACTACCCGGAGCTCCCCCTTGTGAGAAGTGGCCAGGAAGTCTCCCTGACCTCAGTGGGCGGTCCATTTGACATCAGTGGGCGGTCCCTAAAATGTCAGTGGGCGGTCTCGCTTGATGTTCTGGGACATGCTGCTGTTTGAGCGGGAAATGGGCGGAGAGTGGGGCGTGTCAGAATGCCACTCCCACAACCCAGAGATTATATATATATATACGCCTGTAAGTATTGTGACAGAAAGCAGGGGATAATGGAGGGAGTTTATATATCCCCTTATATTTTGCAGGGTGGTTACCCACAATAGTTTCTACTAGCCCCAGGGAGATGTATTGTTAAGAATGTAATTATTGATATTTGTGATTTGTGTGTTTTGGGTCCCTGGGGTGGAGCATTTGGAGAGCAGGGCGGGCCAGTGCTCCACTCCACAGTTTATGAGCAGCTGAAGACCAGCAGGTGGGAATCAGTCGAGAGATTCACAGTGGATACTCCTCCAGCACTCACCGACTCCGACTACATTAACGTGCGGAGAACCAGGCAGTTAAGTAAGCCTGCTGATCTTCACAGCAAGGGAAGATCATTGTGGCTCGGGAGAGAGGAGAGAGGGAGAGAGGGAGAGAGGGAGAGAGGGAGAGCAAGGGAGAGAGGGAGAGAGGGAGAGAGCTGCTGAAATACTGAGTGCTGCCATTATTGCATATAATTTGTTATTTTGTTTGTTGGAACGGATAAGCCGCCCAACTGCAGTTCCTGGACAGAGTACCAAAGTGAAGGGGTATTGTGTCATAGTATATACTTGTATCAGACAGTATATATATACACGCCTGTAAGTATATACATAGAAGCTAATGACGGATAACAACCAATTCGGCCCATCCAGTCTGTCCATTTTTCCCTGATATAAAGGCTCAGACCTTTTAAACATTCCTCTCGTCTTATTCAGGAGCCGTATGCCTATCCCATGCATGTTTAAATTCATGCACTGTGTTAGCCTCTACCACTTCTGCTGGGCTGCTGTTCCCTTTATCTACCACCCCCTCAGTAAAGTACACATGCCTATATAATCTTGTGAGTTTAGTAATGTAAACATATTAGAACAGCTATACATGCTGTATGTGTGTGTTCATGGCAACTAATTACGTTTGTTGTGTGACTGCAGCCTTTGGAAACTCCTATCAGATGTTTACCTGCCGGACCTGATTAGCCGATAACATTGTGTTCATTGAAGGATTACCCTGAACACACATACCGTACTTCCAGTAGGAGACTTATATGCGTGTGTCAGCAAGTCACACTGAGCCGGAGACTTAGGGCATAGCTGCTAGTTATCCTGAATTTGCTAGGACAGTCCCAGCATCAGGACTTATGCCCTGGCTTTCAGCTATCCCGGTCAGTGTCGACATTGCTATGGATCAGGCACTGATATTACTTTTATGTGACTTATTAACGACGAGTTACGCGCACGAGTACAGAATATAAAAGGAAATGTTTTTATTTGGGTTTTTTCTATTTATAAACACATTTCTTTTGTTTCTGTACCCATTATTGTTGCTTTTAGGGCTGTAGAGACCTGTGATACCCTCATACCCAGCAAAAACAGGGACATCAGGGGAGGAAGGAGGGACAGATGGCATTAGGACCTAAAAAGGGACTGCCTCTCCTAAGTAGGGCCACTTAGGACGTATGGTTGCTGTATGATCATACTGTATACATCTGTGTTGCCATTCAGTATTAGCCTGTATATAACAGGTTAACGCACCATGTGCTGGCATTTCCTCTACATTAACCCCTTAAGGACAATGGGCGGTCCCTAAACCCATTGAAAACAATGCATTTTGACAATTAATGTTGTCATTAAGGGGTTAATAGAAACACAGAACTTGTCGGCAGATAACAACCATCTGGCCCCTCTGCTCTGCCTGCTTCCCCCTGCTTTAAAAGCTCAAACCTTAATCAGTCCTTTGCCTTGGCTTAAATTCTGGATCGCTTCATGCTGTTCCAAGGCATGCTGCTGGGAGGCTGTTCCACGTATCCACCACCCCTTCAAAGACATTCATTTGTATGATTGGGTGTCTGGACAGGGTACGCATTCTCTTTCTTGACTGAAGGAGTCACTAGCGCTCTAGGGGCTCGGTGTCTTAAGTTTACGGGCAGCGCTTGCCTGCCAAAGTTCTACTGAGCCTGCCCCATGCGAAATAATCCTTTAATTCTCCGCATATCTCTAGGGCCAAGTCGAGCCCCGCAGTGAAAGAAATATTTTGACATGCGTCGGCTTTAATTGCAGCCTGTAGAAAAACTATGACATCTGAATTTTTTTTTAAGACCTCAGGCTTGCGGTGACCGAGGTGATAAATACGCTATGTGAATTTTTTTATTTTTTTTTTAAAAACCAAATTATTGTTGGTGGAAAGGAAATGATGAGAACTGTTACTTTCTAAGCCAAGGGGAGGGAAAAAAAATTAAAAAAAATAATACGTACACTAAAAAAGATCATTCCTTATCATTTTTAAAAGTCGGACATGTTTGTAGTGGAATGTTAATGATAAGTAGAAGAGAAAGAGAAAGTCTGTGAATTCCATAATTAATAATTGGAAGGTTATATCAATTTGTGGGGGACTTGTGCACATGGGAACGCTATTAGGGTCAAAGGCCATGCATAAGGATAAATAGGGGCACTAGGGCAGCCGTTCCTCTGGCCCGGGAAGTTACAGCCCTGGGTTCCCTTCAGGGGAAAGCTGGTGCATTCTGACCGGAGGGGACAGGCACAGCCAAGTGGACCCATCAGCACTTTGTGCCGGCCCCCTGTACCTCACATAAGCACTGGCACACATACACAGACACTGACATATATTTAGCCACACACACATTCATGCGCACACACACACACACACACACACTTTTACATACACAGTTGTGCTAAAGCACACCCCCTCTCGCACACACTTACACATACACCTTCATGTTAACACACACTTATATATATATACACTTTCAGTCTAACATACATGTAGTACATGCTCCCTCCCTCACACTTTCTCACACGCTTACCTCACCCGCAGCCAGGTGTCCTCGCCTCTTGTTGCCATTCCAAAATTCTTGACAAAGGGCTGGCCTCCCTGTGCCCTGAGCCAGCTTGCCCCTTGTTCACTTACTTGCTCAAACCTGGAAGCATGAGATCTGGGGAATTTGGAGGCCAAGTCTTTGGAGCTAAGGGTTAGTTGTGCATGTCAGTGGTGATAGCCACATATGTGGGCATAACTAGCCCCAAACACATTCAATTTGCAGTAGCGTCACAACCCGGGTGCGGACACCTTACAGGGGGTGACACCACACCAGGCAGGGAACTCTATGAGAGTGTAATCCGCCTGGGATCACCCTACCATAGCGCGCCCGCTGCAGTGCAACCGGAGCGGATGAGGCAGACCTGGCACTGGCAGATCATCACGGGACGGTGGAGGAGGAATTACGACACCACGCACGTCGAGGGGGTGACACCATGTATCATGGCACCGGGTGACACCAACCCTAGTGATGCCACTGTCAATTTGTATGGGGAGGGGAGGGGAGTAGGGTGGGGAGTGGAAGTGCGTAAACTCCGCTTCCCCCTACCCGGAGATTTACCGCCATTACCCTGAGAACCGGAGAAGTCATGGTTCACCCGGAGTCTCCGGGGCAAAACCTGGAGAGTTCCCATGTGGGACTGATGGCCTCACTCCTGCAGGAAACCTAATCTTCTAGAACCTGTAGGTTTTTGACAAATTTTTTCCTCCATAGTAACGAAAAACCCCCAAAAACCTGGTTTATCTTTTTCAATGATGAATTATGGGTCTGACAGAGCAAGATATACCAGTATTAGTATTACGCGTTATTACGAGTATTACGCGTTATGTCATGACACGCATTTATCTCTCTCCTTGGCGTGCTACATAATTATTGCATGTACAATTAAATGTTAAATGTCTAGTAATTATATACACACAAAGTGCTGGGGGCTATGAAATTACATAAAATCTAAGAAATGAAGGAGCCATATCCTACAATAATCAAACTATAAGTTACAGGGCCCGCATTTCCCACCCCTAGTTACCCCTCTGTATTAGATGAAGTTTCACAGATGTTCACATTGTCATCACACAAGAAACCGTCGAGGGACTGCCTGGTGGTGAGCACCATTAAGGTGTTTTGCCTTCTAAAATGGCGTCCAGGCAGGCCCAGTTTCTCTACAGAGAACAAAGGACAGCAGGCTGGGCCAGCTGCAATGACAGGACATTTTGGGGCAGGTACCAAAGAAATAAGGTAAATTAGATGGCTAATTAAGTAGCCCCTTTGGGTCGCGTCTGTTATTACTTACCTTTTTGCTTTGTTGGACACCCAACCATCCCATCGTGAGAGACGTCAAATGCTCCACAGACAACTCTCTTGTCAGTGGTAATGCAGTCTTTCCTCCTCCCAAGGATAACAGCAAACACCCTTTACAGTTCGGTTCAGGCCAGAAATGGGCACTGATTTTGTGGTTGGGCCTGGCAATGGGGCGCAGACATACCCTTTCGGCGGTGGTTGTATCGGTCAATGGCAAGCGCTGATTTTGTGGTCAGGCTTGTCTTCGGGGCTGAGTGGGGCTTTTGCCCAGAGGCAAGCCATGGTGCAGATGGGAAGGACCATTCGGATGGGTGGGGTGGCCCAGCTAACTATTTTTTTCCTTGGGAAGGGGTGAATGGCTAGTTCTGCTCCTAGCCTGCCCCTTGAGCCCACATGTCACACCAGATGCTGGATGGTTGCACGGTGGCCAAGCAGCTGATATGGAGTGCCGCATTAGTCAGGGGGACTCCATACCTCAGTTTTTTTCTATATTGTAAATAATAAACCAGATTTAATTTTCCATAATCTTATGTTTCTTGGTTAATTGTTATTGATGGATTTTTAGGTTATAAGTAAGAGCATAGGGGGCATATGCAGGGCCGGACTGGGACTGAAAAGCAGCCCTGGAAACATTTGGAGAGCAAACCCATATAGTTTATCTCCCGGTCGAGCTCTTATACCCACACTCACCCCATATACACACCCGAGTCACACTATTTGCCGTACAAATAACTATAAAACATTCTTTTTATCACATTATTTGTATTAAAATACCAGAAAGCAAAAGTGTTAAAAGGCCCTAATAAATGAAATAAATTACACAGAATGGAATCAAAACATTTACTACTGCAAACATTTTTAGTCAGTGACAGGACATCTGGTGCTCCAGCAGTCTGAGTGTGAGGGGGCGGAGCTTTCACCCCTCACGCTCCTCCCATCACTATGCGGCCATCAGATTAATGGAAATTGAATCTAAATGGCCACTGAGTGCTGATGCTGCCGGCCGGCGCTGCTTTAATACTTTAATAAAAAAAGAATTGAAGTAGCGCCGGCCGCAGCGGCCGTTTAGATTTCGGGCAGCCGCCCAGCCTACGGAGCTGCCGGCCCACCGGGAAATTTCCTGGTATCCCGGTGGGCCAGTCCGGCCCTGGGCATATGTATAGTCTCTGTCTTTTTTATATATATATATATATATATATATATTCATCTCCCCGCTTGGCCTGTAGTGTGACAAGCGCTCATTTATTTTATCAGCTGTGACTTTTTCACCTCTCATCTTTCATCTTAAGGTAAACAGAGAACCCTCTCCACACACAATGTACTATTGTGTACTGATCACAACCCCCCCCATCCTTCTTTTTCGACAGCTATACCTATCAAGTAAAATAAAACCAAAAAAAAACAACATACCGTGACTAAAGTGACATTTTTTAAAGAGATAGTATGATTAACGAAAATTGTAATGTCATGCTTCAATTAAATAGCTAGAACGAGTGGAGGCTGTATGGTTCTATGCTGGTAAATTAGATGCAAGGCTCAGAGTTACTGTGTCAGGAAGCTGCAGCTACAGTGGAAGAGATACTCTGCAGGCAGGTGCTTGTTTATGGAAGCCAGTGGGGTTTATGCGCTAAAGGCAGAGTGTGCAGGAGAGATGCAGTTTCAATGCCTACCATGGTTCCCTTCCTTAACTATGGACCTCAGATGTCCCTGTGGATGGCTGGACACCTCCGATTCGTTTAGAGATTGTTTAGATGCTAAGTGAGTAGATTCCTACACCCTATATCGTCAAAAAGTTATATTCTAGGAAGAATAGAACATTTTCTAACGTGTTTGCAAAAAAAAAGGTATAAGAGAGCTTAAAATTCCGAAGAGGGGTGAATGTTCTTTCCTTCATAGGGCTGTCAGGACCTGTTTTTTCTGCTCGGTGGGGTCACCTGGCAAGAAGCAAGACAATACATCACACCCCTGATATTGCAAATATATCTATGCATGGAGCTGGCTGGCATTCTGATCCCTCTGTTGTTGGGATATTTCTTAACAAAGCCATGACTCATAATATCTGATAAGGTTCTCGGCCAAACCACTAAGCCCAGCACAAAGAATCGCTCTTCGGTGTAGCTTGTGCAAGCAGTTTATCTTTCTGGTTGAGAGCAGGGTGTGTGCCTTAAAGCATACAGAAGCAACTGACTTTACAAATACCCTTCAGGGACAAACTGGCCTAAATTGGCTTGCACGGGGCTCACACACCCCTAACACGTCCTCACCCCAAATATTCCAGATTTCCAAGCACATACAATGGTTTTTGCTCCTATATTACTCTATTTGCTCCTTTTGTTCTGAGTTTTAAGAAATAACTGTTCAGTTTTTTTTTTTTCGAATGTCCAATCCCTATACCTGGGAACTTCTCGGCGCCGGCTACCCGGAGCCTTCCCTTGCCGGACACGGCCAGGACTGCACGCTGACGTCAGCGGGCGGTCCTGCTGATGTCGGTGGGAGGTCCCGCGGATGCCGGTGGGCGTTCCTGCCGATGGCAGCGGGGAACACACCCATTTAAAGGAAAAAAGGGGCGAGGGTAGCGGGGCGTGTCAAGACCACGCTCCCGTGACCCAGAGGATTCGCTTCTTGACCCGGAGAACCGGAGGAGCAGCGCAAACCCCTTAAGGACAATGGGCGGTCCCTAAACCCATTGCAAACAGTGCATTTTGAGCCCGTACATGTATGGGGTTTGTCATTAAGGGGTCAAAAGGTCACTGCACTTTAATGCATATCATAACTGAGTCTCGTCTTTAAATGATAATTTTTGACCCTTTGGAAATGCGTCAAGGGTCAAGACCCCCTCCAAGACCATATCTCCTGGTCGCCGTCTAGCCTCTAACGAGAGCCTCTTACTATGTGTATGCACAGAAAGCGCTCCCATTGATTTAAATGGAGACATTTTCTTACCAGTGCTTGCTGCAAAACTGGTTTGTCCCTTTAAATATAGGTAGCTGACTTAATTTGCTATACATTTAGCTAACACAATGTAGATAAAAAATGTTCTTTCTAATGTGCATATGTGTTATTAAAGAGAATCCGTCAAGTTTTAGATTACTTCAATTTAATTCAAGTTAAATACCTATATGATCTTGTTCTTACGATCAATAAAAAAAAAAAATATATATATATTATATATAACAGTAAAGTTATTCTCATCAAAGTTATTCTCATCAAAGGTGGTGTTTCTCACACCAGAAAGATAGGATTTTATAATATTATTGATCGTTAAGAAACAAATCTGTGATCATATAGGTATTTATATATAATATATATATATATATATATATATATATACTATATAGTGTGCCCTTCACTGGGGGATAATGAGAAATAATGTTTATTTTTAAAAAAAAAATTGTCTTTGATGGAGGCAGGTCTGAAACACTGAACATGAAACTTACAAAATATTTTAAACTTTTAAAAAAACAAAATATGCTAAATTTGTGAAGTTACAAGAACTGTACTTTATCCGTCTAAACTTAGGTTTTCGTATTGCAGCAGTAATCATGCATTATGTGATTTTCTTTCTTCTTGGAACCCTGTATTTTCGTGCTGAGCATATTTTATGTACACAAAGCAATGAGAAGAACTTTCTATTTATTTTGCTAAAAGCAGAAAGGTAACTCTCGGGTTACGATCATAGCCTGAAGCCCAAAACTGCTTGTTTTTGAATGATTTCTTTGTGAGGCAAGAAAACGAGAACAAGAAAACTGATACGCATCTGCCACAGAGGAATCTGTCAAAAGTTAGATTTGGAAAGGTTTGACTATGGCACCCATCCAGATAGGAGGGTACATGAAACCACTACAAAACTTCACCATGGCAACAGGAGCCAAGGACAGCATAAAGGAAGCCTGGGTAAGCTTAGGACACTCACATTCTCGGTACCAGTCCCTTAAAGGTAGCTTTCTGTTCTTTGGTCCATCTCCGAACCATCATGAGCTACAGCTTTGCCCAGAGCAGTTCCATGCGAGGAGGAAGTGGCATCTCCTCTCGTCTCTCTGGGGGCATCCATGGTGCATCAAGTGTCCACGGGGGCTTCGGAGGATCCGGGATTTCCCACAGCACTGCCAGATTGGTATCATCTGGCTATGGGGGTAACTTTTCCTCTGTGCATGGTGGTGGGTCGTCGTTTGGCGGCTCCGGTGCAGGCTATGCTTCAAATGTTGCTGATGGCTTGCTTTCTGGCAATGAGAAGTACACCATGCAGAATCTGAATGACCGCCTGTCCAATTACCTGGACAAGGTGAAATCACTGGAAGAAGCCAATGGAGACCTCGAGAAGAAGATCCATGAGTGGTACGAGAAGCAAGGGTCGGTCACTGTGCGCGAGCAGGACTATTCCCACTATTACACGACAATCGAGGATCTGCGTGAGAAGGTATGTAATATATCGCTCACCTTCCTGCCCATGCAGATCCTTTCAAATTCCATTAAACATAATGCGTTAATACATTGAGCCTAATTTTTATATGGGAATAATACATGAGAAGAGGTCAACACACAGCAGGTCGTTACTCGCCAGTCCAGCAAAAAATTCAGTAGACTTATAAACAATGAACAAGTCATAACAGGACTCTGAAAAGCTATTTGAATCTTGTACTTCCAACATACAGTACAATTTGTACTCTGTTTCAAGTGATCTATGATTGTGAAGCGCTGATGCTAAAGTTCGTAGGAATACAACATGGCAGGTCACTATCCAACAATTTGTACTCTGTTTCAAGTGATCTATGATTGTGAAGCGCTGATGCTAAAGTTCGTAGGAATACAACATGGCAGGTCACTATCCAACATCACTGGGTAGGATGGAGCCACCTTGGGCCATTTACTGTTTGTAAACGAGATTGTTTTAATTAACACTCAAGTGATTCATTTGTTTTATATAAATAGATCCTAATTGAATAAATGAGGCTTAGATGTAATGTAAGGAAGTTTTACTAATTTCTCACTGCTACAGCGTATCACCGGGTGCCTATATACAATCCTAATATCGACTCCCAAATCAATGCAATCGTTTCATAGTTACCTAGATATTGTGGGTTTTGAGTTTATCCATGACCCCCTGACTACATTCTCAAAATAGGATGTGTAAATAAGATCCAACTGCATTATAAATAAACTAAGGAATATTTTTGGCAATTTTCTCCGGTGTTCCTTTGAGTGGGAAGACGATTCTACCCACGGTAGAATTCAAGGCTGCCAGTGGGAGATGGAGTTTGCCCAATGTTTATCTCCGTTTGGTTGCATGTGGTTGGATACAACCTCTTTATGTTACATATAGATTCGAAAGCTATACGGAGTGCAAACCTCAATGGTGTTTGTCAGTAGTAAGGTAATGGATACAGTTGTATTTGTCCAAGAGAAGATGGAGTCTTTAGTTGACGACAATACTTTGTTTGGACCAAAGAGGTCTAGACAGATAAACATTTTGGGACCTCAGAAGCCCGTTCATCAGATATTTTTTTCAATAGCAATACATGGATGAAAACCAAAGATCCTGTAAGCTGTAGGATCACTGATCACATGTAGCCCGTGTGAAATTAAACCTGAAAAAAAAGTAAAGCAGTGAAGGATTAGAACTCTGACCCAGTGGAACATGACTAGTAGACGGATGTGGTTTTCTCTGTGACAATATTTGTTTCTTTATTGTCTCATGCTTTCATTTTGTAGATTCTAAATGCTACTATCGATAACAACCAGGTAATTCTGGCGATGGATAATGCGAGACTGGCTGCCGATGACTTTAAACTCAAGTGAGTCCATTTTGCTTTTCCGGGCCGTTTTTTAAGGTGTATATTATTATAGATCAGTGAAGGCAACCTGTTTTCCATGGGTGCCATTGATGGGCATGCTTTAAAGCATGTATCAATAATCTATACCTCACGGTCCAAACATTTTATTACTCATTAAATCTAAAAGGAAACATTAAATTCTCTTCTATGAACAGTTATGATCAGGTAATTGTCTGCATAAGTGCAAAAACATAATTGATAGACTTCTGAATCAATCTTAGAACCTGAGAGATTTTGGCCAGCCTGGACCACTTAAAATGTTCCCATTTTCATTATTTTTCAGGTATGAAAATGAACTCTCCCTCCGTATGAGCGTTGAAGCTGATATCCATGGCTTGCGTAAAGTGCTGGATGAGTTGACCCTGTCCAGGTCTGACCTGGAAATGCAGATTGAGAATCTGAAGGAAGAGTTGGCTTATCTGAAGAAGAACCATGCAGAAGTGGGTGTAGAAATCATACAATGAATTATAGATGAATAATGTACTTTTAGTAACGAGCTGGCAGGGATAGTGTAGTTAATGTAGTTGAAGGACATGGCTATCCTTCCTTGCTGTGTCTAATATCTAGCCAATTTGATAAGGCTAAGTTCAATCAAAGTTATTGGGGAGCGGCTGCGTTATCTCCTTGAGTATATTGACCGCCATATCTAGCTGAACTGTAGGTCAACCTAGTCAAGTACAAAAGAGGAACAAGTAGAAGCACCGTTATGAACTTTTAATAATTAAATACATAAAAACAATGTGTGTTGGGTTCCGAGAGGACACTTTTTCACAAGAGCAGGAAAAGTGTAGTTGGTAGTACCAGTGAATATGGTTTTGGGAGAAAACATATCGGTTAGTAAGACGGGTGGAAGGATATTAAAGATGAGGAGATTGTGGATGGTGCAGATATGGAGTGAGAGGTTTGGAAATGGAAGCACCCAGAAACAATGCTCTATGATTGGTAGGAAGACCTTTGCACCAAAATTTGACTTCTTCTGTTTCATCCAATTTTCAGGATATGAGTGACAAAGGTCAGCAGATGAGTGGAACAGTAAATGTGGAAATGGACGCTGCTCCTGGAACGGATTTAACCAAGGTGTTGTCTGAAATGAGAGAGCAATATGAATACATTGCTGAAAAAAACAGACGGGAAGCAGAAGCTTTGTACCTGTCTCAGGTAATGATACATCGCCGTGCTTTTTCCTGTTTTGAAGCTGAGATCGTCCATCCAACTTGGGATATCTTTACTTTTCTAGAGTGAAGCGCTGCAGAAGGATGTCGTGAGTAACACAGAGCAGGTGCAGAGCAGCAAAACAGAAATAACGGAGCTTCGACGGACTCTGCAAGGGTTAGAAATTGAGCTGCAGTCCCATCACAGCATGGTAAGTCGACCAACAGACGAGACAACTACAAATAAATTGAGAACAGACTCTTCTAAGATATTATGTATGAAAAGGATCTACAATAGAAGATATAATTTTGTCAGGGACCAACAACTGAGCAATTTAATAAGTAAGCAATAATTCTAGGAATATGTTTGCACAATACTTTAAGGTCATGGTTGAAGTAAAGGTCTGTCCCTGACAACATCCAATACAAACAATGAACACAACAAATGAGGCATGACTAAGGAAAGCGCAAACAATGAAAAGACAAAACTAATATATTTCTATCAGCAGCTGTATGACGCAAAACCCTTTATCTCGTGTTTCAGAAAGGTGGACTTGAAGCCACGGTCTCAGAAACGGAGGCACGTTATTCCGCCCAGCTTGGTCAAATCCAGTCTGTCATTGGCAGCATCGAAGAACAACTGACCAATCTCCGATCGGACATAGAACGAGTTAATCTGGAGTATAAGACACTCTTAGACATCAAGGCGCACCTGGAGGCCGAAATTGCAACTTACCGCAAGCTGTTGGACGAGCACGGAGCCAGGTGACCACATAGAGAGGACTGAATTGACCTTCTACAGAGATTATCATACGTCACTGTTTACAAAATAGTTTTCCGGACAATATACAGTAGATCACAGCTTGTATAAACTGGTCAGTCCTGACTGGTTTCTTCACGGTATCTGTTTTCTTTCTATCTTCTTTTTCTATCTCTTTTGTCAGCCATAGAAGCTGTTTGTTCTTTGCTGTTAACTTTAGAATACATGGGTCTTATAAGAACTATGGCTATAGATAGGGATTCTGTAGGCCAATGGACTATTGACCTCTAAACAAAGGCGATTCTTGGCAGAACCCCCAAAATAATTTTCTACTCTTTTTCACTTCTTCCATTTTTTTTTCTTCAGTGTCTTTTGGCTTTCAAATGCATGGTCCAAAACCTGCATGGTCCAAAACATCGACGCGTCTGTAAAAAAAACAAACAAAAACATATCCTCCACTTTACCATTACTTTGTCATTTTAAATGTAATTTTAATTAACTCATTCTCCCATGTTTCATTTGTTTCCCTTAGCATTGGCGAATCCAAAAAAGAGAGCTCAGGTAACTATTCTTACAATGCACATGTTGTAATATAATGCTAATTCTTGCCAAAACCCTGTCAAATACACCGCTATTTGGTATATGGGGTTTAAATTGGATAACATAGCACTATACCAGTGGTCATCAAACAATTCACCAAGGGTCCCATAGGGCCTAAAAGGCAGGGATGGACTAGGAATAAAAATTGACTCCGTCACTTTAAGGCCAGCTGGCAATAAATTACATGAGTGTAGCCACCTCCTAAATGCACACAGCCACACACTACATTCTTACACTTTGCTAGCAGGTGGTCATACATAAAAACTGCACAAGCGGCTTAGATATTAAGTAGGAAGTCTGATCGTTAACAACCCATAACGTTGATGTGCCTGATGACCACTGTGGGCCTACTAATAGAGCATTTTTGGATACACTGAAAATGCTTTAGCATTCAGCATTGGAAACTTCACTAGGTAATATAAGGCATACAAAGTCTCCCGGAACAACGACTACTTATAATTCCAATCTTCATCTTTTTTCCCAGGTACTGCCACAACCACCAGCACCACAACTACCAAAGTCCATACAACTGTTAAAGAAGAAGTCTCTTCTACTGGAAAGAAGTGACCTAATTCAAGAGTGTTTTCCAAGAGGAGTTCTACAAACTAAGAAGCTACAATATAACATTAGTAGAAATGAAAAAAAAAAACACTTTCTTTATCTCACACGTATATGCAGTCATATGTTCATCAAACTAAAACCATATTTCCTTTCTATGCAAAAGTTATGTCACCTCAGAATAAACCCAAAATACAAAATAATAAATACATCAAATAAACCTTGTCTCCTTATTAAGCTAGGGAAACCCTAAAAATGCAGTCAATGGTATAATGACATGAACAAATACAATAAAAATGCTAAAAATGAGATAATGGTCATCATCATCATCTGAAAAATGGATATTACCAACCTTCTGTAGTAGACCAAAGTTCATAGTGGATCATTACAGTCACATAAGCTGTAAGACCTCAAAGGTCCCATCGTCTTGACGTCCACATCACTTTTGGATTGTTGGTAAACATGTTATGATAGTGTCCTCATTATTCCTCATACGTGACAGTGTAACCCCGTAGGCCCTATAGTGTTGGCCCTGACTAGATATTAAGTCATGCCCTATTTTGTACAATATTTCTTAAAATATATTTAATCTTCAGCAACCTCCTCCCTGATATTCTGTGTGAGGACATTGGTTAAGGAAGGTCTCCAAGTACTTTAATCTGACTATGGTCATAAGAGGCTCACATATTCTGATTTTTTGTGTCCAGGAGATGGATGGAAAAAATGCATACTTGAGCTCTAATTGTCTCTGAAATCTTCACAAAACGCCGTTGCTCCTGCTTGTCTAGGATAACCTGTCCATGGGGCCATCATTACTTTAGATGTTCCAACAGATACTGAACAAGACCCACTCCAAAGACAATGATTGATTGTCATTTCAGGAAAGTCAAGGGTCAGAACTGCTCTTATACCTAAGGTCAGGTTACAAGTAGAAAGGTCAGGAGCTCAAGGCAAATACCACAACCCAGAAGGTCAGTGTTGACAGCAAATGAACCATGAGTCAAAGTACAAGAAGAACAACATATTACAGAACCCAAGCTTGCACTTAATTAATTAATAGAATGATTCTGTGCAGGGGGTAAAAGTCACCGTCCTTAAGTCCTTAAGTAGATCCAAGTTACATCTAAGCCCATGAATGTTTGCAATATCTTCCATATACAGGAAACTTGAATATGTCTTAAGGGACAAGGTCCAGTGGTGCTGCAGTAGGGTGTATGTCCTGTTTGGCTAAAATACATCACTGGTTTTCCATTCCCAGAATCAAACGTGGATACAGTATGTTAGCAGCGCTTATTGATGTATCTCTCAATCAAAGTGTGCTTCTGTGGATGTGGCATTTCATAAAATGCAAATAATTGGATCTCATATACTCCATGCTGGGTGCCAATACGCCTTGGTGGGAACGTTTTTTGCGAGTACTGGAATTACTGTAGTAGTGGAAAATGACTACCCCCAGACAAGGCTGAGCTGCACTCCTTGTGACCTCTTTATTTGATGGTCTAATTGCAAAATCTTCCGGTCCTTTGCCAGCCCATGTGCTTTGGCTATTGGCCCAATGTCAAAAATCTTGCTGTGAATGGACACAAATTCCCTACTACCATTCTTCAGAACACTGATTACCGCCTGTTTATTTCCCTTAGTAGGTTTTTCTCCTTCTGCAGAGTTAACCGGGGGGCATATAAGTGTGACATAAAGATATAAGTACTTGCTAAGAATCCATAAACTTAAGTATATACTTTTTGACAAGAAAATATTTATTCCACGCTATACTACAATATACTACAATATTCATGTCCGATCTTGTGACCGCTGAAACTCCCTGCAGTCAACTTCTTTGCTATGACAAACTAGAACATGCCACATCCAGAATGGTTCCCTGAGGACGCTTACCCTGACACGTTAAATATCTTTAAAGAAATAGCCTCTAGACTGGCCCTTGGAACATGCATGAACCAACGGCAAAACTGAAATACCATATTTTATAACCAAGGGGAAGAAAAAAAGATTTTTTACTAAGCAGTAAAAACGCTGATACCAAAGAATTTGGAACGTTAAATATACAATCTTTAATCTCCTGATATCCTTTGTTATCATTATTTATATATTTATTTACATTT
>VKOC01000010.1:255162-297270 GCA_009364415.1 Spea multiplicata | reverse complement strand
AAACTGGGCTTGACAAGCCCTGGGTGCCAGGTCGCCATGGTGACTAGAAACCACTTCCTGGCGACCAAGGTTTTGCAGGGCCATCATGAATCAGGAACCCTACCCTATAAGCAGGTGCGATGAGGCATCTAGCGGGGTCACATAATGGACGATATGTGACCCAGCTGGACGCCTCACATCACTTGCTCCACCGCGCCCCTGCATTGGCCCATCCTGCTCTCCCATTGCTCCACCTCAGGGACTCATATGCATGACTTGTAGTGAACTTGCGCCCCCAAATGCCAAACAAATCATCTCCCTGGAGTTTACAGCATCATAATTCCACTATTCCCGTCGCCGACCTAGAAGACTTGACTTTTTAGGAAATTTGCACCAAGCACACCTCTGGATGTGCTGCAATAATAGGTGCATACCAATGTGAACACCACCGAAATTAAATAAATTATACCTTGTTTTATTAATTTCTTTGGATTTTTGCCTAGATAATGTATATATGAAATTGTTTGGGCTATGCCTTGTTTGTATTACAAATATACTTTATAGCTATTGTGGCAAGGTAACGCAGTCTGTGTGTATCTGTAGCAGGTTGGAACGCTCATTATTCCCAGCATGAGGGGGTTAACTGCTGGGAGGTCAGCAGGTGGAACCAATTAACCTGCACTCAGGTGTTTAAAAGGCGGCCATTAGAGGCATTAGTTGTCTGGAAACAGGGAGAGAGGCAGTCAAGCCAGAGGCCCTCAGATTTTATAAAAAAGCATGGTCCAAAAACACTGTGTTGTGCCGCTATTACTTTTATGACTGGGACTGGATTAGCTGGTCGATTCGTTAGTGAGGTAAGAACCTTGTATAGTCAGTCTCCAAGATGGAGTAGGATTTGTTTTTTGTTTTGGTTAATTTATACTGTAAGTGCAACACTGTGGACCATACAAAGCTGCAATAAACCACATTTTGCTTTTATTCTGCGGGTGTTTGGAGTTTCGTGTTTTGATCGGGCCATCCTGTCTATGACTATAAATATGATTATAGAAGTATCTGTTTATTAACATAAGCCAGTTAACACCCACCAGCCGTTTCACTTTTTCTAGTTATTTTCTTTAATGCAATTATATCCAGTCGCTGACTATAACGGCTTATCTTAAGAAGGCTCTCAGTCTTTTTTAAGACTTTTAAATGCCATCTCAAAGCAATCTACATTATTAGGTCACCTGGAATTATCTTTGGGCTACACTTAACATTCTACTGTCACTTCTCACATATTGTGAGCAAGGCTGATTGTTTTTTAAAAAAAGGTACCAGGTCAACCACTTCTGGGCCATCACTAATTGTTCCCTGCTGGACATTAATGTTCCTTTCCCGCTAAGCCATGATGCTTTTGACAAATGATGCAAATAAATCTATTGGGGAACTTCAAAAGCTTCCTTGCCCTGTTATCCTTAAAATGAAAAAGGGTTGCCAAGCTGGCATGAGAATACTGAACATTAGACCTAATTTAGAGGATGCTAGCATGGTGGCCCTAATCTGGTAGGCTGTAATGAGTGTTCATAGAGGTAGGCCCAGGGAAAGATCTTTACAGAGATCATGGTAAGGTCCCCTGGAATTAACATATTTGGAGGCCCTTCTAATGTACCCCATCTGGTTTACATAACAAGGAGAAAGGAGGGCCACTGATTATTGCAACCTGAGCTTGTTATCAGCGCTGAGTATCTACGCGTGTGGGAATAGCTACTAGCTAATGAAAACATTATATTGCCAAAAGATCACAACATATTGCCCAATAAATTAAATTAGGTACCCGGAAATCAGCTCAGGAAATTTCATAAACTTGAGTGTTGAGTAAAGTTGGGTGTGTGTGTCCATTAGCAGAATTCTTTGTAACCTAAAGCAAATCAATTTGTCCATATCGACAACTAAAAACCATTGTACTCCATTTGTAGAATAACGATTCCATTATCCTATGGGTAAAACAAACCTTTGTGAAGACCTTATGCCTTTTTAAAGTCCCACCAACATTTCCAAGCCAACTGGGAAAGTTGGATAGCTGTCTGGAAAATCAGTATGGGGGAAAACCATGGTTTAACTTTAGAAAAGAGGAACCTCAAAAGGTCTGACCAATCCCACCAGTTTCCATTTGTCCATGAGTTATGACCTTGCTATTTTTATAATGTGGGCATATGACTAGTGACTCTCACAATGGAGAAACATTGACTGGTATTATAACTCCCCAAGAAGCAAAGGTATATTAATATTATTGGCGATTGGGTTAAAGTAACCTAAAATGAGGTGTGAGAAAATCTTCTACCATTCACATTAAAAGAGTAGAGGCCACGGTGAGAACAAATTGCCTAATTTAATAAATTAGATATCCGGAACAGTTTCAACCTCATGTCTGAGAATTTCATAAACTGAGTGTTGAGTGAAGTTGGGTGTGGGATAATTAATCTGATTTCTATCAGTATCTATTTGCATCCATAATATGACAATTAAAACTATTTACACATTTCGCTGAATGAAAACTAGGGTTGATATTTTGTACTTGGATTACCAGGAAAACCCAACTATATCCTATTAATTATGTAGGAATTAGGAATGAATAAATGTAGACTTTTAATTGTCTCTCTTGAGAGATTGGATCAAAGGAGGATAAAACGAAGGTTGTATGATACAAACCAATTTCAGTCCCTGCAATGTATTCAACTTGCAGAAGGGAAAGATAATGAATATATAAAGCCACTAATCTCTAGACAAGCTGCCAGGTCCAGACTGGCAAAGTGGCCTATTGCCTGGTGGACTGCTGACCGACATCGCCCCATGCACACCTGAACTGCTTCTTCTCACACTTCTCCAGTTAGCTGGAAATACGGGCTGAAATGTGTAGCCTCTCATATCCAGCCATTGGCTGCACTTATGTCATTGGTGGCCGTCTGCCTTAAAGTGCCGGGGGACTTTAATTAAATTAGCAGTTGAGCACCATCCATCCAACCAGAGCCCAGCAATGGGAGCTAAGCCAATTCTCTGTGCTCGATTTCAATTGAATTCATGGAAATAGGTTCTGCTATGGTGTCCCCAAGCCTAAGAACACTATAGGTGATATATGGATTCATCAAAAACCCTATAGACTGCTCAAGGTAAGAAGAGTTAAGAGAAAAAGGAATAGCAACTTAAAATATCTAGAGGAAGCGTACAAAACCGGGGCAAGTGTTCGCTGGAAAAGCCCGTACATGTACGGGCTCAAAATGCATTGTTTTCAATGGGTTTTGAGACCGTCCGTTGTCCTTAAGGGGTTAAGAGAAATTTACAAAAGGCGGTAGATGTAGAAACAGACAATCAACCTGGGGTCAATGAAATTGTCATATGAGTCCAGATTCTTGTTTAAAAGGGAGGTTGAATCACTAACATGGTAACAAAGGCAGATAATATGTGGGATGGTAAAGAATGGGACGGAAAGAACAGACAATAGGAGAGATGGAAGATGCACAAAGCGTGAGAATTGGTTATCTTAATGTAAATAATCAGAGGAAACACTGCAGTATAAAAGAGGGCAGGGAACACTCAAATAAGGTGGCACTCAAATACTCAAGAGTACAGATACCGGGAAAGTAAACACGGCAGGAAAATCAACATCACTCAGGCCAATATTAGAGAGGTCATGCATAATTAACACAGCTACTATGATGAGGATTCAGTAAATGGAGCACAAACGCCAAGTCAAGGTGAGGGAAGTTGACAATTTTTATGGAGGGGACAAATGTAAAAGGTATCCCTCATGCAGCCCCCTTTGGACCTAATAACCACTCATTTAATAAATGTTGTCCACTTGGTTCAGAATATCTACTCTTAAGGAATATGTCATCATTAGAGAAGAACTCTGGACCACTGGTATTCCCACAACTGCTGGTATCACAATAGAACTCCTCACAAGGTCATAGCAAAGACTTAATGATGTAAAGAATACCAAGCTGATGTAACTGGCAGATCTTTGTATCTTCTTCTTACTTGACTTGATGGCCATGTGGCAATGGCTTATTTGTTGACATTTATTCTGACGTTCTCCACTTTTTCTCCCCGGAAACAGCAATGAAATATAATTTATTTTTCTGCAGTGAGGTCCTTAGAACTTCTTACCATATATTCTTTGAACTCGAGTTAAATTTTAAGATTTGATGCTATGTTTTCTCCTGGAATCCTTTTGTCTCCGCTCTACACTAAAAACACAGGTACAGATGATTTCAGTGGTTAAAAGGATTTCTTAAATTATCCATAAGCAGCTCATTTCTGCCTGCTAGATCCAGCAATACGGTCAGGTATATCCTACCTGCAGGCACACGTTAAAGGACCACCTTTTGCTTGTTTACCAGACAGCCAGTGTGGTAGTGACCTTCTTACAATAAAAAAACACAAGTTATAAAATTAGACTGTGCTAGAAGTAATTACTGATTTTATCAGATTTGTCAACTGCTCAAAAATGTAAGACCTTAAATTATATATTTAGTTTCTTTCCATTTTGTTTATTTTAAAAGTCTGAAAACTGAAAAAGACCGGAGAGGTGTGCGATGAATGAGTGATTGAGTGAATATGACAAGGAGGATCAATCTCATGCTCTTTAGCAATCTCCCTGATTCCATGTGGAACAGTCGGATTTTACCAAAGCCGCATATCCTCCAAATTCACTTGTATTAGTTAATTATTTGGCTGTTCGCTTGAAAGAAACGTTGTGGGTGGCTTAATGCAAGCAAGAAAGGGAGTATTAGGGTGTGAACAAAAGCCACAACACCTGACTGGGCAATCCAGGTGTCTGGAAGCATTTGTCTGAGGCACATCTTCCTTGTACATAAACAGAGAATGAAGATACGGTCTTGCAAACCAAATATCTCATGTATTATAAAGCTATGGATATCCCATTGTTGTAATAAACATTCTCAGGCCCGGTGCTTTTCCCCTACATTCTAAACCGCCTTCCCGTAAACATGTCTTCTGCACACGTAAGGAGCGTCATTAAGTTCAAAGATTTTATAGGCCTGCAAAGTTTTTGAAATTTGATACAGAATTGCAAGCAAAGTTATTGAACGAGGTTCTATAACCCAAAAAACATTATTTTATTTGCTTCCATATCATCACGAATGGTCCTCTGTCTAACCATTTTTATAACGGTCAACAATCTGGTGGGGACCCTGGTGGCTGATGTGTCTAACCCATAGTCCATTAGCCATCAAGTTTTAGCTTGATAGACAACAATGGATTTCCACAATTTTCATAAAGCTGCTAAATTCAATTCAACTTCAAAATGGTTTAGACAACGATAACCTTTGTTTAAATTAACTGCATTAATCAGGTTTCTCGGTTTACCGTAGTGGCGCTTATTTTGTGGTTATTGTAACAGATGACTTCAAAGAGCTATTTCTGTAAACACAATGTTTCAAGCATATTCTATATGAAGTCATCATTTTATAGTGTTTTCTCGTCTGCCGTTCTACCCTCTCAATGGAAGTATCTCCTCGTAAAATTAATAATACCCTTTCGGCATTATATACTTGATTTATGTATGATTTATGCACTTAAACTTTGGCGGTAAGGTTAGAGTAACTTGACCACAGAAGTATAATTGCCGCTTTTAAATCGGCCGTTCTTCCATAAAGAAAGACCTGACTACGGTATTGTGCGTTGCATGTTTGTATGATTAGGGAAGTTGAGTTATTAATCAAATTGCTCTTTTGAATCCCATAATTAGCATCTAACCCTGTATTTACAGGATCTTGCCTATGGACCATAAATCAGACACAGCATAGATCATCTACTCATATGTGTATAACACCCACAAATGCAAACAAAGCCATAAAATTGCTTCTGAGCCATGAACAAAAGACGACTCAGAATGTCAACAATAATTGTTGGAATGACTAAAATGATTCTATCACATGGTATGTGCTTTAATGCCACCCTACGCTGTTTGTATTGGCGCTTAAACCTACATATAACAGATTTTTGATCCATACATTGTGCTGGGTAAATTAACGGTCAAAAGTAAACAGGGTGCTAGGGTGTATAACCAGCAGGCCCTGACTGGCCATCTGGCACACTGGGCAAATGCCTAGTATACGGATGGCCGGAGCGCCCCAAACTTACCCAGTGTGCCGCTCCTGCAGATTGGGTGCTGCAGATTGGGTCTGCCGGCTGATCTCTGGTTAGACTTCATCTAAAGTATCGTGTTCTGGAGGAATTGAAAAAGTACAGGAGGAAGTTTATTTCAAAGGGTGGAAAAATGTTAAAACAAGGGGTCATAATGTAAAGCTAAAGGGTCAGAGGCTTAGGTGTAATGGTGGGGCAGTTTCACTTTACTGGGAAGGTGGTAGATAAATAAAATGGCCTCCTAGTAGAATGGTAGAGGCTAATACAGCAATGTAATGTAAAAATGTAAAAATGACTGGGATAGGGATAAAGCTAAATTGAATCCAAGACGATACAATGTTTGGAAAACATCTTCTAAAGTGTCTAGGAGCTAATCCTGTAGATGCTTTGATTCGTCCGGGGCAATTTCTCTACTTAAGACACTTAAGGCACCTTAACCATGTTTAGCATAAATACATCATTTTAACTACTACTCCAGAAGACCAACTACTGGAGTTGGTGGGCAACCTTGCTGATTTAGCATGGGTTAGGCATAGGTTTCCAATTTTCTTCCTTACCACGTGTGCTCACGCCAAGGAAATACCATAAAACTCTAGTTGGCTATGATGTCCATCAGGTGCACCTCCAGCTGGAAGTTCCAATCGGCCAAACAATTTAAGATGCCAGGGCAGCCTTGTTATCCCCAGCCCGGCCCCGGTGAAGATTATCGTGGATGAACTAGGATTTTAAGGAAGGATCATTTGGTATAGTAAAATTTGTATAACTAGTTCAATGTTGAATAGTCAAGATATGGAATATGTTATAGTATTAACCCCTTAAGGGGGTCAAGAATATATAGTATTAACCCCTTAAGGGTTAAGAATGTTTGTATTCCCTAATCTCAAATGGAAAGAAAATAATACATGAGGGAGAGTATAGAATTAGTATAGAATCAATAGCGCTTATTGTATCAAAAACAAATGATTGTAGATTTAAAAAATTATACTTGTACTTGTAACTAATCATTATTTTACACAGGTCACGTTAGTCATCATTGACCAATCCTCTTTTTCTGGGTAATGAGATTCCTATAATTCTAATATTAATTAACCTAACAATTTAATTCCAGGAATGTCCGTAAGGAAGCTGGCAGATGGCAAAGCGAAGATCTTGCCATCTATGGGGTGTTTTTCCCCTATGCCAAGAGTGATGTCAAGTGCCTAAAATCTGGAAAATAATTTTTACTACGGGGAGTGTTTTACAAGGCAAATAAAATGTAGGTTGTCACGAGAGAGGTCTTCATTTTAACAACTTAATAAACTTATTCAGCGTGAGTAAGTGTTGTTATTGAGTTCGAAACAAGATGAGTTTTCTTGAAAATATAGTACGGCTTTGAAAACAAAGCTATAAACCAACAGAACATGAGTGTTGTGCTATTAAGATTATCACGAATGGGGCGGATATCATATGGAAATATATAATGGTACAAGACTATAATATTCCAGGCGAAATAACATTACCATTAAAGTAATAGCCAAGGTTTATTAATCAGGTATTATCTTCTAGTTCAAAGGCCAATGAACCACAAGGTTCTACGATTCAACGCCAAGACTGGGACGCCAGGCACGTACAGCTTCATTTTTGCATTAAAGTCTATACATGTCTAAATATGAAACCACAAACGGTGTTCTGGATTCCAGGACATCAGAAGGAATTCATTGTTTTCACGTTCTATAATATTTAGGAGATTTGCCAATCCTGGTGTCTAGGATATATTTCCCCGTTAGCTCTTATTTGAAAAAGAATAGGTCCTTTAGTGTGTATGGGGGGGGGGGTCCAAAAAATGTGTAGAAATAAGAAATGGACTGAAAAGGTAACAATGGGAATAGATACATTCATGGAGAGCTAGAGCTAATTTTCTAGGAGAATCTAGGAGGATCCATCTCAATCAATGGGTTTAATAACACAAAGTAAAGAACATGACATCAGTGTTTAACTGTTTAATGTCATAATTTGATAGTACTCCTAGATTTGCAACCAGGGCCATTAACAAGAAAACAATAACAAGAAACATTGTTATGTTATTGGCCGTGTCGGATGTCCGCTTTAGCACATTATGGAGGTCATCATCATCATCATCATCCGCACATTCAAGCAGACATCTTGAATAATTACTTTATAAAACAATGCATTGTTCTTTATTGAGACATCATCGGAGATTTTAATATATTCATATATTCGTCAAACATTCATTGAAAATAGGTCAAGAAATTTAGAAATGGCCACTCCCAAGGTGGTTTTTTCAATGGTGACATTTTTTACACAATACCATCTTTATTATTGTTGTGATTCTGCCAATGGCAGCAACCAATGGCGCTTTGGATTAAAACAGCAAAATGGCACGTGAATGGCATGAAACCATGAATCAAGGGGGTGGCAAAGAAGACCTCCTCCACATCCATATTGACTCCTATGGTTAGTGACACGCAGAAGAGCATGAGAACAAACCTAGTTACATACTTTAATGATGGTTTTATTTGTAGGTGGCATGAGAACTGCTACCACCAAATGTCAATGTTTCTTTAGATCTCGCTAACCACTAATCCAGTGGCTTAAAATCATCATACAAAAGAGATTTTTTTTTCCCATTTTAGCTAAACTTGGTGGAATGTGGATGTAAGAGCTCTCAGGGGATCCAATGTTTCCTTGGTACCTCCATTATTGAGTTTGGTTGGGACTCAACTCAAGTGTTAAAATTCAAGGAAACCTTTGGTTGATCAGATTATGACAATTAGCATCCTTTACAGACAAATGTGTGGTATGTCCATAAATAAAATACAATGGTTTCATAGAGGTAAATATAACTTAAATAAAATATAATGCTGATCTATAAAGAATATTATTATAATATTTATAAGGAATGTGTAAGAAAGTATGACTTCATTGGGTAGGTAATAGGAGAACTTCCAGTGAATGCCATAGGAGTTAATACAGCCAGTCAAGGCTGTTCCTGGTGGAATTGTCCACTTCTTCATACTGTAAAGGTTAACCCCAGCCATACAATCTTGCCTACAACAACATATTTTTTTAATTATTATATTTTGCCATTTAGTAATCCAAGAATAAAACCCCCGGAGATGAAAGATCTCTGAATTATCTGTCTCGTCAGATCTCCTGTCCACCGAAACAAGCCTGGATTTCCACTGAATGATATACAGACAAAGGCTGATTACTATAATAAGAGTTTAGATCCACAAATGATGGAGCCTTTCCTGGTAGTATAATTACAGTTATTACTTCCATAACAGTGTGATAATGTATTTACAGAGCTGTGTCATTTCTCTCAACGTGGTACAATGTAGAGAACAAGGGTGATTATTACTAGAAAAACAACGTACAGCCGATGCAAAGCAATGTACACAGGACCCAATACAACATTACTACATCCGTCTACCATTTAGGTTGAAACGATGAGGCTAAAGAAGCCAAGGTGTTAAGAAGTACCTTGGGTAGGAAGGAACATTTTCTTTAATTAAACTTCGGTCATGTTCTCCAGTCAACGTTTCACAATTTTTAAGATTTAAGTCTACCTTTATTATGTATGTTGTTGAGGTTGTTGAAGGTATATAAGGCTTTAAAATGTATTTTTCTTATCACTCTTGATAGTTACACAAAAGGCGCGGTCTGGCTGGATGGAAATGCAAAGTGACACTTGCTTGTGTGGGTCGGAGTTCATTGAGGTTGGAGGTTGCTGAGGCTCAATTGTACCAGGCAGTTCAACTGATGTTTATTGATGTGAACTTTTCTCAATAACAGTGCCTTTAAAATTTTACTTAGAGACACTCCAGCCACTTTAAAGTTACACTCTACAGGATCCCCCATATGCATTTGCCCCTGGAACTGCAGTCCAGCCATTACCAACTTCTAGGAGAGTGTGAAAGATGCATTTATATTGGATCTCAGGTGGCCCCCAGATATACCTCCATCATTGTACTATACAAAGGCTGAATGTTTACTATGGATGCATTTATTTCACATAAATCAGCTATTAAATAATAACCCATGGAACTATTCTAGTTGGTACTTGAGGTCATATAAGTAAGTCAGCCTTCAAGGACCTTGTGGTTGCTATCTAAGGAGATACTTTTTAGGATCACTGTGGTATATAAAAATGTCTCAATGGGATAAAATACTCAGGGTTTTTGCAACAGGGTGCCCATTCCTGGTGGAACAAGCCAAATGGCAAGTGATTTAGTAAATTAGAAGAATGGTTGAGAGCATGTCAGCAGCAGGTTAATGATGATAAATGCAGAATAACGAAGTTGGGAGGTAAAAAAACTCCAGGCAGAATATAGCATTGTGGCACTGTTCTGTGATTAGAAGTACGTTTCTATGTTTATCTTACCACACAGTATCACCATGTAAAAAATATATAAGCAATTTTGTATATGCTTATATGTTTTAGCATTTTTTTTTTTTGCTTCTACAGGAGTGTTTTCCGAATTTATTAGAATGTTAACAATTACACAAGTGATATGACATAATGAAACATATTGATCTTTATTGACGATGGTGTTCTTCAATGACGTTAAAACAAAATGTTCAGTAGCACAGACAAATAGTTGTGTTAATTGAAAAATCTTAAAATTAAGGCAGGTTCTTAACTTAAGACAATCGCGATATATATATATATATCTATATATCGCTTTAGGTCTCCTGCTTGCTCACTGAGGAACGATATTCAGTAGGGTCAGGTAAATGCTGGTCACGCATGATTCTCCAGCTTGATTGCATTCTGATGTCCTTCAACTGGAAACATCGTCGGGGTGCCGACCTTGTGTGACTCATAATCAGCCCTGAAGGTAAGGTGGTATATGAGCAAAGACAAGTTGACACTTAGCACATCGTGTAACATACCTAAACAACGTACATTACAGTTTCTGATAAAGGAACGTGATGTCATTTTTCTTATCACCCCACCTAAATATTTCAACCATTACATTTTAGAGTAACGTTACTACGTGTCACTCCTTAGATGGGAAGATAACACATTGGATCAACCCTAATTGCTGAATATTAGACTACGTTAATTAGGATGACATTGCTGGTAATATTGTTAGAAATAATTGCAAAGTAACAATGTTTCTCCTAGTGTACAGGCGTACCTGCTTTTCTTTGAAATATATTTTCTTCTTGAAGTGAGAGAAAAGGGTTAATAAACAACGGTAGGGTGTAATTATGCCTTGTCTGGGGACCCGGTAGAATTGTTGTATTGTGGCATGGGATTGTCATATCTGTGCATTTATTACAATGAAGTTTAAAATTCAAGCAGCTCAGCCTACACCTCAGACACACCTTGTTGGTATAATAAGAACTAGGTTTGAAAAAAAAGACAGCGAGAGAGAGCGAGAGAGAGAGGCTCGGTTGTTATTCAAAATAATAACACCGAGGTGCAGGATTGAGCAATGGGAAATGTACTTAATGAGATGACACAACCTTATTTGCCTGCCTTGGCAACTCCCATTCTGAAAGACATAAAGTAGAGTAGCAAACATACGCTTCTCCTTCAGAGCAGCTGTGCTGGGAGCTGATCCTTTGTATCCGAATCAAAAACTGATGTAAATAATGAGTTTTAACGCTAGCAACTTTCTGTACTCGTCTTCCACCTTCAATGGAGGGTCCTACAACCCATCTAATACGCAAACCATGGGCGGTGGAAGCCAGACCTCAGCTTCGAAGACTTGGTCCTTTTCCTCCACCGGCTCAGGGGGATACGACTATGGAAATGATTACAAAGAAAGCTTGCTATCCGGTAACGGCAAACAGACCATGCAGAACTTAAATGACCGTTTGGCCTCCTATCTGGAAAAAGTACGATCTTTGGAGGAGGCCAACGCCGACCTTGAGACTAAGATACAAGAATGGCACAAAAAGAGGGCTACTAACGGCAAAAAGGACTACAGTCAGTATGAAAAGGCCATCAGTAATCTACAAGCCCAGGTATGAGATATTTCATATTTGCGTCTTCCTGAAATAGTCTTGATGCCCAAAACATATTGAAGGTTTGACTGTTGATAACACATGTAGCCCACTCAGTTTGCATGTTCCCAGTTGTAAAATCTATGCGTTCCTCCACCTTGTTTTATATTCCAGACCAAGATTTGCCCAAGGCAGTTTCACATTTCCTTATTTTATTTGGCTCTTCTGGAAAGTCACTTTCACATGAGTTTTTAAAGTTTTTTTGTTGTTGTTGCAGAACGTGGCCCTTCCTAGACCAGGGTTATCTTAATCTCATCCGATGCTGAGGGTCTATCAGTTTGAAATTCCCCAAATTTAACATTAAACACAAAATCACTGATTTACATGGGCCTCATCAACTGGTCATTCCAGTCCCTGATGAACATATAATTATGGTGAATCATTATTTTTTTTCTTAAAAGAAGGAATAAGCAAAGTAATTAACCCCTCTACACAGCAAATTAATTCATTCACGCTATATGGATAATATATGTACAGATGATCATATTAAGAAAGGATGTTTTACTCAACCCTAATATAATGATTTGAAGAAGCCAGGAGGTAGATCTTCAGCAGTTGCTCAACCATTACTCTTACAACCCTCAGCCAAACAAAGGGCTGCATATTGGTTATTCCTGATGTAGCTATGTGAAAAAAAAATCCAACAGGTTTCTGTCATTATCGGATTAATTTCAGGAATACAATAAAACAAAGTATCTGCGAAGGTAACCTCAGATGATTGGTATGTAAGCAGTTACATCATCGCATTTATAGAGCAAGCTTTCGTTTTTATTTGGAAACCACAACTCCCGGTCCCGGTGTAGGTATGAGCACGATTATAGGACGTTTTGAAATGGAAAGGACTCTTGCATCAGGACCCAACAAATTTAATGTTCCCAGTACTATTAACCCTTTGTAAAAGGAAAATTCCGAGACAAAGTAGACCATTCATCTTCACAGTGGCTCTCAATGGGTCCAATTATTCCATTTTTACTTTTAATTGCCCGACCTTCAGGCAAAATTGACATTAACTGCGTGAATCTTTAAATGCTTCAAAAGTTCACCATCCTACCTTTTTCTGGTGACATCACATAACGTGGCTGAGGATGTAGTTGATAGTCACCTATTGGCTGGCAAACATGTGATTTCATTTACATCTTTTAGAACAGTTAAGTGAAGATGATGATCAAGTCACCTTGGTATGCAAATAAATGATTCAGCATCACAAGTATGCTAATTATTGACTAGAAGTTGACTCGAATTTGACTGCAGATAATAACCATTTAGTCTGCCCATTCTAAAGTCTCAAACCTTAATCGGTCCTTTGTCTCGTCTTAGATTCAGGAGCCATATGCTGATCCCAAGCCTACAGTTACATGGCAAAATTATGTGTTTATAGAGAATTCTGTGACTTAATAGCCCATCAGTAATGAGTCTAAAATATCCTTTAGAGGTGTCATTAGAGGTGTCACAGACAATACAGCTTGTAGGATCTTCGGATATCGGTCCAAGTGGATGTGTCAGGTTGACCTACTGACTTGATCTGAGGACATGTTGAAAACGTTCGCTCCTTGTAAAGATTACTGATGGATTTGAGGTTAAGTAGTTTATTATTACAATGGGATGGAAATACACAACTCTGCATTACTATAACTATAAGATTAAACCATACAGGACCATCCCCTGATGGTTATGTACGGTCAAGAGGGTACGGACTGAGGTTAGCAGTCGGGTGCTCCTTGTATTTGCCCACTCATTCTTGTAGTCTTTGGCCTACTGCTTGGTCTGTATGGCCGAACACTACGGAAGTCTTGGCAGCTGATATAAAAGTCTAGTATATGGTGCCATGGATCCAGAAGTCTATTGGACTCCTGTTATTTAGCTGTCACTGGATTTGGGTCGATTTTAAACCCCAGCCTGGTCCTGCCAACCACTACCTCAACGGAATTAATGTATCGCCTGATATTTTGTACACAATATTACTTACTTGTAATTTTGACAGATCCTGCCAAAAAGTACAAGGAACAAGATTTTTAGTCCTACTCTGATGTGCCTCTTGTCTAGAAGCGGGGAAATCTTTGTATTCCATGAATATTCTTCTTTTTTTGCTGTTTTTTTTAGAAGGGGTTAATACGGGGTTAACGCGGCACGCACAACGCAGCAGCTTTGGCGCCAGTATATTAAAGGTCCGTATGAGCAACTCTATTGGTCGCTGGCAGGGACCTCCTCTGCCATCAACCAATGAAGTGCACCTATCTGATACAATAAGTTAGTCATGTAAGTACCGCAGACATTAGTTAACATATCATTAAAAACAGCTAGACAGCTGCAGGCAAACGTTCATTGAAAGATAATTTTACATAGGTTCTTGGTAAACAGATTTAGGGTCCCGGCTCACCCATCAACCATTCAAATATATTGTATTTGGCCTTACAAATATTGGCAAATCTGGATATGAATAATAATGTGCCTGTTTGGGATACACAACCGAGTCATTGTCTGTGTGACAATGGCATACATTGTGCCTGTCTAAGCCCTGTATGGGAAAGGGAAAACAAGATACACCTCTTTGGCAGCTATATGGCAACTGCGTGCTATGCTGTCGGGATCACCTTCCAGAGAGTGATTGCAACCAAGGAACTTGGAGACCATGCCCCATGCGATAGGAAGCCGTTTCAGAGGAAAGCTGAAATGTAACCTTTTTGACAATTACTGCTCTCTTTGTGTTTTGAAAGTAGAGTAGCGGTTATATTTCAGTTTCACAGATTAAGTAACTACAGGGAAAAAAGTATCATATTTACATAGCATACTTTTTAATAAGGAAACATACAATGGTGTCTGCTCTAGGCGAAAATCAGACCATTGTGGAGATGGTGAGAAAATGGAAATGCGCTTGAAGAATTTTGGTAATGTCATATATTATGTGTGCAATGTCATATTAAATGAAATCTTAAAATGTTTTTGTAACAGATCAGTGCTTCCGTTAGGAAACCCATTGTGAACCATCCAATTGGTCACCATGCCCCATAGAATAACATGGACAACGTAATGAATTTCTCCTACCCGCTCGAAGAGGGGGAGAAATTCTCCCTTGAACCACCTTATCCTCACCCCAAGGGTGTGCCATAATCTCATAGGCTGTTTTTATGTTAATCTCCCTGTTGTTTTTGGTTAATCTGTTCCAAACCCTAATTGAAATCGTTATCCATTATTTAATCGTCTCCCTATTGTTATATTAAAGACCTGGTTTGTCCCTAATAAAGGTGTGCCCGTTCCTGTATATCCGTCTGGCATGTTTTCCTAGGCCGATGGTTTAAAGAGTTCACTTTGACTCCCATCTGCTGCAGTATGGCTGGCTTGGACCAACGCAACTACCCCCCCTATAGCCGGCTAACAGACAGGGAAACCTGGCAACTGCGGCGAAGGACTAATCGAGTTGCCCAATTCCCGTTATAGTTTTATTTCTCCATATGGTCAGATTAGAGATCTACAACCCCCCCAAATGACCCTACATCATTGCAGACCATTGTTATTGTCCCTTACAAAGCCTTCTCCAGTCTTGGAGGTTTCAAGCTACCTAAAATATTTTTCATTATGCTGTCACTCATCTTGGTCACTAAGACCCTCTGTAGAGGTTCTGTAAATATGCTTTGATTATGTATAACGTCTGGTTGTCAAATACTTCATTATACAAGTATTATATTAAAGCAAACACGATGTATTATTGTTGTCTTTGGTCCATCTCTTTGTTAAATACCTTTGCTAAGAGAAATCCTTTGCTCATGTTTAGGTTCCTTTGATGCTAGACTTAGTTTTTCCTTTAAGATGATCTGGTAGGGTTTATTTCAAGGTTACAATAATAACCTCTTGCTTTTCAAATAAATTCTACTATATCCCCGTAATCCTATAACCTCGGGTGAACCTGCTTGCATGGGTTTTGCCCAGATAAGCAGTACAAGAGATTCCGATTCTATTCAGGGAGTATCATATACGATTGAGAAGATGAACACCTTGTATTTTAGGAAATAAAAATATCTTTATTAGTAAAGCAGAGTAATTAAAATGATAAATATAAGCAGAGATACCTCGGCTTTAAGACCTTACAATCTAAAGAGGCACTTGTGGTTTTATTCTGCATCCTGGCTTTCTGGAGATGCTCTGGTTACTCATCTGTGAACTTCATATTCTCCATGATTAGAGTTAATTCAACTTAGATATCTGCAAATTTATAGAAACCAGTAAATGGTGATGGGGAGAGTATATTAGCTTCACCAACCATCAAGCCATCTCCACTTTGTTTAACAAGGGAGGCTCAAGGTTTCTAGGGACCCTCAGAACAATGCATTGCCAGGGTCCTATGTTTTCTAAAATTAAGGACAACACATTTCATATGAGAAAGAAGGGAATCTCTCCATGCTTCCTCTAAGTGGTACATTAGACCAACGGGACTCTAAGCACCTTCTTAATATTTATACATAGTAGCACCTAGTGAGCTTAATTCACAAAGGAGCCCAATGTATTTATATCAGAAGTTAGTCCTTCAAACATCTAAGTAAAAATAAAATGACATTTTGCCTTCACAAGCCAACTAAGATCTTATGGAACACAACTGGGATTCACCCGTAACTTTTGTTATTCGCAATCAATGGACCATTATTGTACCACTTATACAGCACATTGTACAACACATGGTGGACCCAATAAACATCTTCTTCTGCCCACTTGAAAGAGCGTTGCTAACTCCTATATAATACTTTTATTGTATGATGCTTCAGGGATGAATTCCTTGTTGTTGAAAGAATTCCAAATTAGGTCATAAAAGAGGTCCTCCGAAGCCTTCTAAAGAACTGGTATATGACAGCTACAGTAGGTATGCACTCATCTCATACGGAATGTTATTAGGCAACGTGACGGTGCCTTGTAATTATACTAATTGTACAGAGTTCCAAAAAGCCGGGAGAGGAGATTACTTATTATTACATTTTTACGAGCTGTTGAAAATCTGCGGTTTTGCCTTTCTTCGGTATAAAGGGATGAGTCCTAAAGCCATAATATAGTAACCTGGTTCTATACACAGTGAAAGTGCGAAGTGATCTAATGGGCTCCATACAGATAAATACACTGATTTTTCACACACTAGGGCTTTCTGTGATGATGTTTTGATTATTTGGTATTCATTGTCAAAACCCTACTTTTGACCCTAAATCCCAATGTCCTTCTTTCCTCCTGTACTTTTATACTATCATATTAACAGTATTGTATTATTTTATAAACATTTGTTGCCCGCCCTGTGAATATATCAATTGGTTTTATTACAGTGCATCAAGGTTTAGCACTGAAAGTTTAGACAGCCCATACAAGCCTTCAACTTATGTGACCTTTAGAATAGTCACTAATATTCTCTGTCTCTAATTTAATAAGTTGAAGGACACATGTAGATATTCCTGGTAGGACAAAAAAAAAGTCAGCTTTGTTTTGATGACAAATCTGTAATTAATGGTTTTGGATGAATCCCTCTGTCTCTGTTGAAGAATTAGCTGCGTCTGTAGATGAATGGTCTGGATTTAGAGATAATTGAAATAAAAAGGGGAACTTAAAAATAATGGTTCTTCGAAAGCACATGGAGGCATTGCATCATGAGGATCCTGAGTGTTTTTCTGCATACATAAAAAAGGGAATGCCTTCATGTCTAGACCCAATAAACTGAAGATGGATTAGTGAAATTGGCTTTGGCGATGGGGTTAAACAAACACACACCTTTATACTAAGCAGGTTGGGATGGAAATAATCAGAAAACATGTTATTTGAAATCAGCCTAGGGTTATCTCCATGTTTGCAACTACAACACCCCCTTTTCTGTGATTTAAAGAATTCCCCTAGAATCAAGAAAACACAAAACCCTTTGTGGTGTCACCATGGTCTTCCACAGACCATCTTTGATGTTTTCTCCAGAGATGTAGCCTTCATGATGCATACTATTATAGTATATTTATATGACAACCACCAGCCAAGGCAGTACAAGATATTTCCTGGGGCCTTTGAGGGATCACCCTATGGTCAAGTGTGGCACCTGGTGGGCTACTGGCCCACAGCACCCCATACTCACCGAATCTGTGGCTCCAACAGCAGATGCTTAACTGACCACATGAACATTGACAGTGAATACAAAAATTAAATGACCCACTTATTAAAACTCTTCTCAATTGGGCCATCACACCAACATCTAAGGCATGATTGCACACAAAGAACATATCTGCTCACAAGCCTAAAGCAACAGTGGAAGCATGAGCTGTTTACCTAAAAAGAAGAGAGATGTCTGCCTACGTAGATTTTGTCATGGCTGGCCTTTAAGAAAAGGAAGATTAACATAGACATAACCTCTGCTGTGGACTAGGACAATGTTATAGTCCTTAACAAGTATTATTGGGCCTTCTGGACTCACAGTGGCTCAACGATACGATAAATAATGGGATGTAAAGTTATTTGACCAACAAAGGCATTACAATTAGATACTAATAGGCCTTTAATATTTTAATATTAGTGGGGCAAATAAAACTATAAAACTACGTTACGTTATACCCTTTAATTCTGTTGACGCAACACACAACAGTAACGTGTTTACGATGTGATATGAGGGCCACCGTCTCGTGTAAAGTGAAGATGTAGTCTAGCCTAATTATGGTTAATGATAAATTATATGTACTGACGAGTATTTTTTTTTTACATCTCACAGCTTATTGATGGACATTTGCATGGAGCAAAGTTGACATTACAGATGGAGAACGCCCAACTCGCTTCTGATGACTTTAAACGCAAGTATGTCATTACGGTAGAGTCCGCCATGTTTCTATAATGTGTTACAACCCCACACAGGTTCATTAGTCATTACATAGGCTATTAATATTCAACGTAAACCCATGTATCCTTAATTTTCCTATTTTAATTTACTTTTTTCACAATTTAAAGGTGCTGTTCCATTTGGAACATTGAGCTCTTCGGTATGTTATCAGCCCTGGGTTTTCCTTTTTAACAATGCTATCAGCGCAATGTTGTTTCAAATGTTGCATTTCATCAGAAAAGACTCCTATATCCCAGAATGTGTTTTCGACCTCTTAGGCAAGAGATCAACGCCATGTTGTATGACGCCGTAATTATGTAATAAAATAGTATATTTATAACCTCCAGTTTCTCCTAATTAACTGACGTGTATCGCAATATCACATGTCAAGTTTACTCATCTCAAAAAGTTTCTATAAATATGAACCGCAAGTTTTGAAACATATGATGCAACAGAAATGTGATGCAGCTCAGCACATGGAGAGGTTCCACATTTAGGAATTTCTTCCGTGAGACTGATGTGTCATACGTGTGATTCAGAACCCCCATCTGTCTCGCCTGTTTAACAGGCGTCAGTTTTAGCCGGGACTAAAACGTGCAAGAATCTGATAATTAAATTTGCTTCAAGCTGATACCAGAGTTGACTGGACCGGTAATTATTCAAAGCAGGGCCAGTGATAAGCAGAAAACACGTATGACACGTACATGTTTTTAAGGCAAATGTTGCAACCCTAGTGGATACTATTAATAAAATGATGATATTGGGTCCCCTCGTTTCCTTGTTTGCTTCATCCGTGGTGGTTACGTGGTATGGATTTTTGTGTGGTTAAAACACAAAAGCAGCAAAATTTATTTAATTTGGGCCTGACCCAGGACAGCACCCTCGGCCGGCCGCCCCCCTCTGGGAATATATCTTCTTACGGACTTGCGGCGTCGGGTACAGCCTACCACTATAGTCTACAATGGTGTAAATGGGCTTATTGGGAGTAACAAGAATTCTCCTTTATAAATGGACCACCGAGGGATCTGGTTCCCCAATTGGCAGAGGCCCCCAAACCTGCCGCCCTAGGCCAGGATCCACCACTGCACAAAAAGTTCAAAAGTTCAAAAATTAAGACTAATTAACAATATTTTATTGGTGTAATTTTTTACAGGATATTTTATGTCTCAATGACATGATTGTGATGATCAGGGCAATCAACGCAAACTTATATTTTACATATACATTTAATATCATTTTTTAATTGGTAATCGTCGTTATGTAGGCTTGCTGAGTGTGTTGACTGAAGTGGAAGACTTTCATAAATAAATATATAAAAGAATAAGACAGAGGTATCACTAAGCCCAGAAAGCCAGTAAGATACCGGACTGGACAGTAGTAGAGCGATGTATTTGCTAATGGGGCTTCGTAGATCACTGGTGAGATTTTATTTCATATTTGTTTTCAGTTCTAGATAAAAAAAAATGTATTTGGTCGGTGGATTTAGATGGATGAGGTCATAATGGCTACGATGAACAAATACATTCACGAGGAATGTTGCACGCAGATGTGAAATACAGTTGTATGCCCATGTAGTCATGGGTCTGGAATACAGATAAAGGAGTGTAAATAAAGATATGGCGTATAATATCGATCACAGGGATGCGTAGGATTTGTAGTTGACAGTTCAGCTCTAAAACTTAACCCCTTAAGGACAATGGGCGGTCCGTAAACCTATTGAAAACAATGCATTTTGAGCCCGTACATGTACAGGCTTTGTCATTAAGGGGTTAAATGGGAAAATGACTAGAAAGGATAATCCTTCATCTCTCCTTGGTGAGGATGACACTAGTGACCCATACTACTCGCTGTCTTTGTGCAGACATGCGGACTTCCAGGCCCCATCCATGATTCTGCTTTCACTTATCGGTGGCTTTATGATTTTTCGAAGAAATTTGTATTACCCCATTGCAAATATTTGCTGAATATGTCAAAACCAGTGCATTCTCCATTTTTACTGCCCTGACTGTACCAAATAATGTTTCCTTTGCTTAACATAAAAAAAATATTTTCCTAACATCTTAAAGGTTGCCTTTTGTTTTCCGGAAAGTTCTATGAATGAAAATGTCACCAGTCAGGTCATCATATTTTTCTTGAATATCCTCGCATATGCAAATCTAAACATGTTTTTAACTTGTGAAGGTACGACACAGAGAAAGCCACGCGCACTGCTCTGGAGAAAGATTTGGAGGGTCTTCGTAAACTCATGGATGATCTTACCATTGTCAGGACAGATCTGGAGATGGAGGTTGAAGGAATGAGGAAACAACTTATATTTATGAGGAAGATCCATGAGGAGGTACACATTTTTATGACTTATGGTATATGCACAATTATGTAATTTCATAGAAAACAAAAACAGCTGAGATACATGTTCCTCCAAAATGTAATGTAATTGTTGCCACCATGGTTTCAAATTTATTGGTTTCCAGTGGAAAAAAATACTTAATTCTAGGTGCCTGCTGAACAGTTCTGATATAGAGGTCACCATGAAGGATGGCTCCAAGGTTCAGTTTAACGATTGCCACCTTAAATGATTTAAATGTTGTGTAGTTTAAGTGGACATCTGATCTAGGATGGAGCTGGATCTGTAGCTTTTATTCCAGACACTGTGCGAGGAACTTTAGCACTATTTTCTGTTTCTCAACCCTAAAGAATCCATATTGTAATGTAACTATATTGTTTAGCTTTTGGCAATCAAGAAGATTAAAATATAGCCCCCCCTTACAAGTATTCTTCTTGAGGAGGCTGCTCTCTCAAGGACAGGGACATGTTACATTAATAGGTCCATCGGATGCTGCCAAGTCAGTTGTGCCCCATCCTCCTATTTTTTATATAAAATGTTTGCCCATCTTGTTTTTTTCACAGCGTGTGATCTAGAACCACAAATTGCTTAGTACAGCATTGACCTTGATAGCACATCCATACAGCCACCGTGTCCCCGCGTCGTACTAGCTGTTCCTGAGACTAGAAATGCATGGCCGTATTGATACAAACCAATTCTAATAGAGTTCCGTTTTAGAAATAAGAGCAGTCACCATGGAAACCGATGTAATTTTCCTGCTCAGCACTCCACTGATGCATGCTTTTTAGATGGCCTTCCTTGTCACCAGGCCCTGCTTGTAGAAGGTTTCGGGTTTAGAATGAGAGACAATGACACACCCTTTTCTCTGTGTCTCTCCCAGTTTGTCATGAGTGCATGAATGATCAGCTTGGCCTTATTACAGCTTGTTGTTTTAGTTAACCATTGCACTCCCACAGTACAGAATGTGCTTGTGTTTTCCTCCCATAGCTGCAGGCCGTGGATGTGTGGCTTGCTTGTTTGAACCCATTCTCTATCACTTATATCGATGTCTTTAATGAGAACATTTTAGAAAAATTATAGAATTTAGCCGATGACAGCTATACGGCTGTAGTTAGTTACAGGTTATAGTACTTATTCCCCTCGGGCAACAAGACTTATCCTCTAATTGAGAGTAAGAATTCCCAGTAGGAACTTCACAAAATGCTGTTGTCGGCCCTGCATAATCTTTAATTTTATGTTTATTTTCATCAGGTTTGGTAAAATGTTTTCCAATACGCACAAGCTGTGTACCAGTGACTGTTTATATAAGTATTATGTATTATATAGTATCACAATTAATAGCCACCCCGGCCCGCTGGATTCCTGGCCGCACTTTAAGTGACCATAAAAATGTAGTATGCAACCAAGCATCTCTAGCCGTCGGACGTACTTACATCATCGGGGAGGCCCTGTTGATGCCTTGTTGTCGTATGAGGTCACTTTTGGAATTAAGTGTTTTTCCTAAGAATTTGCTTTCAATTGATAGGATATGCAGATAGCCGAAGGTCGGAAAAAAGGTTCATCCGTGAACGTGGAGGTCGATGCTCCTCCAGCGGCTGACTTGGGCAAGATTATCGCTAATATGAGGAAAGAATATGAGGCTATCATTGAAAAACACCGCAGGGAGGTGGCAGAACGGTACAACCAACAGGTAACTATCAACTAAAATGGCAAATGAACAAAATCGCACTTGCAACAATGTATAAACCGGTGTCCAACACTGAAAAGTAGATAAGTGTTTGGAAAGATGCACAACTCGTATGAAGTGGTGCCTCAGATGTATAAATATTTGTTGTTTTTTTGTGCCAAGAAATGCACAAAACTTACCGCCCAAACCTACATGATGGCATCACACCCACAATAGAACTCTCAACATATGATTATGTCTCTTGCGCGATTTTAAGCATCGCATCTATCATGCGACACTTTTATGTGTCAGCCGCTGCACAAGACACGGTGGAGAGAACTTGAAGCATAGAGGTTGTAATGAGATCGACGTTGTAATTTTGACACCGGGGCGAAGCAGTAAAATTGGTGCCGCCACTTTAAGGCCAGCGGCTGATAAATCACAGGATCTCTTGCATCTGAAAACATTTTCAACACCTTTCTGTGGTGCCAAATGTGCCTAAAACTTTCCCCGTGTAGTAATTTGTAAAACCTTACATTTGGGTTTGTTTTACTTAAATTCGGCAATATTTTTTTTTTAACGGGGGCAAAAATAAATGGGCAGACGAAAGCTGCCATTACCTGTTTCTAGAAGTAGCCAAAAGCTGTTATTTTTTAACTTAAAAATTGTTCTGTACTCTACATACATGTCTGTCTTCAAAAAAAACTGTCCCTTCAAGATTTCTAGTGATATTCCATTTTAAACCAATTAACTCTGCTTTCTCCAGTCAACAACCGTACAACAGGAGGTAAGCACAAACACGGAGGCATTGCAGGCTAACAGGAATGAGATAAAAGAGCTCAGACGAACCCTACAAACCCTAGAAATTGAACTGCAAGCGGAAATCAGCAAGGTGAGACCCAGACCTTCCTATATCAGTCATAGGTGCACAGTGCAGCAGGTAGAGGGTTAAGCGCCTGGTATTTTATTTATATAGCTTAAAACTAAGCTGCAAAAAATAGCATCTTTACTAAATGTTTTCTTTTGTTTAGAAACATGCCCTGGACAATACGTTGACCGAGACCCAGACACATTCTGCAGAGCAGCTTCAAAAAATCCAGATGTTGATCTGCCAGTTGGAAGCTGAACTGAGCAAAGTCAGAAATGATCTAGAAAGACAGAACAGCGAGTATAAGATTCTTCTGGACATCAAAAGCCGTCTGGAGAACGAGATCGCTACCTACAGACGGCTGCTGGACGGAAATAACCCCAGGTACACAAACACTTTGCAATGGGAAGAGCGGGAGCAACCCAATGAGTTCTATTCCACGTGCGGAAAACATCTCTTTCTTAATTCATTCCCACTCCTCATTCTTTCACATAAGCCAGCTTGGGCAACAATTCTCAATTGAATAAATAAATACCCGAGAGCTCATTAATGGTGGCAGTATATAGTATTGAGTGCTCCTTAATTAATTAAGCAAACGTATGAAATGTTTTGGAAGTTACTGACCTTCACCGGATACATTATTCTATTGACGCGTAGATGTACACATTAGTAAGAGAATTCTGTACTAATATTCTTGTATTTTTTTTTTTTCAGCGGAATATCTTCAAATCCAGAAGGTAACGTAACGCTGTTTACATTTTTAAGGGCCCTCTTTTGTTTCTCGATGTCTAAATTGTTATGGGTTGAGCTACTTGTATGCCTTCCATTGTTTGGGAACTATATATATATATATATATATATATATATATATATATATATATATATATATGCAAATCACCATATTTAGAATATTCAATCATTTTTTTAGTATGTTCTTTACACTTTAAAGCTTAAGTTAAGTGTGGCTGCCAGTTGATGGAAAGTCCTGTATTTTGGTCCTTTTAGACACAAGTCGGAAAGTCAGGACAATAGTTCAAGATGTCGTAAACGGAAGGGTGGTTTCGTCCACGTTCTCTGAGATAACCCAGAAGCCATGAAAAATGAAGATGACTTAGAGAAAAAAAATTGGAAAACTGAAGACGTGGCATGCTTCATATCGCCAGAGGGTGATAGATACCCTGTTTACATGTGCCAATATTTATCATTAATGTACAGTTGGATTATTTTTTTTTATCAACCTATCTGCGTATTTATTAAAGTTAAGTGGGTGCAGAATAACTTAATATTACAGAACCATTGTTTCTTCCATATGATGCTAATCCACGTGTACCATGCCAGGCGATAGCACAGAGGTTGTAAATAAAGACCCTGAAAATGTGACGCTGATCATCACCACGATGCCACCCAGACTTCAGCCCCTCATCGAGCTTCTCCATGGTAGGAGGTAGTTTGATGCCATAACCGGATACCTAGCTGGCTAGGTAGTCTTGTGCGCCTCCTTTGCCTTGGCAACCAACAAAAACCTAAACCTTTGGGGTACAGAAAAGTTAAAGGTCTTGCACTATTAACTCAACTATATGCTACTGGGTTTGCTAGTTCTGAGCTCATACTTTCATAAAGTTTAGTTATTTCCAGAGTTGGGTAAATTAGTTCATTATATGTAACTTTGGTTGATACATAACACTCTTTACTTCTCCAAAATCCTCTATCTCACTGATATGGTTTGACCAAGTTGACGTTTATATTTAGGAGAACCTTCGAGAACTATTGAATTTTTGGTTTTGTACTGAAAAAACGGTGCTCATGTTTGCCGGTTTCATGAAATCTGGCAGTGTTTGGTCTGTAACGGTCTCAAACTATTATCAAGGATTTAAATTCTTAAAAACCTTCATTGTAGAGACCTTGATTCTACTTTAATGCACAATATAATTCTTGGCAAAAGGTGAACACATTGGATATGAATTAATGTTCCAGCACCACATTCGCAATGCCACCCCTTAAGAATACAGAAAGGGGGATCATGTTAAATATTTAATTTATTTTACTGCAGCGACAGATGAATGGGCAGACAGAAGCCTATTTTTTTAATATGCTGTTACATATAGTATCATTACATTTAAGTGTGTGTACAGTATATATATATATATAACTCATAATCAAGAGATGAAATGCAAAAAATATTAAATAAGAAATATTTTGTTGTATTGAATTTATTTGAGGGGAAAAGGGGTGTTGTATGATAATAATATTCATAATTATTGATTAATATAAATAGTAAAAGATTGGTAGACAGACTGTGGGTTTGCTGAAAACATGGGTTTTAAACTTTTTTTTTTCCTGTAGGAAAGGGCAAAATTAACGAGGGGAAGAAGGGCCAACCTATACTTTTTTTTTTAAGAGAAAGCTTGCCTCGGTTAACCTTGACCCTACTTAATGCGTAGTAATGTTTTTTGAGTTTGAAAACTCAGGATTCACAAGTAAGCTCCTCGGACTAAAAAATGTGAATAAATAATGGTGTTTATGTTTGTTCTGTCTCAGAGTGTAACCAACCAAATCACAACTCTTCTGTAGGCATATAAAAAAAGCAGGACTCATCTTCGTCCCGTAAAAAACACTAATCAATAACAAAATATCTAATTCAGAAAAGTGTTTTTTTAAACAAAAAAGTAACTTAGAACTATTAATCAATAAATCATTTAAACCAATCAATAAACAATGTATTAAATGCACATAGAAAAGGAAAGCCAGTGCCCTGGCGCCATATTGTTTTGGGCTGCTAGATGCTGCCTGGCTGTATGTAAGAGCCATACAGTGATGTCATTGTATTGATTGTACACAGGATGTTCTTGAGGTCATAAAGTCATGTTAAAGCCAAAAAAGGTCTAGCAGGTTGGAGTTTATGGTGCAAGCTATAGGAATTTATATTCCATTCTGATGCAAAGTCGTAAAAGTAGCCTTAGCAATCAAATTGTCCAATGGGCAAGAACATTCCATTGGTTGCTATGACGATAAGACCCCTTTTAAAACTTTGCACTTGACTTGGTCTTCATAAACAACTCCAATTGGTCAATTCTAAGTTTGTCATTGGGGGTAAATGTAATGTGACGAATAGAAGCAATGCTCCATTATCCATGTGTGCCTACCACCTGGCTTTTTAAGGGTTAAAGTGTTATACTGACTGAGCAGTTAAAATATACAGCATCTGAAATATATATTTTATGTAAACACTACTAAATTGCCATTATAATAGCAAACTGTACCAACTGATTTATAGCTGTATTCTGCCATCTCTAAACTTCCTATATGTTCCATTTTACTTCTAATCTAAAAAGCACTTATTGTCTGTAAATGTATTGGCTTTCAAAACCTTCTTCCATCCACTCTTTTATGTTATTCACTCTGCCATGTGTAATAAATGCATTTATTGTAATTTATAGCAGTGCCTTTCATTATTCATCGCTAGCAACCTACTATGTAATAAAGATTATGTATGCCAGTATAGCCGAGCCCCAGAGACCCCCAAAGAGGTAACTTTTATATAAAATCTTTATGGTAGAATGCCATTACAATCATCGCTACCCTCATAATGTATACCCTGGGTGCAGCGATGCAGGGACAGAATCATTGGTTGCCTCGAGTCGGTATTCCATGAACAAACACTGACACCAAGTTTGCATTACAAGGATTGTCAAACAAATACAAGATGTTCTAGCCAAGTTGCTTCTATATTTATACGTGAAATGTTATGTTTGCATTAAGCTTGCATCAGACGGTATAGCTGCATGTCGATGGCTCCCTGATGTAATCCCCTACTATGCTTCTCGTTAGCCTGTGAAAGTGTCCTGCTTTCCATATTCAATTTCGATAGGTCATGAAGTCACAACCACACCTCTAACCACACCCAAAAACCCATCCCTGTTTGCATAACCCCCAACATTTCAGGTGTCCAGCTCAGGACACCTGTGTTGGGGCTGTAGCTATAGGCAGGGTGTGGGGTCAGATGCCGGAGTGGGTAGGGTCAGTGGATCTCCACAACCATGCCATGATACCCACAAAAGCAGAATAGTGGGGTAGCTGCGCTGCTTGGTGGTCACATTACCCAAGGTCGGTAAAACTCCAGCCTTCAAAGCAAACAAACAGACCATTTATTGAGATGTCTGTGCTCAAAACTGTAAGAGTCATGGATTGGTTGAGGAGACCCTCTGATCTCTCTTGACCATCCAAGCCAACTGTAGAATAATTGGAGGTCTATGTAGTAGCAGCACAGACCTCGACCCGGCCACCTCATGATACTCTGCGCCTGACCACATGATGTGGCTCTTTGTGTAAACTGGATGACCACAACTCTGGCCCCACCCATCTTGTGCATTTATCCCACCCACTCCCAGACTTGTCACACCCCCAGAGTAGGTTTTCTGATCTGGATACCTGAAATGTTGGCGGGTATCTATGAAGATTCTATTACCAGCAAGATTAATATTACCGCTTCTCAATATTTTATTTTAGAAGTTAAAAGCTTAAAAGGATGAAGGGGTAGGTCTTGGGTATCTTTCCAAACTAACGTGTTTCCAGTAAATACCAAATGTATACAATAAACAGTCTTAGTTCTGTATGCTTTATGCTTAGTAGCCTCTCCTTCGATCGATGTTCGTTATTTGGACACTCCTTGGTAATCTGTCATTTCTTGTTCATGTGTAATTAATGTCTCCGTTGCATCACCAGTCAATAATCCACAAACAATCCTTTATGCTTACCTCATTTTTCTTATGCTCTTGCTCTTGGTAGCATACAAAGGGAGTTGTAGTAAATCATGTAGTAAATGACTTTCCCATTGAGTGGATCTAAATCTAAATGTGGATTATTAGACCGTCTCCGGGTATCATATATCACGGTATCTGACACTATAATAACAGCCACTTACTGCTTATCCTTCCAGAGCAGCTAAGAAAAACACCTGAGATCATTTTAGGAAAAGCTCAGGCAGCGTCATCTACCGACTGAGTTAAAACTGTCATACCAGTGCCAAGTTGGCACATCTTTTGACGTCTACGTGCAAGTCCTAAAAGCGTTTCTCCACTTTGAATGATTTGTTTTAGATTTTGGATCCTCTTTGTTATTGATGAAGTTCTACAGAGCCAAATTATACCGGAAATGTAGCAAAAAAAGGAAAGTTAAGAAGAGCCCGTAGTGTGTAATTTCCAATTAAACCAAAAGTACTTACCGCGTGCATCAGTACTGCCACCCACCCAAAAAAAATGTCTGAAAGTAGCCCTTTCTGCTCTGAGAGAAACATTGTTTGGATGTGCGACTCTTGACACAATTGTCCACATAAGTAGCCTAATGGACTAGTAATTTTTCTATTCTTTCGGGATACACACCAGAATAGAGAGGATAATGGAAATCTCCTCTCACACGAGGAGAGTGTCACGACCGCTGGCACCACGGCACTCACCGCAGAAGTTCTTCCACCTGGAAAACCACTACCAAAGGAGACCCTTGTGAGCAGCAGCCAGGACATAGATGATCCCAACAGTGAGGAGGCCAAGTGTAGCAGATAGGGTAGATATGAGTTGAGATTGCAAGGTGTAGAAGTCAGCATAGAACAGGATTCACAGACAAACTCAGCAATGCCGGGGTTAACACAATCAGGATGGTCAGGATAGCCAGGTCGGTGCACAAAACTGGTAGTCAAGCAAGCCAGGGATCAATATCAGAGCGGGAAGTCAGACAAGCCAAATTGGTAACCGGATATCACAGGCCGCACCAGGGACATATGGGAGCACCGTCTGCCCGCACCTCTCCGGGACAGAAGGAGTGACAGAGAGGAGAAAAGACTCAAGTATTATAGTAAACTCGGTTGTGCACCACAATACCAATTGACTTCCAAATGTGCACACTACTACTCTGCTAAGCTAAGCCTCTAATCCTAGCCAATAGACAAATCCAAACATTTGTACATTGCTTTAAATATGAGAATCAACAGCAAATACTACCACCATCATTCATCACTGTCATTAATCATCATAGTTGTTGTGGCTTTTTACTAGCCTAAAGTCACGGTCTAAAATTAGCTAAATGCAGCTTCCAAAATGTCATCATCATTATTCATCCGTATTCTTACTTTTACTTTCATCCACACTAGTGTCACCACCATTGTCTGATTGTGTCTCAAAATGTTTCCCTCAAAAGAAAGGGTTAGAACTAATACTGTCACCTCTGGTCTTTCCTGATGTTATCAGATACCAAGTTGTAGACCATGGAAGCAGCCATCTTAACTTACTGTTCTGTGATTACTCCCAAAAAGGTGTTGCTTTCCAGTTGTTAAGTTGTAGATTTAATTAAGAAGGTGAGGGAAAGAAGATAACTTAAGAATACCCAATTCATTCAATATACTACTTTTGAACTAAAAATCAGTTTGCTCAAGGTAAGATAGTAATAAAAAGTGAAACTTTCAAACCGTATATATCTTAACTGTATATCTAAATTGCTACAATGATGGAAAAAGCAGACACTCTAGGTTGTTTTAATACATTCTTTCGGTTCTTCTATAAGCTATGATGTCATGCTATGGAACTTTGAAGCACTGGGTTCGGTTCTGATGCATGCTGTTAAAATAAGTAAATCCTATCTTTTATATTGAATAATGGGACATATTTCACTGTCCATAAACACTTTACCAAGAAGATAATTGGATGTTGAAGTTTATTCAAACTGAAACCCCCACATCAACAGAAGCATCCCAACTCATAATAAGACTTGATTGGCAAACAAAGGTTGCACAGTTTCTGTATCCAAGGTGAGATGAAGTCATATTTTTATCTCAGCATGTAGAGCTTGGCAAACGGGATTTTCCAGATCTGAGCTCATAATTACCCGTAAATAAGAAGAATACTAATTAATTTCACTGACAAGTCATACCTTATACTAGACAATACTCCTATCATCCATGTACAGCATCTCACAAAAGTGAGTACACTCTGCTACAATGTAAAGTAGTGAGTGTACAGCCTGTATAACAGTGTAAATTTGCTGTCCCCTCAAATATAACTCAACACACAGCCATTGATGACTAAACTTTGGCAACAAAAGTGAGTACACCCCCCAAGTGGAAATTTCCAAATTGGGCCCAAAGTGTTAATATTTTGTGGCCACCATTATTTTCCAGCACTACCTTAACCCTCTTGGGCATGGAGTTCACCAGGGCTTCACAGGTTGCCACTGGAGTCCTCTTCCTCTCCTCCATAATGACATCACAGAGCTGGTGGATGTTAGAGGCCTTGCGCTCCTCCACCTTCCGTTTGAGGATGCCCCACAGATGCTCAATAGGGTTTCGGTCTGGAAACATGCTTGGCCAGTCCATCACCTTTACCCTCAGCTTCTTTAGCAAGGCAATAGTTGTCTTGGAGGTGTGTTTGGGGTCGTTATCATGTTGGAATTCTGCCCTGCGGCCCAGTCTTCGAAAGGAGGGGATCATGGTCTGCTTCAATGCTGGCAGCACTCATACATCTATTTCCCAAAGACAACCTCTGGATATGATGCTGAGCAGGTGCACTCAACTTCTTTGGTCGACCATGGTGAGGCCTGTTTTGAGTGGAACCTGTGAAACCGCTGTATGGTCTTGTCCACCGTGCTGCAGCTCAGTTTCAGGGTCTTGGCCTCGGCCATTTTTATGTCGAGCAACAATTCATTTTTTCAGAGCCTCAGAGAGAGTTCTTTGCCATGAGGTGTCATGTTGAACATCCAGTGACCAGTATGATAGAGTGTGAGAGCGATAACACCAAATGTAACACACATTCTCCCCATTCACACCTGAGACCCTATAATACTAACGAGTCACATGACACCGGGGAGGGAAAATGGCTAATTCAGCCCAATTTGGACATTTCCACTTAGGGGTGTACTCCTAAGTGTACTTGAGGGGACAGCAAATTTACGCAGTGTACACTCACTGCTTTACATTGTAGCAGAGCGCCATTTCTTCAGTGTTGTCACATGAAAAGATATAATAACATATTTACAAAATGCGAGGGGTGTACTAACATTTTTTTCCACAAAAAAAGACAGTTTAATGAAGTACTGTACCGTGGAATCTTTTTTTACATTCCCAGGAATTTTCCTTTATGATTCAACTGCCTGCTGTAAGGTCTGGGACTAGTTTGGGATATTTCATAAAATATATTACTGTCCTGTAAGTTCTCACGGTCTCAGAAAAAGCAAAATACTTAAAAAAAAAAAAATTATAGATAGTTTTTTATGAGTAGAACCACCAGGCAAGCTGGATAGTAAGAACGGACTATTATTGACTGTGTGTCTTGTGGTAAAGAGTCAACAGAACATTTCCCCCCAGGGCAGAGAGAATAAAAATCGCTTTGTTTCATCAGAAGAAGAACTTGCTTTTTAACCCGTTGTGCGCTTAGGATGCTTTACACAAAACTCCTATTGCCATTGGCATTCCAAGAATGCTTAACACCTCTAGCACGTATTTCCAGACAAGCCAAAGGAAGGTAGAGTAAACCAGCCGATCCCACAAGGCAAAGCAAGTACAATAAATAGCAGGGAGAAAAAAGATTACGCTGAGCTCAAGGTGAGTGAAATTTGAGCTGGCAGACATGGTTCACTTGCTAAGCCAATAACATTTAGATGGAGTTAAACCGTATGACTTCCTTGTGTTGCGTTACTATGGGATCAGCGAAGTAACATTTTAGATTCCGTAATGCCCTACGGTAGCAGGACCGCACTCGTGACTTCTCCAGTTTTTTCACACGCCGTGTCTCCCGCTATGTCATATAAGGGACAGTTTAATGCCCAGCGTGCGAAAACTCCTAGGCTTCATCGTGAAGGATGCAGACTGAGCTGTGAGAAATGGATAGACAGTGGAAACCTCTTCTGTCTGAGTCAGAAGGACACTTTGATTCATCTGAATGACCGTCTGGCTGCTTATCTTGAAAAAGTGCGCCTGCTGGAAGAGTCCAATAGACATTTAGAAGTGCAAATCAAGGAGTTGTTGGCGAAGAGGGCAAATATTGGCTACGATACAAGTCAATACGAGAAGACAATTACTGAGCTTGAAACCCAGGTGAGATTTACCAACCTTTGTTGTGATGATGTAAACCATGGCAATGCTTGAGCCCCAGGATGAAAGGTTTTGAATTTCCCCGTTCCTTCTCTCTACCATCCCATTTTTATATTTATGATAATATACATCATGGGAAATGGATGGGAATATATGCAACTTTCCGCTACAAAAAATGCATGTTGTATCTCTATGTTCTTTAGCCTCCATTTAATAGCAAAAAAAGTCTTCCTTTTTGCAACTCTTGCTTAAAATAGACAAAGACAATGGTACCCATTGGTAAGTGTGGTGGTTCATCTGTTGACGCCAGCTGTGCAATACTAGGGAGTTAAGTAGGTTGGATGGGTTTGAAATTTGGCATATTTCAATCGATGAGATAATGTCAAATATTCAACAACATATCATGCAGGGCCTACTCGGGCCTTTTCGCAGGATAAACTTGCAGTGGTTGACCATCTATAATTGGAAATGGACCAGTCCAAATGTGGATCCTCCCTTGGGACCCTTAAAATCTTGATGTGGCTCCGGTAAACGTTACATATAACAACATACACAACAACAACAACCACCAAAAAACTGCCAATTGTCCCAGGACTGAAGTAATGATGGCAACTTTGGGTCAATTTGGTCTTCTGTGAAGAAATCCAGACAGATCAGAATTTTCCCTGAGCAGCCAAGTTGAAATATTGTCATTGTGCTTTATGTTTGCTTTTGTGGCTCATAGATTAACTTGTGTATTGTACAATTGTTTCAGTGTTTTGATAATTAAATAGCTTCTTGCTTATATTGGAATGAATGCAAACTCTTTATTTCAGGGTATAATGTAATGTGATGTGAGCTCTTTCTCTGACGGTTATTTGCAAATATATGCATAGAACGAAGATGTGATTGTGTATTGATATGGTGTACATGCTGCCAAATGTTTTATGTTCTTGACATTCTCTTGACATTCCATGTCTGAGAACATTAATGGGTCTAATATCAGGTGTATTCATCATAACAGGAACAGTGTGTTTTAATAGACGTTTGCATTGAAGAGGAGACAAAAAGGACTACTAGCCAATACTTAGTCACCATACGAGAACATGGATTCAGAATTGGACTTCTAATAGACTTATTATTGCCTTTTCCATGCAAGATATTGGCAGCAACTGGCAGCATATGTTCGGCTTGACGCTACACTCTTACACTATGGAAGTGGCCGCACACTATAGGGTCCTGTTCCCCATCGGGCACTTGACCGGTTTGCCAGATGGCCAGCCCATCATGGATTACCCAGTTTTGGCATTACTGACTCATTTTATATGCTGTACCAGCATACTATATATGCTCAGTTTTTATATATATGTTGTAGGATTCCAGCTTGGAAGATATACTAGTTTAATGTATAGGTAAAACAATTTAGGAAGCACCTTGCCACACAACCCACATTGTCTATGCTAATAACTCAAAGACCTGTTCATAAGGCCAGACTAGATTTTAACTTAGCCTAACCAAGTAGCCTAACCAACTAACCAATATTTTGTGGCCATCTTGCCCCTGTACTGGATCCCTATATGTGTTCATGGTTTCATTAGATAATGCTCCGTGGCTCATGTAGGATAAGAAGACTGGATGGTGAATCCAAGATAATCTCCCTTTTTTGGTTTGTTGTAGGTATGCTAAGCATGCACCTGCTTCAGATCTTGCTTATGTAATATTGGAAATCTAAACAAACCAACACCTTTGAAGCCTACGTTCCATTGATGTGCTCATCATAAACATTTCCTGAGTAAAAACACCTTTGATGTGCAGGAAGATTATTTTGTTCCTTGTTTTTTTACCTCTTTAAATCTCATACCCTCCCAGATGGCATCTCTGTAGTCTCCAGACTATGGGTTGTCTTCATATTTGGCAATGAATGAAAGGATGATATTTATCTGGTAAAGAAAAGCAGGTTATAAACTTATGATCATAGTACCAAGAGCAGGAGACGGAGAACCCTAAACTCATAATATCAAGATACATTTTCAAAGATGAAAAGTCATTAGGTGTATGAAAAAAATCCAATCTAACAGATTTTCTCGTGAGCAACATGAGGTTGTTTATGGAGTGTATTGTCATACCACCCAAGTGTCCTTAGTTTCATGTCACTGTCATGTGTAGCTGCCCCACTGTCTGCTTTTCGGGACATTGGAGATCGTGGGTCGGTTGGCAAGATCCTCCGATCACCTTTAACTAGCTGGTAAATCAATGGAGGCCTGCGCCGTGGTTTCCATGTGGCCACCTCATACAGCTCTACCTCTGAATGCCACTAGGTGGTCCAGCTTGTGGCCCTGCCTCAACCCACCTCTAGCCAACAGAAGTGTCCAAATGTAGGGGGGTAGTTATTATTCAACCTACATGGACCTTGGCCACCATTGATTGGAGGTTTGGTGCAATTGTTTCAGCCATTGTACCTATAATGTAAGGAAACTGAAAAATTTTGTGATGTGTGAAAGAGATTTATAGATGTTCAAATCACCATAGCAACCAGTCGACTGGCCTGGCTCATTGGAGTACTGCATTGGTTAATATGAGGAGACCAAAGCTTGCACCATATCACTGTTTTGTATAGAAGCCAATAACACACCGTCTTTGCTCAATTTTAACAAATACATTTCTTGAAAATACTGGATTGACTTAAATGGCGATAAAATACTAGAAATATGACACTGCTATTAAAATTTTTACACCACTATAAAATATTTTATAGTCTTAAACATGTGTTTCATCCTCTGTTAAAAGATAAATGAAGCCAAGGTTGCCAACTCTGAACTATTCCTGACCATCGAGAATACAAAGCTTGCCGCAGATGGCTTTAAAGCGAAGTGAGTATTCATTTCTTCTTCGTTTCCCAGAGAGATCAGTTTCCGTGGTTACTCTAGAGACCGGGTTCTGCGTGACCACACTGTGTGACCTTCGGAAGACCACACGAGAAAATAGAAGCTTGGGAGGACACCGAGTGCTGGGGGGGGGGTAGTAATGTTGTTGGAGAATGCTAAGTAGCCTCCATTTAACTGCGTTGCACAGCAAGGTTGCCCATAGTAGACTGCAAATGATTAACTTTAGGTTTGGTTAATCAAATACACTATAGCAGGAATGGAAATGCTGCTTCAAACATGAAAATATAATAACAATGACTTCTCTGTAATAGTAGGATTCTAGTTATAAATTAATAAAAAGACTCTCTTAAACGTCAGAGGAACATACGGTAAATCATGAATTATGAATGTTCTGCTCACATTAGTCATGTCTCTTTGTGTTCAGATTCTGAGAAGTGTTTGAGATACCAGTATCGATGTTGGTAAGACATTATGTAAAGTTGACATTTGCCCTGGACCTTCTTAGGTACGAGGCTGAGTTAGCTTTACAACGAGCCATAGGAGCAGACATAAAGGAGCTGAAGACGACAAGCAGTGATCTTGAAATGGAAAAACGACTCCAGGAGACTGAGCTGCAAATCTTAACGCGGGAACTACAATGTCTCAAAAAAGACCACAATGAGGTGACCTGGGCATCAGCTGTATATATTATAAAATAGACTTACCTGCCCAAGAGCTTCAGTGTACCACCTCCTCCACATTGATTGCCCATTTGTCTGCTGGAAGAATCCAATCACTGGCATGCAGCTGGTCTCGTTAGAACCCCTGGAACTCTTAATCTGTGGATCTAAATCCTTTCCCCTACATTTAAACATCAATGGATTTTGCTTTTTCTCGTAGGACGTGCAAAATATCCAGGAGCAATGTACCGGTCATGTCAATGTGGAAGTGAAAACCCAGCAGGCAGCGGACCTTTCCAAACACCTGTCCGAAATGAGACAACAATATGAGGCAATCATAGACAAACAGAAGCGGGACACAGAAGCCTGGTTCAACCATAAGGTATAGGGCTGATTAAAATATCATCAATACTCCTTCAAATTGTTTCTCCATATTCCAATCATTGTGCTTTTCAACTTTTCATCACTCTAGTTGACTCTCCAACCACTCATCAGCTGCCCCACTCTGCTTACCCTTTCACTGGCTCCTCATACCGTCATGCATGGTGGGCCCTAAATATGTCATGTCAAATATCGGCTCTTATAACTTCTTCTAACTACTGTTGTGGAAGACTTTCCTTGTGCTACTCCCAACTATGGTACAATCTGCCTCCCTAAATCTTCAAACATTCGTTGAAAACTCACCTATTCAAGGAGACCTATCAGGTCGGTTGCTGGTATCCTACATAAATCACCAAGAGAGCAATAAAATCTAGAAATGTGTGAAATTCTGATGAATTTAGTGAAAATTCAGCACGGGTGAATGGCACTTTGTCAGAGACACCGATCGATTCACATGTGTCCACCCGAGGAGATCCTAAAAACATTAGCTAATGAGGAATATTTGAAGACCAGACCAGTTCTAAATGACAATCTGCTAGGGATTTATGATGTATTCAGTTCGCAAATATTTCAAGAAAAACAGTAGATTATATAGTTTAGTCCATTAGTCTAAATTTAACCCATAGTAATGACAAACTCTTGTGCATATTAACTTTGGTTATCTATTTCAGTCCAAGGAATGCATGCCCATGGAAGTGGAACACAATGAAAGTTTGCAAAGCCAGAAGAAAGAAGTGTTTAAGTTGAGACAGAAATTGCAGGAGCTAGAGGTCCAGCTGGAGGTTCTGCACGGCATGGTATGAAGGGGTCCTTCAGCGCTTCATTGTTGGATGCTTTCTTGATCAGTGAGCCCTGGATGAATGTTGAAGGTTTAAGCATGAATAAACATTAACTAGAAAACTGGACCGTGACCCATCGTGTGCTAAAGAAATAAGAACACTGGCTTTGTAATAGATTAATATACATAGTGGATCTAAATATCAATGTCGGATGAGGCTAGACTTACATCCTACATGGCCCAAGACTGACGCACTATTGGTATCCCCAACTCACATCCTAAACAAACATTTGTATGCATATATACATAGGTATGTTCTATGTCAGCACGAGTGGGTTTGGTTTAAGGTACATGCTTCTTGGCAATTGTGGCTTTCTTGGCACGTCCACCTACCACTTACCTTACAACTGTCCTGTTTTAAGTAGGACTGTCCCCTTTTTGCGATCAGCAGTGACCATGGCCCAGTTGGGGAGATCTATATCCAACTATATGTTGATTGATTGATGAAATATATTTTAATTATGTTATTTGCTTCTAGAAATCCGCTCGGGAGGTCACGCTATATGAAACCGAGTCTACATACTGTGCTTACCTGCAGAATATCCAGGAAAAAATATGCAAGAGGGAAGACGAACTTTTAAAAACAAGAGATGGAGTACAGCGTCTCTCTTCTGAAAGACGGATACTGACTTATCTTAAAGACCTTTTGGAAATGGAAATAAACACCTACAGTATGCTCATGGATGAGGAAGAATCCAGGTAGGAATTTCTTCTTCTACGGTTTACAATCATGAAATGACGTCAATGGGAGTTTCTCCGACAAAAGCTCAGGCAAATCATTTTTACTAGAATAAACCCTCCATTTTATGCTTAACTTTCACAACTTTTTTAATGAACGCTGTCATACTTACTGTATGTATCATCTGCTTTATTTATTTTTTTCAGAATGGAAGATGTGATATCTGGAGCGTCTAATGGATTTCTAAGATCAACTAACTCCAAACAAAGTTAGTTTGTTACATTTATGTATCCAGATATGAGCAATTACTTTTCTAAATTTGAAATTCATGTTGATTTGCAATATCAGAAACACTGAAATATTTAATTATTAAATAATTTTTTGTCATTTCAAGACACTTCCAAATAATGTACGTTTCCAAGAAAGAGTAGTGACATTTTAACCCTTATATAGGTCACTTTGAGTTTGGATAAGTATTAACTATATGATCAATAATGTGTTCAAACAACTTTAATTATACATTAACCCCTTAAGGACAATGGGCGGTCCCTAAACCCATTGAAAACAATGCATTTTGAGTCCATACATGTATGGGCTTTGTCATTAAGGGGTTAAACCATACATACATACACGAGGCTTTACACTATTTTTACTATAGATAGTTATTTACAAGAGTTGTCAGATCAAACAAAAAATAGAATTTTTCTGAATGGGGCAGTGATATTTATAAACATATCTGCCTTTTATTGCTCTAAATTAGAGTGCTGGATGCGGACAATGAGCGAAATGGAGAAACGAGATATTATCTGACATCAAATAAATATATTGTAGTATTTACATATCTGGCGTACTTAGCTGATCCTGCACTCTGAATTTGTAATATATATTATATCAACGTATAAGAACTTTTTGGGCCCAAATATGGCACACGTTATAGTCGATTCGTTGGACTCATGTCTTTGTTAGTACATTAATGGCTGTTCCAGTTCGTGTTACTATTGCATCACTGAAATTTCCAGTGTACATGTTTTTGATTTCAGAGTCTACGTCTGTCGTTACCAAACACCCATAGCGCAGTCACGACGGTTGAGAGTAAGATGAAGACATCCGTTGTTTATTGATAAGTATAGTCTATGATGGTCTAGCGGAATATTGTGTTCGTTCTCAATCATAACATAAAGCAGATGTTCCTCAAGTGGGCCATGGACAAGGATCTCAGCATCAGCACCATGTTGGAAATTGTCCTGACGTTTGTGGTTGGACAAAAATACCATAAAAGGAGCTGAAAATACACATTTTCTGTTTCAGAATATATTTGCTATGACATTTTATAACTGAATGCTGAATTTATAACTGAATGCTGGCCACAAAGAGCTTTATTCGCAGTAAGCATATATATTTAACCCTTGAGATAAGTTCTTGTCTGGCCTACACGAGGGTTTATTCACTAAAGAAAGGGTTGACAGGAGATTTTGCAGGAGAGTTGTGTTTCAGCTTCTTGACCTCACGATACATTATGAAGGTCCAATACCAGTGAGCTAGAGCTTGGCTGGCCCTGTATCATGTATAGTTAAATAAGTGAAAAGCTCTTGAAGGTCTTCTTACACATTGAATTATGCATTACGCAAGGCCAGCCCAAGCCTTCTTGTTGGTGAAACTTGCCATTGTTGGCTCTTGATAATCAATAGTAAAGGCAGAGCGTTAAAACCACAAATCTCCTACCAGCTCTTTTAGTGAATAAGCCGCACTGTATAACTATTTTAATGGTTGTCATGCTTTTTCCTGGTAAATTCAGTATTGTTGCGAGCGATATCTTTCTCAAGTACTTGTATGTTGTCCCGGCACGCATCTGAGAAGATGAGACAGCTACAGGCAACCCTCAACACACTGATTTCATGTAACAACTATTCAACAATTAGTATACCTAATCTCAAATTACCTTTGTTTTATGTATAGCAGTAATCTTTAGATAACTTGGAACTTTTCTGTTTGCCATACAATGTACCAATAATGTATTATAATATAATATATAATTTCTTCTTCTCAGCCTATTTGTAGATTCTAAATAATAACTCTCTTTGATCTGTAATATTGATTATTTGATAATGATTTACTTACTTTATATGGAGGTATGACTATATTATGGAGACTTACATTGTGATAGGGATATTTGGAAGGGAATGGTTTAATTGTGATGCGTATAACTACGTACGGTGAAAATGCCAAAATGATGCAGATTTGCACTAGTGTTTTTGGATACGGTGCCTTGATGGATTTTGGTGTACTTGGTGGGATTTGAACCCTGGAGCCCCGGTGCTGCAGGGCAACGGTGTAAGCCACTGAGCCACTGTGCTGCCCAGGAACCTACATTGGTGAACCGGTTGTAATGTGAATTATAAGAATTACAATGGGTAGGAGTTCTAGTAATAGGAGTGGTTCTGAGTGGAAAAGAACACCAATGATTGGTGTTAATAACTGTCAGTCAATCTCTTTGACTGCTCACCTTTGGGAATTGGAGAGAAGCACTGCCCATCATGTATATGCTTAGTTACCTTTCAAGCAATTGGCTGGGTCTGGCAACACATCTAATACATCGGTAACCATTGGATATGATTGTTCCCTCCCTGAATCCGTGATGTCATTAACAAAGGAGCTATAAGGCCAAACAGTCTCCATTTTGGAAGCCATTAGCCCAGACCTCTGATGAAGCTCTGTGGAGCGAAACATGTCGGGGGGGCCCATTCGTCTGAGTTTTTAATAAGCCTGTGTCACTGGTTATAACTCAATTATTTCTGTTGTTAGTGCTGCACCCATCAACAGTATATATGATCTAATATTATTAGTGTTATACAGCTGTGGGCATATGCCCTTATGTTACAGTGACGTATACCTTTCATGGTAGGACTGGTGACACTGGTGTTTTTTAAAATCTTTTTGGTTTTTTAACAAACATACTAATAAAAGTTATGTTTTAGGGTGGGGTTATAATAAGGGTATTTTTGATCCCAGGAATGGGATTGTTTTTTGTTTTTTTTTCATATTTGCTTCTATGCAAAAACACAAATTCAGCTTTTATCTTACATCACTTTCCCCGGAACCTTAACTAAAGGGGAAGGTGCTCTTTCACCAATTGTTCTAAATGTAACATGTTTAACTAAATCATTCATTAATCGAGCACAAGGTCGCCTCCTAATTAATTTATTTTATACATTTTTTTAATGTGAGCACTTAATTGTCATGTGCGGGTATTAGGTTATTGTCATAAAAAAATGAAAAAGCTTCTTAAAAGTTTGTGTTGTTTCTATTTGATTAAATCTTCAAAGTAAGAATAAAATTTACAGACTTGTTAACTAAGCTTTATTTTCTTAACAGAAAAGAGTTGTGATTAATAGTTAGTTTAATACCGTATTTGCTCGATTATAAGACGACCCCCCCAAATCTGAATATTAACTTAGGAAAAAAGAAAAAGCCTGAATATAAGACGACCCGAAAGGAAAAACGTTTTACTAGTAAATGTTAATTCATGTAAACTATTTTTTTTAATAAAAGCTATGATTGATAAAAATATTTTTTTTGTTTTTATTTCCTTGTATTTTCCAACCTGTCCCCAGTTACGCACATCTGCCCCCAGGCTTGCCACTCCAATATGGCACTGTGGCCCATGATATGCCTTTTAACCCTCTATATGCCACTGTGCCCCATGGTATGCTTTTTGACCCCCTATGTGCCACTCCAGAAATGCATTTAGGGGCTTAAAATGCATATTATGGGGCAGAGT
>VKOC01000010.1:230937-248905 GCA_009364415.1 Spea multiplicata | reverse complement strand
CTCCCATCACTCCTGTGTTCCAATGGCCCTTTATCACTCCCATCACTCCTGTGACCCCAAACTTTTCCTACCGTGATCCCTGCCTGCCCGGCTGCCCCCTCGGCGAGGCTGCTGATGGATATTTCATTACCAGGAGGAATATAGCGTAAGGTTGACGCGGTGCTCTTCACCCCGCGGCGTTTGTCATTCAGGACACGGATACCTGACACTTGTCTCTGGTCTTTCTTCTTTAAAAGAAGTGATTTTCCACCAGATCTCAGACTACGGTGACACTTAAATCGAGACTCGCTCACGGCCGCCGTCATCAGAGACGTACGGCGAGTAGCCGAGAGAACCAGGGCAGGCGGCTCAGGGGTTAATAACCACACAGACCCCTTTAGTCGCAGGAAATTAATTATGAGAGCTGTGGAAATATTTACATCCAGGGATGGATTTTCCAATAAGCCGTTTAACCGCGGGGCGCTAACGCTTATGGCCAAGGTCTGCATTAGGGATAATTGCCTCTCTATATCACCGGCGAGTGACTCTTTCCCAGACTACGGCAGGGGCAGCTGAATTACAAATACACCGGCTATCAGCGTCTGTGATATCATTGTATGCGGAGTTATAAATCAAACAGATTTGATAAATCAAAATATTTTTTGTATAATCATAATATTTAACATAATAACCAATAGCCTAACTTTGTAGCCATTGTACAGTGCTGTATATATATAAATATCTGTATATTATTTCCCTTAAGATGTCATTTCCCATTTAGCTGTAAGCGGGAGCCGTCCGCTAAAACAACGCGGGGAGAGAACAGGAACAGGCTTCCAACTTCCTGCTCGGGCTGTCGGGAGGGAGAGAACATGAAGTGGCTTCCAACTTCCTGCTCGGGCTGACGGAGGGAGAGAACAGGAAAGCGGCTTCTAACTTCCTACTCGGGCTGACGGGACGGAGAAAACAGGAAGCAGCTTACAACTTCCTTCAAGGGCTGACGGAGGGAGAGAACAGGAAGCGGCCTTCCAACTTCCTGCTCGGGCTGACGGGAGGGAGAGAACAGGAAACGGCTTACAACTTCCTGCTCAGGCTGACAGGAGGATTCCGATACCTCCTGCACTGAGGGCTCATGGAAAACAGAGGGGAGTTTGCATGTTATCCTAGGACAGAAATGATAAATGGTAATGGGTGCAGGATTCAGTTCCCTTTTAATAAACGACTATGAAAGCTGTACGGATTGTCTGTAAATTCAGAAGCATTTCCCAGTCCCGCTCGTCCTCTGATATTATCTGATATGATATTGCTTGTGAGACGATACATCTTGATCAACGCTAGGATGACATTAATGTTTCCGCCGGATTCCAGCGATATTAGGAGAGGCGCTCTGCCGTATGCAGGACTCCGGCACGGGCGCTCGCTGTAATATATTCCGAGTGCTTGCCGGCAGTATTCGTGTAAGCGTTTGTCGGGGGCTTCTTACACACGCGTCGTTTATATATTATGCACGGTGCAGATAAATGCCCTCATAGTGAATTTATTCTGCAGGCTGAATCATAGATTGTAGGGGATTATGGAGCAAAGAAGTCTAATGATCTAAGACCCCCCCGGATGAGTAATAGTATGGTTTAGGGGTATAATGGAAGGACTGGTGTATTCCAGTTTTATAATGGAAGACTGAAGAGCTTACAATCAAGCAGTTTCCCTGATTGAGGTCATTAATGATTAGTCATCTAACAAGAACCAGAGGAGCTTACAATCTAGAAGTTTAATGGGAAGCCTGCCCAATGATCTACCATCACCAGGGATGGTCCTGGTCTCTGGTCCGGAAAGGGTTAGATTTTCACGGACTCCTCAGACATGCGTCGGTCCAAGGAGCTTACATTCTAACGTGGGATGCCCTGTTACCTCTAACTAAACAAGATTACGAAAAAGTATGGAGCAGGTCAGTGCTAATTCTGACATGGATTCTGGGTAATGTCCTGTCCCGGGGAGTTTACAGTCGAGTGTTTGGACTATTACCGGCTTTTTAAACCCTCCAGTGTCGGCCCTCGTGTCTCAGAAGCTGCGGAGAGCCCGGCCAGGGAAGCCACTGACAGCCAAAAGACTATTAATGTTACATTGTAATCAGATGTCACCAGGAGGGCAGTTTTTATCCGGAACTCGTCTGTTTGTTTGGAATCATGTTGCCGGGAATTGGCAGGAACGTGGCCTTTCATATTTTAATGAGGGATATGTCGCGTCCCCTGTGCCGTGCATTATCATGCGCAATGCGTTCCAGGCCAAGTGCTCTGCTTACTGAGTGCTCTGCGACGCACGGCTGTTTTATGGGTTATTGTTATTGTACAAAAACATCCCTCTAGCTCAAAGAGCTAACAATCCAAGCATGGCGGTAGCTTCTCTGCCTTTTTCAGTCCTTGAACTTTTATTATATAGTTATGGTAAAAACAGTAACCTTCACCTTAACATCACGCTGTTAAGAACCGGCCCTGGTGATGGTAGATAGTTGGACAGGCTTCCCATTAAACTACTAGATTGCGAGCTCCTCTTGGTTCTTGTTAGGTGACTAATCACTAAGGACCTCAGGGTTCTCCGACAGACTATACAATTGCAAGCTCTTTTGTCCTGAAAGACAGTGGAACCAATACTTGGACATCTACAAAGGATCTTACCTTGATTACACCAATGGAGCCTTATTATTAAAAATAATTATTGTCATCAAAATTCTACAGCACAAATTGTCTAGAATGGTCTTTTGCCCCTTTGCTTATTCTACTCAAGGTCATGTTGTGTCACGCAGAGCAAGTAATTCTTCACTATCCCCTTCATCAAGAAACCACTCCGTCTTACCCCAGAGTGTTTGCCGTAATGTTCAACTCGTTCATACTTGGTCTGAACTTGGTTCTGTCCCTTGGTTTGATCTAGACTGTAGCGCCTGCTCTGTTGTGGACTCTTGGTCTGACAGTAGAACCGTTCCACACTCACTCCTCAAGGATTTAGCAATTGCCACTGTCTATTCCAATAGGCAGAATAAAAAAAATTGACTTTTAGTGTCTCTTGCAGACTGGGTTGGAAACCACTGGTCTAGCACTTGGTCTGATCTAGACTATAGCCCCTGGTCTGAACCTGTTCATTAGTTTGACCCAAACAGACTTGTTCTTACCCAGGCTTGTTCAAACTCACGCAGACATGCTCAGGTTTGACCCAAACTCTCAGTATTGCCCTGCGAGGTTTTCCAGAAACACTCCAGCATTTCACGGATGTGTGAGTCCGTAAAGGAGAAAGACCCAGCTCTTCAGACAGATCAGCACAGCACAAAACAAATTGAACCAATTCCATCAGCAGACGCGGTAGAGAAAATCGAATTCTTTTGCTGGCTTTGATAACTCTTACTCAACAACATAAAAAATGACACTGAAAAGGTTTGTTGTGCACAAGTTCTCTAAGAAAAGCAGACGGCTTCAGAAAGCTGAAGAAATGAATGATTGCTTTCAGAAAGCGATACATTCGGGATGTTTAGTCGGAGAGAAAACAAGCTGCTGCTAATCAGACCAAAATTTGCAGCTTGCTTTGCGGCTACCCTAATTAGTGAAGCGTGGGAAACTCTATTTGCTACAAAGTATTTCGTTTCTTTAATAGTTACAGCTTTGGTACCGTGAACCCTAGTGAGGACCCTACATGAGACATTGTAAAACATCTAGAACAATTAGGGGAAGAACTTATCTGCCAAAGAGCTTCTAGAACCTTGAAGTGCTTGTGTATGGACAATTTTTGACCTACGACACTAACGACACTACGACACTAACCTCAAGACACCTAATGGAATTCATTACATAAGGAGTTCTACAGTGATGACCTGTAAGAATACCACGTCGGAGGATGGACCCTTGGACAGGGATGACTAGGGATGGTCTAAGAGCTTTGTGACTATGATGTTCACCCTCGGCTGAGCCTCTGGATACTGTGATTGTTTCTCCTCTATAATCCTTCTATTATGTGCTGAGCTCTAGGATAACCTAGAACCATATCCTTGAATATTTCCGCAAAACACTCTAACATGACAATCTGTAAGTGATCTAGAACGACAGCCTCCAGTTGTGTTGTAGGGATGTTTATACAAGGGGATCTAGAGTGACCTAGAACAACATCCTTGAATATTTCTGCAAAAACCTCCAACATGACAATCCGTAAGGTGATCTAGAACTACAGTTGTGTTGAAATATTTGCGAGGGGCTATAGGGTGACCTAGAACAATATCCTTTAAAGGTCATGTGGAAGTCTTCACAAGTAGGTCTTTAGGTATGAACCCAAGAACCCCAGCTGATCGGCAGCCAACAGGTTAACACAAAATCCCTTTGTCTTTTTTTTTGCCTTCATTGCTTAGATGTAAGATAATAGTCCCAATGATCAGACGGTGCGGCTTCTGATGTGATTCAAGTGCCCTGCCTGGCTGTGTTAGAACAATCCGCTTCCCATTACCCCTTGTGCAGAAGGAATCAACAAAGCAATCACAATGAGAAGTAATCTTTATGCATTGTGGAAAATACCAAAGGAGCCAGCCTCCCAATGCCTTCTTGTAACTCATTTCAGGGTTTTGATCCCCTGCTGTCTCTTTGATCTTAATGTATGTGTGTTCCCTGCCTGTTGAACTCTACTAATGGCTGCTCTCATTCCTGGCCCTTATCAATATTAATTCATACGCAGCGAGGTATTTTTTTTTTTTTTACATTGAAAAAGCAAGTATTCTGTTCCAGAAGTGATTACAGAATAAACGGAACTGAGACAAAGGCAGGATTATACAGCAGCGTCTATCAAAAAGCACTTAAGGATTTATTGGAGAGAGAAATTTACATTATTCAGAATCCATTTTCCATCTTGTTAGGTGTTGAAACTAAAATAATTAACGATTCCAGGGGTAATATGTTTACAGTCTGCCCGCTGAATGCGATCAATTAAGAGGATATGTAGGTGAAGTTAGCGCACAATCTATGGGGGAAATTATAGACATTTCGGCGTATTAGGGGCAGTTAAGTCTTAAGGAGTTCGGCTGCAGCAAAACTGGCTCCTAGTGGTCCCTCCTGGTAGAACAGGGGGGGGTTTATTTCCCTTTTGCTCCCTCTGTTTTATAGAATTTAAGATTTTGAGCTTTTATCCCCTGATTCGGCACAACCGGCAAGGGAACGTCTCTCAATGTCGGTGGAACGTGTTCCCTTTAAGGCCGTGTCCAGAGGGTACTTCAAAAGCTGTTAACGGTAATAATAGAAGTAACACTCTGGGAATACATCGTTGCTAGAATGTTGCGAAAGGAATCGACTCATCGCTTTCACTCTCCCAGCATCTAAGATGAGTGAGCGATGGCGCTCTTCGCGGAGGCTGCTTGACGGGGCTGGATCTCTTCTGCTCGTTAAATGCGAGCGTTGCTCCCCAGACCGGCCAGCGCAGCTCGACCAGATATCGTCAGCATGACCTGTTTTGCGGATGTGTCCAGGGGCCGTTTGCTCCGGGGCCGCTTCACAGTTGACGGAAACCTGCATGATGTTTGGTGACTGTTCTGCCGACCCGCTCGTTATTACACTCGACAGACACTTCCACTCCATTGCCATGGAAATAAAAAGTCTTCCCAACAGCTCCCTACAAGTTTTTGATGTGCGTTTTACGAGAGCTGAATAAGAAAGTTATTGGCGACTATTTTAAAAATGGCCCATCAGCACGATGAGGATGTTGGATCCTTGGTGCCCGGGCTGGCAGCTGTCGGCGCAGGTTGGCATGGACGGCACCGGTGGTTTCTCCAGGCCTTGATAAGCCAAGTCCATTGCTCGTCCATGGCTGGTCCATCGCTGGTCCGTCTCTCGTCCATGGCTGGTCCATCGCTGGTCCGTCTCTCGTCTGCGGCTCGTCCGTCGCTCGTCCGTCTTTCGTACACTCGCTCAGGCTTTTCTGAATGAATACACCGGTCACCTCCTTTAATCCTCTCTCTTTTCTCCTGCTTTGGAAAGGACGCCTGGAATTATGTAAACAGCATCGTTTAGCTCAGCAACAAAGCACCGGGGGATTTGAAGATTATTAGCTAAGCAGCTCCATACTCCTCTGAGACGCGAGATCATTTCAGGTTAACGGAGAAAGTCCTAATAATCATTTAGAATTCTAAACGAGGGACATCGACTAAGTTCAGGGGCTCTGCCCGGTCCGCGTGACTTCCGATTAATCTATGATTTACTGTCTCCTCGCGCCGTTCTCTTATAATCCCTATGACTGTTACCATTGGCTTTGCTGACTTTACCAACAGTAAATGGGCAAGTTATTGGCCGTTGACCATGCCTAGGGGCGCTCGACTGGCCATTTAAATGGGATTTGAATGTGTTTGTAATGTCCCTGATTAATGCCGTCACTACAAGGTACCATACGCAAATTGCATACGTGCCGCACGTTGACGTCGCAAACAAGAAGCAAGTAGAACGAACGTTATTGCGGCTTTTTATTTGTCTTTAATGAATGTAAAAACAACTGTTATCAGTAGAATTGTCAATTATTTCCTTAAACTGTAATAATGAGAGGGTTTTTTTTCTGGATTAATTGTATCGTTTGTGTATTCTGAGCTTAGCATAGGAAAATATAGCAGCTGTTTGTGAACCACGTGACTGTGAAAAAAGTTCTATTATTAAAGACCCCCATTAAACAACCCTGCAAGGGTTAATGAAGGCCAATTTAATTATTACTCGAATAATCCGTTTATTACTTGCGTCCTCAGAATGTCCCGGTTTCTGTAAATCGCTAATACTGATGATGTTGCACACGCTCGCAATCTGCCAGTAACCCTTTCCTGAGTCACCCTTTCGTTTAAGACGATGTGTGGTTTTTGTGCCCTATTGCGGGGTATTTGTGTAACTGAGTAGGGCATTTAGAAGAAGAATAAAGGGTTTATTTACCCCGTTTAATTTATAAAGCTGTTTCCTGCTGTTTCTATACACATTATCTGGACTTTTAGGGCCGTAGAACCCTGCGATCCCCTCATACCCAGCAAACATTCTGACCTCCTAGACAAGAGGGGCATTGGGGGGAGAGAGGGGCATCAGGGATTTGGGGACTAGAATGTTCCTCCGAATAAGCTACACTGTCTGTGTTTCTGAGTTATTGGTATAATCAGGATTACTTCTTATTTTACTTTTTTCTCTCATTTTCATCCTTTCTCGACTTTTTCCCCCCAACATTAACTAAGTGTTCAGATTACCGACTGGGAGACGCAGCCCGTCTCCTGCATTATTCTAATTATCTGTTCCGGACTGGTCATCTTCTGCCTTGCTCCAAGGACCACAGAACCACTTCAGGCTGGATATCTTTGAAGCTGGACTAATATAGGCGTTGATTAACACCTTAAAAGCCAAACGTTAGCCCCTACAGGTACACAACTGCCAACTCCCATAAACTCTATGAGCCATGGCCCACCATGAAAAGGGCCTCCATTGCTCATGGACTTCAAGGTCCTTCATGAACCAAGCCAACGCAACCTTAGGAATTACGTGCTTCCCCAGGTCTCCAGAGTCCTACTGTGTCTTCTGCTCAGTTGGGGACTTTCTAAAAAAGCCGCTTCCAACATTGACCAAGAGTTTCACTTGGAGACTCCAAGTCTTGCCCAGTTTCTTCATGGTCAGGCAGGTGAACATCATTCATTCACGCCCGGTCCCCACCCATTTTCTGCCCATTCTCCTCCCACTTCCCGCCCACTTATCCAGCCTTTTTTTTTTCGAGTCTTAACCGAGACTAGCAGTTGATAAAACCCTGCAACTCGCCAATCAGATTGGGATAAGCTGCGGGGTAAGCTCTACGTATGCCATACGATGGCTGATGCCCCAGGATATTTTCGTGGGTCATTTGTAACCTGTTTTGGCTTCATAAACACCCAGCGTGACTTCCTAACGTGACGTAGAACATTGTCGCCTCTCCCGGGAGGTGTGAGAATGCCGACTTTTTTCCGTCCAGCGTACAAAATGTTCATTTCGGATCTAACAAAAAAAGGGAACTTTTTACCGAGCTGAAGTAATTAAACACAAAGCAAATATAAGACTTCAGAGACATTCACAGAATCCCGTCCACCCTGCTGGTTCCTATAATACGGGGATCAGGAGAAATTTGCCGGGTAAATCAGCCAGGCATACGGGCCAAGCCGCCCTCTGTTTGTTTTTAATAAATGGAAAGACGGGGAACGGAATAAATGATTCTTATGTCGTAAATTAAGGAAACACAATTTAACAGCTGGATCCCTAGGTAGCGTCTCGTAATGATGTGCTTTTTAATACCGGCTGTTGAGAACATAATTAAATTTATTCCGCGGCAAAGCATTCTAATCTCTCCCCGCTATACCTGCGCTTATCGGCCTGGTTTTTGTTAATTTAACCCCCTGTTTGCCCAGGAAGGGGCACCATCACATCAGGAGGTATCTTCTCCTATAGAAATAAGTAAGGTTTTTTAGGGGTGTTTTTTTTTTCCTGCCCCCAACGTGTCAGGAAATACAAGCGACGGTGTAATCAATTATTCAGCGAGTCTCACGTTTTATTTGTGGCTAATAAGTCCTAATGAAGCTGCCTCCCGCTGCTGGTCCAGAATAAATAATAATAATGCATCGCTAATGGGGATAATTAAAATTAAGAAGGACTAGGTCCCTAGTGGGGTCTTTCCGTCCTGTAAACAAGGACAGTTGGAAAAATCAGGCATAAGGTTGAGTCTCCTTGGATGATCACTCTAGATGCTACAGACTACAAACCTCATTACTCCCAGCCTGCGCCTGGTTTGGATGCTGTGAATGATTTCAAATGCCGGCATTTTGGACGCTGCTCAATTCACCATCTAGTCCATCTAAGTGTTTAATTTATGGAGAAAGCATTCTAAGTATCAAGAAAAGTGGGACATAGGGATTTGGGACCCACAGAGGGACTGGCCAACCTGAACAGGGACACCTGGTCAGCCCCAGGTGCCACACAGAGCTCTCAAATCTTTCATAAATTCAATCTCAATTTCTCCCTACCTTCTCCGGCTACCAGTTCCGTGTCTCTGTCTCTGTCTCCGCTGCTTCTCTTGCCTCTTCTTCTTCTGTCTTCTTTCTTCATCAATTTCTCCACTTTATCAGCTCCGTTGACCGGGACTCCCGGAGTACTTCTGCAAAACGACAGATCAATGCCGTGCACCTCGTGGGCAGCTTCTCCCTCTTTCCTCCAATTGGGGAATAGGGTGTGCACAGAGGCCCCACCCTTTGAGGGGAGAAGCGAGCGAAGACGAGAAAGAATACAGAAGAAAGGAGGCGCAACCCGCGGAGCGGCGGAAAAGGAGGCAGGAACACGGAAGAACTTGCTGGAGAAGGTAGGGAGACATTGAGAGTGAATGAGATGTGAGAGCATGAGTGTGAGAGAGCATAATATTATGAGAGTGTCAGAGAGAGTGGGAGTGTGGCTGTTTTTACATTTTGTGTGGGTGCCAAATATTCTAGGTATGCCCCTGATTGGAGGATATGGTTAGGGGCAGCTCACTCTCTGGCCTTCAGAGTCTTAAATTAAGCCACCCAGTGCCAAAGGGCCCGCCATGTGGTGCTGGAGTGTAGCATGGCATAAACGGGGTTCTAGGTGTTACTGGTGTAGTATACTGATAGGCGTTAGATGGCGTTAGTTTTGACGGCTTTGTATCTAGAACCCTTGGCATTTATTTGAGAAACAGAACGCCTGTAAAAGCATGGCATCTTCTGTCATCGTCTCCTCCTGACGGCTTCTCTTTAGCTGCGCGAGATGGAGTGTCGGGGAGGTATAGATTAATCCGCTAGACGCCGCTGCCTCCTCGGCACCTGCATCCATGTTCCTGAACATTCGCCAATTGATATAATTAGCCGAGGCGCAGGACGGAGAATCGGAGATTGATTTACCCAACAGAGATGCGTTCTATTTGTCAGATCCTAGATGAACGCTGACCCTCTGCTGAGAGTTATCTTATCTTTGGTTATTAGTGTGAATTCTGACACATCCATCTGCCGGTGGCTACCCACACCAGGGCTCGTCCAATTCTCACTTAGCCGGCATGCTACAAAGTTTATTTACTTTTTCCGCCGCTTCGGGTCACAGCGAGCTCCGCTTGGAGATGAAGTTCGCGTCTCGCAATCAGGAGCACGTCACTGGTCGTACGACATTTCCAGTGTCAGGATGCGCTGCAGCACGCTCGGAGCGAGGACGCTACATTAGTCTGCGAAATAAAAACAGGTACTCGCGGCGACTCTAGCTGCAGACTTCAACACGGTAATCCGGAACGTTGAGGGTCCGGAACCCCAACTTGTAGTGTGGAGTTCCAGATCCTGAAAACATTCCAGATCCTCAAATGTTTGGGACTCTGAAATCAGGATTCTGGATTGCACAATTAGAATCTCCTGGGTTCCAAACTCCTTTGTGTCCTTCTAGAACATACAACTAGAATGCTCTAGCTGGGTTCCACACTCCAAGGGGTATTCTAGAATGTACAGTTAAAACGTTCTAGGTTTCATATTGCCAGGTAGTATACCAGTATACGGAATTGGAACGTTCTGGTTTGGGTTTCCGACACGGAAGTGGCATTCTGGAACGTACAATTAGGATGTTGTAGGTTCTAGACTCCCAGCTGCCATGTTGGAATGTAGAATTAGAAAGCCCCAAAAGCCATCATAACCGTGTCCTGTTTAGAAAGAGTGAGGCTAAGAGGAAAGATTTAACAATAAAGGCAAATGTTCACACGGCTAAGAGTCTCAGCAGCCAAAGAGTTAAAGAATCCAGAATGCATGGGTTCCGGTGCGAGTCGGCTCCCTGCGTGTGGCCAGCTCTTTTTACCCTATAAATAGAGTCTATTCAGCTCCACGGAGGGGGCCACTGTCATTCATGGACTCGCAGGCCCTATTTTTATTCTTGGGGGCTACGTTTTGAGCCTTGAATAGTTTTGCTCACTCCCACGTGCCCCAGCAGAGACGCGGCGCTGGCTCTTAGCGGTGACAGGGGTGCGTATTATATTGATTGCAACCGGCGCGTTTCACAAAAGGTTCGGTTAGAATTATCGGCAAGGACTCATTTAAATCCTGAGCCTGCGCGTTCCGTGCAGTAAAAATAAACCAAAGAGTACAGTTTTATTCCAATCCGGAGCACAAATCCTTAAAATAACCCTTTGTTCTCTGTAGGTACCATGTGCATTATAGAAACGGGGGGGCCGCAGGGAGCCATACGCACACATTGTTCCACCATTACACACCAACAAAGCGTTACGCACCACTTTATCCGGGCCAAGCTTATTTTTGTTTAAAATCCTAGGAACGAGGACTGCCGGGAAATAGGCGGAAATGATTAAAAAAAAAGGACGGTAAAAATGTGCGAGTGGGCGTGGTTAGGCAAAAGTGGGCTGGGTATATTTAGCAGTGGGTGTGTGCCCCAGAACACCCAGTGTTTATTAATTGATCCGCGACACAATATTAGGAATAGCGCCAGAAAGCAAAGCAGCCGATACAGTAATACCCCATTATATGATAGCTGCTCCACTCACTCGTATTTATTAAGGCTCCCTGCATAATCTGGAGGCTCAACTCTTTTCAGAATTCCTACCTTTTTTTTGTTATCTGCCATAAAGCAATTCCGCAGTGGGGTTTGGAAGGAGTAGGCGGCACCCAAATATCACACGGCCTCCTATAATGGTGAACTGCAGTCTAGCAGATTAAACTATTTTTTTTAAAATGGTTTTTCATTTAAAAAAGAAAAAACAACTTTAAAATAAAAGTGAAACTCTAGATTGTGAATACATGTTAATACATATTAATCTATTAGATCTCATTGTGCATGGACCAAATAACCTTTTCTACCACATTTATTAAAATACATTTTATATATATATATTAAAATCAGAGAATCGTTATAAATTTCTAATATGTTTAAAATATATATTAAAGCAAAGTATGAGATTTCATACATAGTAGCCGGTTCTATATTTTTGATGATGATTTAAAAAGGTAGATGCCATATGGACAGTGTGGCTGATAAACTGGTCACGTAAAGAAACGGATACTGGTTCCCAATTTGTATTCAGCAGCACTCGGCCGATCACACCTCAGTAAATCCACATTTAGAAGTTCATATAGCACTATGGGGTGCCGCGCAAGCCCGTGCATGTCGCGTGTAAATATTAAACATATACATGAAAGAGCTGTTTGAATGGTTTTGTCCACGAACCACATAGCAGAGCTGGGCATGATGTGGATAAAGGGGGAAGGGGTATCACTTTCCAGAAAACAAAAAAAAAAGGTAACTTTCCCTAGCATTTCTCTTCGAAATTCAGCCATAAAATGAATTAACAGTTTGCTGGGCTTAAAAAGGCAGCAGCGTAAAAAATTTACAGGAATGAGCAAAAACAAACAATATTTGGTAGCGCATGGCCAGGCATTAATACATTAAAATAATTTTAAAAAAATAGGTACAAATATTATTGTACAAATATTATTGTTTTAAAATACTAAAAAAATATATATATTAAATTAATAATATATAATAATTAATAATATTTAACCACTAGATTAAAATAATAAAAGAAAAATTAAAAAAAATTTGATACAAATTAATTATTAAAAATCTAAAAAAAAAATACTTAAACTAATAATAAAATATTTAAAAACTGATTAATAATAGTTACAATATTTGGATAAATAAAAACATTTTGTTTTGTTTAGCATTTGGCTGTATTGTATCCTTCAGAGTGTTAGATGGTTTCCAAATTCTTAATGATTTGTCAGGCTGGTTATTTATGAGGATTCATTTAATTTTGCGCACGCAACATCTCTTCCAGTTCAGTCTCCTGTCGTCTCGTTAATAATTTGCCATAAATAATTATAATGCAGGAATTACATTTTAAAGGGAAATAAATGAGTCGAATGGCTTACATCAGCGTAAGCACTTGTGATGGGGCTATTTTTTTATATCAGCATGCGGAGGCACGTATAGATTACATAGGGTATGGCTTGTGTCGGAAAACATTAGCCGGCTAAGTGAATAAATAAGGAAAAGCGGTATAATGACATCTTAATCCTTTCACAATTATCCAAAAGATTTTTCATTGGATTTTCCAATTGAATATTTTAGGTTAATTAAAATGCGCAGAGGTCATAATTCTAGGCCGCATCTGGGTGCATTATTTTTTTTTTTTTAAGAAAAACATCTTATTTAGATTATTTTTTGTATTGTTCTGATTTTCATGTCAGAGAACAAAATATTCTGTGTGCGTGTAAATGTTGTGTAGTACAGAAAGACATTGTTTTCTGTTGTAAAACAAGCTAGTTTTGATTTTTTTTTTTTACCCGCAATTTGTAAAGAAATCGGCATTTATAAAAAAAAAAATCAACATTCAAAAAATGATTTTATTCAAATTTTATAAACACTTGCGCCGTTAGTTTGCTTTCAAGATAAAAACATTTTTATTGTACATTAAATGTAACAACAGAAATAATGCGTTTAAAAAAATGTTTATTATAATACTAATAATAATAATAATAATAATAAACCAATAAAATGTATTTAATGTTTGCAACAGAAACTAAGTTGGAATTATATTTTTAGAAGAAGAGGAATTTTTAGTGAAGTTTTCCCGCAGACACATGAAATATTCATTTGAGGAAAGGAAAATGACATTCCACGCGGTGACCATGACATGGATCATATGTAATAAGAATACGGCTGTAAAGGGTTAAGAACACGGCTATAACGTGAGATTATTAGTAATAAGACAAATAAAGCATTTAAATTAAATTAAAGAATCTCAGGTTACAGCTCCGACTGTAACTATGAATCACCGCCATATTCCGTATCGCTGTTAACCCCGCGGTAACATGATCCAGAAACGCTTGCTGAAATGTTTTACATTCTGTACGTTGTGGAATTTGGGGCAAAGTGAAGCGACGTTCGCATTACTGACCCTGGCGCGCGGATCAGCCCCGTGAGGTTGGGGGCCAGGGTTGGGTTATGTCCTGGCTCGCAGGGTTAAAAAAAAAAAATCGTTCTGTACAAACTAAAAAAAAAAAACCTGAAAAAATATATATTTTCCTGCAATCCACCACAGTTCCAAATCACAAATATTCCCAATCCCGGGTCTATGGTTAGCATACAGCCTTTAATATCTGCCGTGACCCCAAGAGCCTCTCCCTAGCCGGTCAGGGCCACTAAACAGTAGCCTAGTTTACCTATTGGCTATGACTGGTAGCTAAGGCAAAGGGTGACTCCACAAATGACATCATAGCTGCAAACTGTCACTGTGTTGGGCATGAATTCCCTGGGTGAACCGGCATCGAGACACCACAGGGGTGCTTACACTAACGTGCCCTCCTGGCTCTGCCCGATGACATCATACCGTTTGTAACTAAATACAGCATTAGAAACGTTGTTCTTAATTCTCCCAACCGGTTATGGGGGGGGGGCAATCCTTTAATTAAAGATTTTTTTTCCCTCTTCATCATTTTTGGCAGAGACACTAAATTGTCATGTGACGCTGATTGGCTGCTGCCATACAAAAGGCTTCTTTAATGTTATTGTCCAGATGGGGCCACCTTTTTAGGGTCATATTATATTTGTATAAAACAGTAAATTGCCCCTGGGCTGCACAGAGATATTGGTTGCTTTTTCTTTTCTTGGAAAATATGTAAAATCCGTGTTTTTATTTGAAATAGCGGTGGTAAAAGTCCCCGGGCGTGTAACTCCGTCACGCCCGGAATATCCTGTCTGACGGGATGGCAAACGGGTTGAGCAGCTGGCGAGATTACCGCAGCCGCAGGGGGTGACACCAGCCAGCCAGGGGAGGAAAGGGTTACTCTGTGCCCTAAACTAATGACAGCCTTATGATGTAACCAACGCTGTAGCATGCATGCTGATGATGTCACGCAGAACACCATGTACAGGAAGAGCGTGTATCTGTCAACCCCGGGTATACATGATGTCACTGTGAAGTCACCTACGCCACCCGGTCGCTCTCTGTATAGTATCTCCGCCTCCCTCTGTATAACAACCGGTCACTCTGTGTACAGTATCCCCGCCTCCCTCTGTATAACAACCGGTCACTCTGTGTACAGTATCCCCGTGTCCCTCTGTATAATGCCCGGTCACTCTGTGTACAGTATCCCTGCCTCCCTCTGTATAACGCCCAGTCACTCTGTATAGTATCCCCGCCTCCCTCTGTATAATGCCCCTCACTCTCTGTATAGTATCCCCGCCTCCCTCTGTATAACGCCCGTCACTCTCTGTATAGTATCCCCGCCTCCCTCTGTATAACGCCCGTCACTCTCTGTATAGTATCCCCGCCTCCCTCTGTATAACGCCCGTCACTCTCTGTATAGTATCCCCGCCTCCCTCTGTATAACGCCCGTCACTCTCTGTATAGTATTCCCGCCTCCCTCTGTATAACGCTCGATGTCCCGTTCGGAGCCATCTGACATCAGCTCACATGCTCAGGACCCGCTACTGTCGCCAAGCCCCGCCCCCTCCGTATCTCTCGCAATGATTTGCGGTGCTGGATGTCATTCGCAGGATGCTGAGCGGTGATTGGCGGTTGCGTGGCGGCTGGGTCTGGCTCTCACTTCCGCCTGAGTGTCAGAGAGAAGCTGGAGCAGGGGCACGAGCGCCAGGTAAATACTGCGACAGGGGCCGCGGGGGGCTCTGGGATACACCGGGAGACTCTGGGATACTGTCACTGACTGACCTGGGCTGGGTTAAGCACTGCGCTTTACGTGAGGCGTTCCCTATCGCGATACACACTGTCACCCTCACACAGTGTTTATACACAGTGTGTTATCGTGATATCCACACAGTGTGACCCCCATACAGTGTGTTATTGTGATATATACATAGTGTGACCCCATACAGTGTGTTATCTTATATCCACACAGTGTGACCCCCATACATGTGTTATTGTATATATACATAGTGTGACCCATACATTGGTATCGTGATATCCACACAGTGTGACCCCCATACAGTGTGTTATCGTGATATCCACACAGTGTGACCCCCATACAGTGTGTTATTGTGATATATACACAGTTTGACCCCTTACGGTGTGTTATTGTGATATATACACAGCGTGACATCCATACAGTGTGTTATCGTGATAAATACACAGTGTGACCCTTATTATTAATTGACAGAGTTGTACATCAGTACTCATAGGGAATATTATGTTGATATACTATAGGGGTTATCACCATGGCAACCCTTGGCATGGTCCAGCTAATAGGACCATAATGTTGGTTACTATAGTAACAGGACCACTTTCAAACTTTGCAAAAGAATCACATTTTCTGTATAAACCCGTTAGCCCCAAGCAGTTGTATCGTGATATACCCGGTGCCGGTGCCGCCCTGATCTGATATATGATATCCCGCTACGAATGCCCTTTTCTGACCCCACATGCTGCGGCCGGGAATATCAGACTCCCAGGAGTTTAGTTGGAGACGCGGATATCTCCAAGCACGCGCGGGGGGGGGGGTGTTGGTTCCGTATGTCGGGCGTGCGGAGCTCCGGGACACGGGATTCACCTTATCGATTGCAAACATTTATCTTCATTCAGCCAACAAGCTGCAGGCGGGCGGTTATCCGGCAGCTGTTTTATGGCTGCGCCGCCGGCGGGAACAGCTGTTACCTGCCTCCTTGTTTCAAGGCCAGGCTGGGTTTGTCTTTGGCTTGGAGCCCATGTGGCGCATTAAGGGTTACATCCCGTGGGTAAGCATGTGTTCCGCTAAGTGGATTTTAGGTGGCCCCTGTGGCCCTATCCAGCCGAGTTGCCGGACACTCCTCTCCGTGTCGGCCAAGGAGAGGACCTTGGGAAGATGCCGTCAGGTAGCGAGCGCTAGGCGTGAACAGTCAGTATTCTGGAATCTTCTCTGAGGTCTGGGATTTGAGGGGCGTCTCGCATGGAATGTTTTCAGGTCGGCCGCTGTCTCGTTCGATCCCTGTGCGTTTCTCGGAATTGACATCCTTGGCGGCTACCGGTAAACCAACAGTGGCCATCCGTCGGTTCCATATATATGTGTCGGTTACCACCGGCGTGGGTTTGCTGCCTAGCGATCGGCGAAACGCGTCGGAACATTCCGCATTACAAGATGCTGGAACGACATTCCGGGGCTGAAAAGGGTTAATGAACACAAGCGTTTAGTAGTGTATCCCACCCGTCGCCCGTCAGGTGGGACGCAACAATCTTAATTACTGTGAGAATGTTTTCAGAGGCAGCGAAGGTAGGGAGTGATAGCAGAGAGGGGCAGGAGGAAAAAGGAGGATTGTGTTATCTGATGCTCGGCAGTGAAAGGGTGCTGCTTAGCATTTTAATATGTTAATTATGTTGATGTGGCATTTAGTAACGTTATCAGTTAATGAGAGGCTCAGATGTAATGTAGGGACGTTTTACCTTACTAAGAGGGTGGTAGTTACGTGGAAGAGCCTCCCAGCTGAGGTGGTAAGGGCTAATCTTGGGCATTGTTTAATCTTGATCCTATGTATTCGCTTTACATCCGAGGACACGAGGCCGAGTTTTTTTATGTTGTGTTTGTGGAGCTGATATCACCCTTTTGTGTCCTGCTTGACCTTGTCTTGGGGGCCGCCGGCCTCGGAATGTCCCTTTAATTTATCGCCGCGTATGACTTTAATGATTTATATTATATTTATATATCCTGTGCGCTCTGCAAGCCTCTGCCCCACATTTACCCCTGCGGCAGAGCAAGGGTTAAACGTCATGGAAGAAACGAGCTTCTCTTAAATACATCTAATTTGGGTTTTCAGTCATCAGAATATTTCCTCGTTACAGAGGATCTATGTTACCTAATAGAAAGTCGCACGTTGGCTCGCTGGCTCCTCGTATGATAAGCCGTCCAGATGGCTCTTTCCACCAAAAGATTTTTAATGGAATCTCGTCATAGACGTACAGAGGTTCTTTATCACTCCCATCACTCCTTTATCACTCCCATCACTCCCGTGTTCCA
>VKOC01000010.1:204216-230837 GCA_009364415.1 Spea multiplicata | reverse complement strand
AACCAAACTGATATAACACTTAGCCTACATGAATGGGATGTGGTCTATACTGATCTAAGGGCAATCGCTTGAATGACTTTTTAGGAAAAATGCCTACTGGAAACATTTCTCCTTTCAAGTTGAAGACACCAATATAAAAAAACATTTCAAAGTTTGGGGTCACTGAGCGGTTTAGCCGGAAAACAAGGCAATTTCTGGCTGTAACATAATTGCAAAAGAGTTTGCCAACGATCAATTAGACATTAAAACTCTGATAAACTATCGAACGCCTAAACTACGGATAATTCTGTAAACGACTTGCAAAAAAGTGAGCTATAATATAAACACCGACACCCGACGCTCACCTTGAGCGGTTGATCTCGCCTCATGACGGCCAATTCTACGTTTTTCCCACCGGATTGTACAACCTGGAAAAATATCATCACGTTAGACGGCGGCCTCTAGAAAATCTAGGAGGGAAAGTGAGGGAGGAATACGATGCAAACCTCTAGCAGCGCCTTGATGACGAGTTTAATGGTCAAATCATCCGTTTCGATGGCCTCTTCGGTGTAGTGCTTCTCCAGGAATTCACGCACAGACTTGGCGCCCCTGCCGATGGCATTGGCCTGCGTGACGGAAGAAAAACGCACGTTTAGTACACAAGTTCTACATCGCTGGCTTACAGATGAGACAACACACACACTAACACACACTAACACACACTAACACACACTAACACACACTAACACACACTAACCTTCCACGCGTGGTAAGTGCCAGAGGGATCTGTCTGGTAGAGACGTGGAGTGCCGTCAAAATCAAATCCCACGATCAGAGCAGATATCCCGAAGGGCCGGCGCCCGTTGCTCTGAGTGTAACGCTGAGGGAAGACGGTTAGGATTAACACCAATTCATACTCCGGTAATAAGAGGAGCTGGTGGCACCTGTCGGCACATCTTAAGACTTTAACGCGGTCAAAAGATCCAAACTGCACCCCTTTATCGTCGGGGACCTCCGAGGTCTAAAAATTACGTGACTATATCTTGTTGCATAAAGATTTTGGTCTATAAAATACAGCTTTTTGGTCTATTAAGTACAGCTTTTTTTACGAACAAGTGATCTCCAGTAATAACCAGTAAGCTCCTCGAGAGCAGGGCAGATACCCCATCTGTGAAGGAGCGATTAATGTACCAGAACTCTTACCTGTTTCAGACTGGCAATGTACCGCGTGATGTACTCCACAGTTACCGGATCTTCCACCGTGAGTCTGTGGCTCTGGCATTCTACTCTCGCCCGATTAATAACAATCCGAGCATCGGCTGTGAGGCCTACAATACAGAGCAAGCGTTTAACTCAAACTCAATAAGTGGAGGAGAAGCATTCTGCGTAGCGTCAGCGATCACACGTCATCTGCTCCGTGCGACAGTTATGGGGTAGCAGTGAAAATGGGGTCTTGCTCCCCAAACTCAACCGCATCCGACGTCAGCCAGCGCGCCCTGTCTTACCAGCGAAAGCCATGAACACGTTGTCGTCCAGGGCACAGATTTTCCGCACCGTGCGCTCATCCTGGAGCTTGGCCACCGATTTCTTCTCGACTCCGAGGACCACAATCTCTTTACCGCGCACCCCGACCTGAATGGGAGAATACGGGGTGACAAGAGGGTCACTGACACACGTCAGGAACCAGCATGAAAGAAACATCCAGCCGGAACTCAGCCAAGTGTTCCCCAAACAAAAGCCCACCGCAGCAGGCACCCTCCTTAACCCTATACTGGCTAAAGCATATGACTGCCAGGACCCAACTGCCCCAATACCATGCCCCCTTGCTCCAGCTGCCCCAATACCATGCCCCCTCACTCGACCTTCTTTAAAACCATAATCTCCCACCAAAACCATGGCCTGACATGCCCCAATACCACAGGGCCCCATATTTCTCACCCCCACACCACAAGGGCCCCGCTTACTCCTCCCCCCCCAGCCTCTGTGTCCACGGGGTTCACCCCTAGGGCCCCGTATCAGCCTCCTCACCGCGGTGGATCCTTTCTTCACCGCCTCCTGGGCATATTCCACCTGAAACAGATGCCCATCCGGCGAGAAGACGGTAATCGCTCGGTCGTAGCTCATGTTCAATGGAGAGGAGATGCGCACACAAACCGAAACCTGCTCAAAACAGCTCACTCATCCCCTGCCTATTCACTTAGCGTACTTCCGCCGGGAGCGCAGCGTCGCTCCACTCACCAGATGGCTCACTACGCTACGCAAAGTGCTTAACCCTAGCCCCGCCCCCGGGAACCTGCTTTACCCGGCGCCTGCCACAGGAAACACGGCTTGTGGAGCATACCATGTGCACGCAGGGGAAGCTGGGTACAACCCCACCCCTCACACTTCACGTAGGGGTCAGCTGTCAAATTAAAAATGTGCCGAATTCTTTATAAATTTCTATTGTAAAAAATGAACTTCATTCCTTCTCTACACAGTGGGCCCTAATGATAGCGGACTATGCCATCAGCACAAATCCCCCCCTGTCTGCTGCAGATAGTGAGAATCCTTTCGGCCAGTAATAGGGTGCATATTATAGGAATATCTAGAATAATTCACCAGCTGACAGTCTGCATCAGACACCCAGGGGCCACAGGGGCGACCATGTCCGTGGCCTTTGCATCAGCCAGACCCAGAGGGAAAGGAGAGGTGACCCAGCAAACTATCCAGAAGGTAAAGCTCTGCAGGGGCTGCCTGCTGGGATCTGGTTTATTATAAGGAGAGGGAGGGGAGTGCATGCTTCATATGTTATACATAATGCAGAGGGCACAGAACCAGGTGTGGGGGGCCCTGGGGCAAAAAACAAAAAATGGGGGGGGGGCAGAAAATAATATATATCTATATATAAATATCTATATACGCATGCCCACACACACATATTTATCACATGGCATCTGCCCTCCCAGATGTTATTTGCCTCCGTGATGACAATAACAGAATGGCTCCCTATTTGTTGCTATAGGGGGAGGGTTTGTGCACAAGGTGCTGTTTTGCTCCCATTGTCTTCCGTTAGACGTGCCGGTCTGTGGCAGCCGCCGCGTTCTGCCCTCTGCGGAGAGGCGGGTGATCCCCCGACAGCCCGTGAGAGACGGGAATAAGGCAGCGTTATGTCCGCCTGCAGCGACGGGGTACATAAGATCCTACTCTGTGATCCCGGCTGGGGGGTTGAAGACGTGTCTCTGGGAGACTCATTAGGCGAATGCGTATTAAAATGCCCCCCCCCCGCCGCTTCAGAACCCCGGGGTACTCGAGCAACTTAGGAGGCAAACAGCGCACCAGTCACCCCCTCAATGTTTACATTAACTGCCCTTTCAGGGTTTCATCCGCGGGCTCGATCGGGGTATACGGGGTAGGCGGTGGGAGAGATGGAGGATGTCTGGTGCCGGAGTGGACGATCTTCTTATTTGGTTCTGGATTTTTTTTTTTTGCAGATGTTGGATGAAAACCATCACCTGATACAATGTATAATGGACTATCAGAGTAAGGGCAAGACGGCCGAGTGCACTCAGTGAGTATCTGCTCAGGAGCAAGGGTAATGTTGGCTTATCGTTGCCAACGATGCCACATCCACCATCTTAAACCAAAGTCGGATTGATACCGATGGATCCCTTTTTCTCTGTTTCTGTTCCCATCTGACTCCCTCGCGTTTTCTTGTATGGAACGCATCATTGCTATGAGCACGTCTTTTAGACATGGAGATACTTGGGCTTCTGCATAAAAGGTGGTACTTGAAAAGTGGTCTTATTGCCATAGCAACTAGCGAAATGTTGCAGCCGTTCTTTTGGTTTCTAGAGCAATAAACTCACTTCTTACGCACAAAACCCGTTGATATTGGTTCTTTTTGCTTCTTCTCCAAATCAACCCCCCCCTAACTTATTTAATTTCTACCCCCCCCCAGGTATCAGCAGATTCTACACAGGAATTTGGTTTATTTGGCAACGATAGCGGATTCCAACCAGAACATGCAGTCCCTGCTCCCGGCGGTAAGTGTTCAGTTCACCGGGGTGGTCTTCCTTCTCCTACTTGGTTTCTAACATTCAGGCGATGAGGGTTTAGGAACATGGGGTAATGTATAAAAAAAATAATAATAAAAAAAAAAGATTCTGGATTTGCGATGTGATTTTATTACCGTAGCAACCAACGAAATGTTGGCCAAATTTCTCTCCAGAATCCCCTTTTTATACCTAAGCCTCGTTATTTTAAAAAAATGATACATTCCTTTTGGGGTGGTAACATTTTAAAATGTAACTTTAAGTAGAACTCGGTTACAGTTTCTCTCTCTGTTACTATGTAGCCGCTTTTGACTTTTAAATGGCCAAATTCTCCTTGCAGCCTCCGACGCAGAATATGAATCTCGGCCCTGGAGGGATGAGCCAGACGGTGCCCAGCCAGACCCTCCACTCCCAGGGTAATGTGAGTGATGCCCTGGGTGCCAGCCTGCCCCCCGCTTCCCTCATGCAGAGTCAGATCAGTAACGGTGAGACCCCCTTTCTACCGCCTTTGGATGGCTTGGAAACAGAAGTGCGGATGCTGCTTGTGCCCTTAGCCTGGTAGAGGTGCCAGGCGGGGGTCCTGGGGGGCATTAACGTTTCCTCTGCATTCTTGTTCGTGAGAGTTAATTAATAGAACATGCCCTATCCATTTAATTGCAGTGTGGGTGACCGTGGTGTCTGCGTGTGCGTGTGCGTGTGCGCGTGTGCGTGTATGTAAACTCGTTATCTTATATCTCGCAATGTGTTCTATTAGTATTTGTGAATTTGATTAATACGGCTGGTTAGGGTTTCAGACACTGCCATCGATATTATTGTGAATATTAGCCATAGAGGTTTGGACAGTGGCATGAGTAAGATGGCGGCTCCGGCGGGTGTTCATAGCGTGTGGAATTTTAGGCTTAACTTTTGGTTCCTAATTTGATAATGAGCTTTACGTGGAGAACAGCCATATAACCTTTCCTCAGACACATGCCCAGCGCGTTGAACCGCGACCTCTCATTGTAGGTCCCAGCCACGTGTCCATGCAGCAGTCTGGACAAACCACCATGCCAACGTCAACCATGAGCATGGCTGTCAGCTCACACGGCACTGCCCCCGGGTACAACCACCCTGTGCCCAGCTCCCAAAACATGCCAATGCAAAGCCAAGGGAGTATTGGCAACTATGTATCAAGAGCCAACATGAACATGCCATCTAATCCAGGTAATTCTTAGCAGACATGTCCCCCTGACACATGAATGGCGCCATGGTAGTTCTTTTGGACTTTACCTCGTCTTTATTATCTTCCCTGCTGTTGCCTAGTATCCATGATGCACCAGCAAGCGGCCAGCTCCCATTACACCACGGCACAAGGAGGCGGCCAACATTACCAAGCACAATCTTCCATCTCCATGATGAGTCAGAACAACCAAGGGTCTGGCATGATGGGACAAAGACCACTAGGTCCCTACAGATCAACCCAGCAAGGTAGGAGGACATGTGCTGGCCTGAGACAGGTGAGTGCTTGGCCAGGAAGCCATGTCAAGAAGGCACTTCTACTGTGTTCACCTGTGTGCTGTGGCCCAGCCCTGGTCCCTCTCTTCTTCATGAGTCTTTCTTTCCCTGGCCCCTGTGTCCTACTGTTTATCTTCCGAGCCTTGTGTCTCACTCTTCTTCTTAGGTCCCTCTCTTCCTCAAGCTCCGTTGCCACTCTCTTAATTGTCCCCCGGCCCCTGTGTCCTTTCCTTCAACTACTTGTGGGCCTAGTGTCCCTCTTTTCTTCCTTTTCCCCTCTCCTTCCCACTCTTCACCTATTTCCAGGCACAGTGTCCCTCTCTTCTTATTCCTGATAATTTATGTGCTTTATTGCACCTTTAGTAGGATTTTGATCTTCTCCTCTTGTAGGAACTTATCATTTTTTTCTTCGTTGTCGATATAGGATCTTCCCAGCAGTACCTGGGCCAGGAGGAATATTACAGCGAACAATACGGTCACAACCAGGGCTCTGCGGAACCCATGAGCCAGCAGTATTACACAGACGGTAAGCTAATCCAGGGAACGGGGACGAATCAACCTAGACTTGGCCCCCAACACCTTCAGCTTCATAATTGTAACTGGTCAGATCATAAAAATCTCGATAAAAAGCGGAAAAGTGCCTAAAATGTTAAAAAAAATTGTTGTGGGACGAAGAAGTTAGCTTTTTCATAACATTTAACAGGGACTAGTAACTCTTTTTGCCGGATTTAATATTTTTTGGCGGGTCTTGCTAAGGATTTAACGTTTTTTTGGTTCTAAAAGTGGGCCCTTTTGTATTCTACAGGACACGGTGACTACAGCTACCAACAATCGTCGTACGGCGAGCAGAGCTATGACAGTCGAACGTTTGAGGATTCCTCGCAACATTACTACGAAGGGGGTAAGTAACCCTCTGTTACCCTCCTTATTTACCTTTCCAGACGCCGCTCACGACAAATCGCTCCCTTTTAATGAATTGATTTAGCTAAAAGCTGCCTTGGTTGTGTTTAACCCTTTCCAGGAAACACGCAGTACAGCCAGCAGCAGTCTGGGTATCAACAAGGAACAAGTCAGCAACAGGCATATTCCCAGCAGCAGTACCCCAACCAGCAGAACTACCCCGGGCAGCAGCAGGGCTACGGTGAGACTGGGAGACGCCCGAATAACATAGGCCATAATGGTAGGAAGCAGTACCCCCTACCAGTAGGTCTACCCGGGGGAGGGGGCAGTGGTAACTGGCATGGCCCATGTATGGTTAGTCTTGGCTAATGGCTATTTGGGGCATCCTAAAAAATATTAAAGCCCCATTTAATTTCCTATGTGGGGCAAACATTGAATTATGTTCTGTATTATAGGGGCACGTCCGGCAGTTAATACATTGAATGTTCTAGTTTGGCTGACCCAGAGGGCTTGTCATGTAATCTCTCTTGTGTGCTTTTGTGTCCAGTTCCTGCGCAGGGGGCCACCTCCCAGTATTCCAGCTACCAGCAGGGTCAAAGCCAACAGTATTCGGGTTACCGAGCCTCCCAGACTGCATCTTCCGCCCAGCAGCAGAGACCCTATGGCTACGAGCAGGTGAGCCAATGTAGCCTGACTGTGTAAATAAGTATGCATACTCATCCTCGCTACTGTGCTTCCTCTTGGCCCAAATGTTATGTTTTTTCCCCCTTCGCTGTGTATTTTTCTATACGTTCCTTTGGTCCCTGTGTCCATCTCTTCACCTGTACCCTGTTTCCTTCTCTTCACCTTCTTCTGGACCAGGTGGCCACCTTTTCACATTCTTCTGGATCTTTTGTCCATGTTGTCTACGTCTCATTATGTACTTCAGGCCCCCATGTTCATCTTATCACCTTCCAGCGGCCCCCGTCTCCCTCTCCTCTTCCCGTTATCTATATATTCCTCACTCCATCTTTAGTAGTACTTTGTTTTGATTTCTCCCTTTTCTCTTTCAGGGCCAATACGGAAATTACCAGCAATAGCAAACCAGGTGATGCCTAATGGTGCCGCCACCGGACTTGCGTGGGTCAAAGGGAGAACTCGTTTGGGGGGGCCCATGGCCTATTCATCGTCATTTCTAACGTCACACACAGATAACTTTAGAGACCTTCCCTTTACACAGGTCTGCGGCATTGAGCATACTAGTCATCGGGGTACGGCCTTCCAACAGAGGTGGTAAAACATACACTTTCGGGGATGACCACAAGGCTGATTGGCGAAGGCGTTACAGCGCCTACAAACAAAGGGACATTTTTTATCCTTCATAATACAGTCTTTTACAAAGGGTTAAATCATCCAATTAAATGAGATTCACAGACCCCGCAGAAGCGACCAATCATTTTATTTCTCAGGATGTTTCAGTTAGTATTTGAGACACCTTTTCTCAAGTAACATTACCTACCACCTTGGTGATTGTTTCTGTGACCCTGTATTATCGCACGCTGTATCAATGTCCACGTTTTATATGTTTGTACTAACGTCATACCCCCCCCACCCCGCAAACACCGGAAAATATTTACCCTTTAATTGCCAGAAGGGTAAGATCCGACGCTGATCATCCGAACTGTATGTGGCATCATTAAATGGCGTTTCTGTGGGGACCTCCCATAGGGCGACTCCGCCATGATGTCATATAACAAGATTAGCCAAACTGGGGTCTGTGCAGCTCTGACAACTCCCATAACCCTCAGCTAGCAGCGAATCCCGTTGTGTGTATGTATGTGTGTGTATATATATATATATATATATATATATGCCATGCTTTCTTTAGTGCCGGTGCTAAGAAGGACTGGAGGAGTCGTCGATCTCCCTTTTATTTATTGACTTTTTTCGTATTGCACTAGAATCGGAATAGTGTGAAATACAACGTATCGTGTCGTGAGTGCAGATTCCGCTGCGGTGTCCTAATCTGATTGGCTGTGTGTGACGTGTTAAGGTTTACTCTTAAAGGAGCACTTTTTTGGGGTAGTATCGAGGGGAACTGTACGTATTTTTGTTTTTGTCGAAACATGTACATTATTCGTGTTGCTAAAATAATTATTTTTTTTTTTTAATGAAATGTTTATTTGTTGCAGCCGGTTTATTCCTTGACCCTTCGCGTGCCGGGCGTGTTGACGTGGCACTGAAAGGGTGAAGTTGCCGTACAGGGCACATGTTTTGGAGTAATGCGTCTTCATTACGTGTACTTCATTGTAAGTTTCTGTACATAGGGGCATATTTATGATATTTGCCCGGCGCATCGGGCTTTATGGGTCGTCGTCCTTGAAGGAACATTAAAGGCTTTGAACAAAAGCACTAACTTCATAGATTATTTATCTACTAACAATATTTTTTCAGTCTTTTTCCTAACTTTTTCAATGAGGACCTTCTAACAGCCACAGGCTCTCCCCCTATTTGACATCAAAAGCAGTGGGGAGGAATGGTTTTGGTATCGTTTAGTTGGTATCTACCAAATAGAGGTAGTCCTGTATTCTAAAAATGATGTCACACAAGTAATGCCATAAGCATGACATAATACTCAGCAGATGTGTATGCTCCCCCTGATATATATATATAGCGCCATCATATTCCACAGCGCTGTACAATGGGGAAACCGGACATAACGAGGAATGAGTCGCATAACAATTTGGACAAAAACAAAAAGCTCGAAGAGCTTACAATGTAGAAGATGAGGAAAGGGAGAAAAGTCGGTAATTTCTTGCTTTTTTGCCCAATTCTGCTCCCCTAGAGATGGTGGTAATATTCTTGTTTTTTTTTTTTAGAAATGTTTATTTTAAGTATTTAATATTTTTAGTTCTCAGAATTTAATGTTCCTTTACGCACAGGTAGCGCGGTTACCGTGTCAGTTGTCGATAACGATGGCCACCATGCTTAGTGTGCTGGAGATGCCTGAGGTTTGGCATACCCCCCCCACACACACTTTTAATAAGCCTGATATTTGGAAATGTGCGTTCTATCATCGAGGGCTTTTGTGTTTGTTTGTTTGTTTTTTGGCCTATTTCTGTGTAAAAGCTCTTCTGGAATCGTCGAAGAAAATTGTAAATAAGACGCCATTTTTTTTCTGTACTACTGAATGTTTTAGAGAAATGTCATTACATTTTGGGCTCTGCTTTATATGAAGAATACAATAATATTTCATTCACGTCTCTTGCGTATTTTTTTTTCTTATATATTTTTAGGTAGCGTGGGGGTTAAAAATAAATTAGAGATTTTCCGTAGCTCTTTGCGTGTGCGTGTGTGTATATGTATGTATATATATAATTTATTATCTTTTATTTATATAGCGCCAATAAATTACGCGGCGATTAATGTATATAAATACATTAAGTCTGTGTGTGTGTGTGTGTATATATATATATATATATATATATATATATAATGTGTGTGTGTGTAAACGTATGCTTTTAGAACGTTTTTTTTACTTTAATTTTAATTCTTCATTATTTAAATAAATATTTATTTTACTCTTAGCCTGTATTCCTTTTTTAGTCCCTTGTGAAACCCTCTATTTCTATATCACAAACCCCATTTTACCTATTTCATTCTCCATAAAGTACACATTAAGTTGTTTCCAATATCTACCAGCGCTCAGATAGTTAATGAGGGGTGTGTCTACGCGTGCAGCTTGTGAACTACAAAACAGAGCATTCTGGGAGTTTTCCCGGAAGTGCCGCCGCACAGGAACCTGGATCTGCCGGAAGTTGAGGACAAACGGTGTAGTCATGTGCCTAGGAGGTACAGAGGGGAGCCTAAGGTACGCACAGAGGGCCCCTCCCCATATTGTGAAGCCCCGGACCCCAAGATTTCTACAGATGGGCTTCCCACAGAGGGGACCCCAGGCTTTCAAGCTATAGAGGGCTCCAAGTTACCCAAAAAGTGAACCCCAGGGTTCCCAGCCACTGGAAACCCCACCATTATCACTCTACAGTTATCTGGGGCCTAAATATATCACATATATCCTTTCCTGTCAGTGTTAATATTAATATGGACCTACCCCAACCAGCGTATAGATTACATTACATTTATTTGTATAGCGCCTGCGTATTCCATAGTGCTGTTACAAAATAAATCAGAATCACAAACAAACTGGTACAAAAGGAGAAGAGGGATCCTGCTCCCAGGAGCTTACAATCTAGTCGGTGTGGTCAAGCCAACCATGGTTATATCCCTCATTAATTCCCATTGTCTTTGTACAGTTTGTTCTTTAACACACAGGCTTACTGTATGATGTCATGATTAAAGGTTCTTAATATTGTTTATAGCGATTCAGCGGGGTCTTTACCAAGAGGAAAAGGGGGCATAAGGCACAACGGTGCTGTATCAGTCAATAAACAACTCCAGGGCGACCGCAGATATAGTAACACCAATGAGGTCTTTTTATGTTGGCTGACAGATTCTCTCTTTTTATTGAAATGGAATGAAATCTGAGTTTGTGTCAGTTTTGGGTTCAGATGATCGATAATCCTAATGTTAACCCCTGTGATTCCAGGTTTTGACCACGGTATGTAGCCATGCGGACGCTGCAGCTGCTTTCCCAATTGCGTGGATTGGTTGAGGAATTGCGCCTCTGCCAGCCTGCCTTTTACCGGCGTACCCTTTACCCGGCTTCACACGGGGGTCTTCTGCTCTCTCATTGTCGTCCTCTGTCTGTTGGTAGCCGTGCTTGTGCGAAGGCCAGAGATCTGGCCAAGAGAAAGAGGGACCTTTCAGAGAAGAAGCTGGTAAGTTACGTGGATTTAGGTGACGAGGCACACAGGTTTGCTTTGCCCGTGAGGCTGATCCAGCTAAGAAGCTTTCTGTTACCTGCCACCCTCCTGACGTACTGGATTCAAGAAATATGTTCTTATACAAGCATAATTACCCCTAACGTGTTTCCTTTCAGACGCGTTATTTTGTCGATCACCGGAAAGTTCGGATAGTAGCCGGGTCAGGCGGGAATGGCGCCTGCTGCTTTCATAGTGAGCCGAGGAAAGAGTATGGTGGACCAGATGGAGGGGACGGTGGAAATGGTGGGCACGTAATCTTCAGAGGTATTCTGATATTGGTCTTCCATTGTGGCCCCACAGACTGATTTTTTCCCCCCAAAAAAAACATCTTAATATCTTTGATCGTTGACCTTTTTAGCTGACCCTCGGATCAAGTCTCTGTCCAGCGTTGTCCCAGTGTACCAAGGTAACCATGGAGAGTCGGGCAGGAGCAATAATTGCTTTGGAAGAAACGGAAAGCATTTGTATATTGGGGTGAGCCGGGGACTAATGTATTTTTTTGGGAAGGGGGAGAATATATAAAAGAGAGAGAACATCCAAGTGAATTGGTTAAAGGGATCCGTGGTTTTTTTCCCCCCAGGTCCCTCTTGGCACACTAGTGAAGGAGGACGGAGTAGTACTCGCTGATCTGTCTCAGCCTGGACAGGAGTTTTTGGCGGCTCACGGAGGAGCTGGGGGAAAAGGAAACCGATTTTTCCTCACAAACGAGAACAGAGCTCCGATGATGGCGACGGCTGGTGATCCGGGAGAGGAGAGAGTCCTGCAGCTGGAGATTAAAACCATGGCTCATGCCGGCATGGTGAGTACCGGCTGTGTGTAGAGTTTGGAGAGCTGTCACCTGAAAAAAATATTTCATATTTGCTTTTCATTTTCCAGATTGTAAAATCTAAACTAACTTTTATGACTGGTACAAAAAAAAAATAGGAGATAAGTTAGCAAAAAAAGCCAGAAGCAGTTTTTCAAGAAGTAGCTTGAAATCCATGAAATATAAAAACAAAAAGACCTGAAAAATGTTATCCCGCATACCGTAATTTAATGTTAAATCCCGTATTGGGCACCGTATGTGACGCAGGTCCTTGGGCAGTGTTGCATTAAAGGAATGGGTAAATTTGTTTATCCTCAGGTGGGCTTTCCCAATGCTGGAAAGTCTTCTCTGTTGCGTCTCCTGTCAAACGCTCGCCCCGCTGTGGCTTCGTACCCGTTCACCACGCTCAATCCTCACGTGGGGATCATTAACTACAGAGACTACGAGCAGATCGCAGGTACGTGTGAGGCTTTATCATCAACAGCTGAAACAGCAACATTTAACCCGAGGTGTAAAGCAGGCCGAGCGTACTCTTCTGGGGGACGCTTTCCCCTCTATAGCGATTTCCCAATAACCCCCGCATCTTCCTACGTTTTAGTGGCGGACATCCCCGGCATCATTGAAGGAGCCCACCAGAACCGAGGCTTAGGCTTGTCCTTTCTGCGGCACATTGAACGGTGCTGTTTTCTGCTGTATGTCTTGGACCTCTCCCACCCGCAGCCCTGGATCCAGCTGCAATTCCTGCAGTATGAATTGAGGCAGTATGACGACAGCCTCCCCGCCCGACCTCACGTTATCGTAGCCAACAAGCTAGACCTTCCTCAAGCCCGAGCGACTCTGCAGCGGCTGCGCCAAGAGACGGAGAGTAAAGTTATCGGAGTGTCGGCACTCACCGGAGAGAATGCCGAGGAACTGATACTCCACTTGAGAGAGATGTATGATAAATATAGGGAGGACAGCAGGAATAAAAGGCGTTCCTTGAAATGGTGACCTCTGCGAACATGTCCTCTGAACGCCAGGAGGACTTCAAATCCAGAACATTTTCAGTTTAAAGCAAAAGAAACCTAAGCAGGAATGGTTGAGAAATGAATAGAGGAATTTTCCAGACTTCTTCCCCTGTGCCTGTGTTTATAAGATGAAATCGCTCTCTTCTCGTTGCGATACGGTTCCACTTTTTTGACGAGAAAGGCACTGACGACAATCTATGGAACCGCTAGGTGGTGCTGTACACCATGTAAAATGTATAATATAATAGTTATTTAAATATGTCTATTCCCTTCTTTAAAATACATGTTTTATGGGTGGTCCGTATATCTTCCTGGGCTATATTGTGTGCATCTAAACATCTGGCCTAAGAGCATTCTCCTAGGGGCTAAAGTCTCAATGATAAACCTGTATTAATGATGCATGAACAGGTAAGGCCGCTGAGAAGTTTATTTTGGGGTAGCAAGCAATCCGAACAGAGGGGGTCTTATTGTGAAACTAGTAGCCATACCAAAAAAATAAAAACCACTGTGTGTCACAACTCGATTTAACCGACGTTCTGAGCTGTCCGTGCCCGAATATTATTTATACATAGAAATTACAACAACAAAAAAAAACATTCTGTTTAGTTAAACGTCTCAGCAATTACCCCGCTGTGAAGCGATAATTTGCACGGCTGTCTTTGTGAAATGTTCGGGCTGTTTTAATGAGATAACAAGTAGCAAGATCAGACCTGAGGCAATTATAAACTGCATCCGGCGCGGACAGACCAGGAAAAATGTTAATATAAAAAATAATGTTGCCGTTGTACGCCTGTCACGGTTACGTTTTGCCGTGGACTTTCAATCTAATGAGAACGGGCTGCAGCCGTGTGCTTCTCAGCCCAACATGGAAAGCCATAATACTCAATTGCTAACCCGCAACCCAACATGCCGTCTGAGCATTATGGGAATTGTAGTCCAAAGACAGGTGGAGACCTTCCTTCTGGGCTGCCTCCACGGGTCCCCGAGTCATTTTCATGGTAGTCGTGAATCGGCTTCGTTTCATTGGAAGCTTCTGCGGGTTTTTCGATTTAATCAAAGCCTACTGGAGGCCGGCTGAGAGTAATGGGATTTGTACCCTAACAGCAGATAGAATAAGAATGCAGGACCTGTCTGGTATCCACAGAGATTAAAAAAAGTTTATTGAGCAGGTAATCTGCTCCTTCCAAAAAACATTACTCCCAGCATCCAACTTTTATTTTTTAGGTTTTTGTTACCCTACAAATTCCAATCTTTGTTCTTAAAATAATCGGCTTTGCTGCTTATTGTCTGTCAGGCTCTATATATACGTGAACGTTACGGTTTGGCTTAGTAATCATTGTCGGTTTGTGTTTTAATGCCGTGAATATCCCGCAGCTTCCGGATTCCATGTAATTGTTAATTTATCTCTAGGGATTTAGTCATTTTCTACTTTAATCGTCAAGATGAGCTTTCTCTTATTCCTGAAAAGATGCCGAGGTGCCGGATAGCGTGGCGATGCTCTTTATTTCAGCGTTAAGAGAAGAAGGATCGATAATTAGTTTGGTGGCAGGTCGAGAAAATGGCAGACAAATAAAATCCCATGCCCCTTAATACCAATTTGATTTCCGACGTCTAGCGAAATTGTGGATATGCTGAGTTTTTAGATAGGACCTTCATCCGTCCAGCTGACGGAGGGTTAACGAGTCTCCAGTCTCACCCACGGGCAATTAACTCTCCGGGACTGCGTGATATCTCAATTGAGACTGATGGATTAATTCTGAATTGCCCCTTGCCTCCCCCCATGCTTAATTCCAAATGGTTAAATGGCATAAATTGTATTTGTCAGCAACTGGATTAAGATCATTTCGAGAAACATTCATCATAATTAGAGGCCAGAGAGCCAAACATTAAGTCAACGAGAATGGTCTCCAGAGCAGAAGACACTTTCGGTTCCTCCATGATTACGCGAGGGATAGAAGACCCCCGGACCCTCTCATAGACTTAAACGATCAACATCTGGTTATGATGCCTGAAGAGGAGCGCCATTAGCCATGGACGGCAAGCTTCTTCTGGTAAAGAGATACATTGTCTCTAATCCTACTGTTTCAGGCTACATTCTCCACGAGGTTCGGCCAACCTTCAAGCGAGCGCCCGGGACCCGTACGTTCGTTTCCTCCTCTGTCCAACAACCAGCATCTTGAGACACGTTAGTCTTGAGTATGAGCGTCACATGTTGGTCTGAGTAACGCATTCGTTATTCATCTTAATCACTATCTGCGCCAAGAGGTTTCACGCGTTAAAAAAACATGATAATATTCCCTTGCTTTTGGCAAAGAGTTCCCGCAGAACTGCATAAATTTGATTTCTTTATGAGATTCTAAAAAGCTGCCTACATTAAAGTGCGCCTGTCAGCGCCGCAGGAATATGTTAGGTGGAAAAGTATAATATATAATGTAAAAAAAAAAATAATAAAATAAGCCTTATGGATCTTTCTTGTGGCAGCAGCCGTTAGTTAATCCAAGTTTGGTTTTATTAACGTCACAGCAAATGGGGTCTTAGCATCGACAGCCCCCTGTTAATTAGTTTAATGCGTAATTAGCTTCATTAAGTAATCCTGTTACATTGCATCGAGCGTTTGCGCTTGTTTAACCTACATCATTATTATAATTTAAAAAAATGTCATTGCGCTTTGTGTTAATGGGTTTTTGGGGGTCTTCATATTACCAGCGTGGGGATACCCCCCTGTTGAGACAGAGGAGGGACAATGTATCTTTCGATTAACCAACATGAGTTGGGAGAGACCTTTAAATGAGTGCCTGATTGGGATATAAAGTATCTTTTACTGGTCTATTGTGCGGGGGGTAACTGAGGCACAGGGGCAGATAACAGATCTCGCAGGTGCACCCCTAGGGCTGCGTGTCTGCCTTTATATATTTATGCAGCCGTCCTTCCTGATTTGCACTTGGAGAATAGATGTTTCTTTCTCATTGTTCCTCGGCTGCTTATGCGAAATTGATCAGGATTCATCCTTGCTTTTATCAGCCTCCTTTCATCTTTCCGGCTCTTGTCACGCTGTCACCTGCCAGCCCCCGAAATAACTTAATTAGAAACTCGAGACCAAGTGCTGGGGTGGGCACTTCATATCGGCACCCACCGCATTTATCAGCCTATTTAACAGGCTGGAGAGAGAGCAGCCGGTATCCAGATAGCTGTCCTTAACAAATAACATCTTATGTTTCCAGCAGACATTGTCGGGGATCTCACCTCGTCTATGATGGTATTTCTAGCCGGCTTTATTGCCTTTTCTATAAATCGCTATGTAGGGCTGCCTGTCGCTGTGTTCTATAAATAATTGGGTTTTATTCAACTCTTTCTGGACTTTTTACTAAGAGCCGAAAAGAATTGGGTTTCTTCTTGTGCTATACCCTGGTCATTCATGACTTGGACCTTCCCGTAGGAAAATTTGGGGTCCCTGCCTATCGAACCCCCAATGTATTTAGGTGATTCATGGTTTAATTAGGGAACTCCAAGTAACTGTATTTATGAGATCTCCCCGACCTTCTCCATTCCATAGACCGGTAATAAGACTCAATGAGGTTACTTTGTATCTCCAGGGTTGGAGTAGAACTCGTGTAAGTATTGTTAGTAACAAGTTACAGATATTACAACACAGACTCCTGTTGTGTAAGAAAATATATTTTATTCCAGACGGTAGCACAGAAACACCACACGTCACATAGGAATTGTGTCTGTTACCAAAGGTGGTCTTCGACCGGGTTGTGCCCTTCTGACACACGCACATGCAGAGCACACGTAAAGCTCACAGCCGGTTTCAACACGGACCTCTCAGACCACGTGGGAGATAACAGTGGATTAAAGCCAGGAGTCATATCACAGACCAACATACATGATCCCTGCTACATTATATTTTTAGATACATGTTGCCTTTTTTTTTCTTTTGTTTCTCTGTTCCGACGTAGAACGTTATCCATAAACGACAATTGTCGTTTATTATGTCACAATACGTGCCCCCGATGCATGATTTACTTCATGGCTGTCTCCATCATCTTAACGGAATATCCAGAGATATTAGGAGAAAAGCTTTGACATTTTTTGTGGGTTTTTTTTTTGCTTTAACTGGCGTGGAAAGCTAACGAGAAAAAAAAACTATAAAAGCACCAGCCACGACTTGGTATTCGGTGGTCGTGGAGAAACACGCATGCAACAGGCCACGTAGACTGAGCCACAGGAACGTTCATTAGGGTGAAACTACTGACGCGCCTTCTTGGGACGGCAGAGGAGGTACAAAGGTGTGGATCGGCTAAATTAGACGATGTTCCTGAAAGGAATGGGCAAAGGTGGAATTTCCTCGTCCCACCTTCTCTGACCACATCCAACGTAGCCTTTTCATTTGAAGACTAATGGAACAGCAAGCAGGGAATGCCATTGTGCCCCAGACAAACCTTTCACTTCAAGCATTACAAGGACACTTTAAACATTAAACAGCCATTGTCTGGTTTTCTTGTAATACTCCCCTCCGGGGAACGCGCTCACTTCCAACAGCGATGAGATTTGCCATTGGGTTTAAGTGTTAATTTTTGGGGACACAAGATCTTTTTAAATGCTCTCTTGAAGCTGTAATGGCACAGAGGGTACAGAATGGGGTTGACGGCTGAATTTATCCACAACAGCCAAAAGGAAGCCTCGTACCAGTAATTGGGAACGCAGTGTCCCCTACAAGCGGCCCTGATGATCATCAACAGGGTATAAGGGGCCCAGCAGAGCCCAAATATACAAACAATCACTGCCAGGGACTTGGCCACTTTTTTGTCTCTGGACAATCGAAATCGTTGAGCAATTCCTTGAGAAACCATCCTCATGCGTTTCTCCAGAGATGGCGTGGAGCCAGATTCATTAAAGCTTCTTCTAGTGCTTCGGGACTTCCCCAATACAGTGAGTGTGCTCCCGTTTAACGAAGCTCTCTTGACCTCTTTCACCCTCCCTATCATCTCGGCCTCCGTCGGCTTCCCTGCTACCCTACGACCTTGTCCTCCAGCTCTTGAAATCTTCTGCTGCAGCTTCCAACATTTCAGAGAGCTGGACCTCTTGGGTTCCGCAGTCTCCCTGTGGTCCTCAGTGGTGGTTTGGCTCTGAGCTTCCTGCAGGAGGTCCAGTCGGGTCTTGGTGCGTTTCCGAATGTTTAGATAGATGCTCACGTTGAAGAACGTCACGCTAATAAAAGGGGTGAAAAACTCCAGGGTGGAAGCCGTCATCAGAAAGTACCAGTTGTAAAAGAATTCAGCGAAGCATTCTCCTTCTGGGATGATGCTCCTTCCTGCTATGTACTCCCAGGTGATGATGGCCGGCCCATACAACAGGAAAGCTAAAAGCCAAACCATGGACATCTTCAGCACGGCATGTTTGCTGTTACTCTGCTGAGCCCTGTAGCTTACCTGAAAAAATAAATGCATTCATTATTAGTAGGAAACCCGTGAACCGCGAGAAACATCTGCTATTGTGTCTGAATCAGTGAATCACTTGTCGCATGAAAGAGACAAAGAAACATCTTCGGCGAGTGAATGAACAGATACAATGTACGTAGGTGAAAAGACGTTACAATCAGAAGGGTTGGCAAGGTTTGGTGGTGACTCACAATTACCCCGTAACAACAGCGAATGGATAAACGAGGAGTAACGTCTAGGGTTCAGAAAACCCCTTTTCTACACCATTGGGCTCCAATGAGACCACCAAGACTACGAGGTATCAAACCACACGTTCAGAGGCTACTCGCGTGTCCGCTACGCCTGACGTCCAACAACTGTTGGCCACTGATTACTGGTGTCAAACCTTTTATCTGTTTGCTTTGTGTATTTCTAATGTAATTCTCTTTTCACCCGGAACGCACCTTTCTTTTTCTTTCAAAATGAAGAGTGTTTCGAACCTCTGTCCCCCGGCAGAAAGTATCTGGATATCGTGGCCCCATTTTATTTATCTGATACGTGACGCCTTGGGCTACAATTCCCACAATCCTGGCAGCGCTTAGGCCACAGTTACTAGGGGTTTTCCTACACTTCTGTTTAAAAAAAGGCTTCACTTCTAAAACAGAATGAAGTAGATCAGACCTCTCGGAGCTGTGATGTTGCGAAACGTGAAAATTTGGGTTCACAAAAGCACAAATAGGTTTTTATGTCAGGGTGATAATATTTGAACAGCGGCTCACGGGGGAAAGAACTCTTTTTATAAGGGAGGAAGAAAGGCTCAAGTGTTAAAATAGTCATAATTGTGCTTTTTTGTGTATTTATTTTTTAGCGGAACCTGCCTATGCACCATGCTGTTCTCTGTCAATATCATATAGTATCAGATAAATAATTTAATTTATATGTTAGTACAGCGCCACAGAACATTCAACCATTTTATTATTATTTGTTATTATGAGTTATTGTTTTATATTTTATATAAAACAGCAGTTTAATTTCCAATCTTTTAGCGCAAACCAGTATACTGTGATATTTTTTAAAAAAAAACTTTAGCGAGGGTTCTACACCTTCTCGAAATCTTTTCTCATTGTGATCTCAGCCAATGGAATTTCTCTCTTTAGTATTAATTTTTTTATTAAAATATGTATTTTTGGCTCTTTTCGAACCTCTTAGGGGGGTCATGGATGAACCCCTCTATTACCCCAGAGCGTTTGGTATAATCTTGGTTACTTACGGGGATCTTGGTTAATACACATAGCAATATTAGTACGTGGAGCAGATGAAGCATCGGGCACGTCTCGGACTTTGTCGCCCGCTGTGAGTTATTACCTATCGGTCCGTGATGTTCTTGGAAACTGTAATAAGCGTTCTGTGGTCTACCTGTCACCGCCATGCAGTTAAAGACCTACCCCCGGCATTGATAAATTACAAGCCCCAGGAATTTCCATAGAAAAGATGAAGAGACTTTGTAACAAAACCTTGTTGTTTTGAGTGTCGAAAAGACATTTTTTAACCCGAACATAGCCACCTGGTTTGTTAAACTCGTTTGAGCAGGGCCCTCATCAGCGGTTGTCTCTGTAAGTCGATTTGTTATGTTACATGCTACTTGTTATGCCCTGTCTACCCATTGTACAGCGCTATGGAATTTGATGGCGCTATATAAAACAATAAATAATATATTATATGTTTATATATATATATATATATATAGATATAGATATACGTTTATATTATATGTGGCTGTCTTTGCCTTCATCTGGATTAATATAAAGGTATGGAAAGGGCAGCTTTGATGGATTGTGTCCGTACAGTTGGGCGATACCCTTAATAGGGCATTTGGCGAGGCATAATGCCCCTGCAGTTCAAAGTGAAGCAAGGGGGTAATTGTTTGCTTTGTGTAGGAAATCCTGCACAAATAATACTGAACCTAATGGTTTTGGGCTATCGTATTGTCTGGTAATCCTTTGTGGCCCATCCTAGGGCCCCCGCCAGTCTTTGATGTGAATCCCCACCATAAGATGGATACTGGGAGGCTGCCTCTACCAGTCTCCGGCAGCCAGGGGGTTACAGATCCCGGCGTGTGCCTGCTTGGAGTAATTACCCCGGCCCTGACTGCAGGGGGTATTTCATCTGAAGGTCGAAATCCAACAAGGATTCCCTGTAACAGTTGGATCCTGTCTGGCGCTAACAGACTCGTTCCTCGGAGAATAACGTAACTAACTACAGATGTACTAAGTGTCGATGATCCAATCGATACAGACAGTCCCGTGTGATGTGCATTTAATGCTGGAAGTCTACTGCCGGGGGACGCATTTCAGGAAACGTCTCATGGTCCTATTGATCACGATTGGGTGACGCGCTTTTACCCCTTAGCCCCTATCTGGATCGTACATTGGAGTCACCTAACTGGGTATAGATAGAGATATTGCTCTGAGAGATGGAGGAGACCCAACATAGAAAAGGATGGAATGATACATAAGCTTTCAGGACCTCAGAGGTCTCTTCCTGAACTTTGACTACAAACCACAGAATATATGGGGGTGAGAATTCCACCCCATGGGGTACGGTCTGTTTTGGGGCGAGCAACGATTGATGGATTCCAGTCAATGGAATTGAATGTACCTTGCGATTCCCAATAACCGTACAGGTGTTCCAGCCTCTGTCTGACCCGTTGGGTGTTTATCACGCATGTTAAGCTGGACATGTATGAATTCTGCTTTTGGCAGGTGTAGCCCGGCAGCATGTGAAGTACATACACAGTTAATGATGGCTTATGGCTCCACGCAATACCAGGTGCACTCAGCAAAGTTTGGCATGGAGTGCATAGACTGTAGCGGGCGACGGCCCCTTCTGGCACTGAAATGGTTATAGAGAGTCTTAGGACTACAATAAAAAACCCTCTGCTGCTCAGTCATCATTGTGTGGGATCACCCCTGCCATTTAACGCACAGCCCACATGATTACCTACGTGTCAAGAAAGTGATCTTGGATCAAGAAGGGTTAACTATACAAGGTTATCGGATTGGAGGATTGACTGCTTAGAAGGGTTAACCGGACAAAGCCAGCACTGTCAATGGGTTAACTGTACTTAGGGTGCCTGAGGCTCGTCAGTTGCCCCCACTATGGGCTGACCGTTCAAGGTTTAACCCCTTACGCTTCCCATTTCTCTGCTCTACACACAGAGAAAGGTAACCCCCCCTCCCGATCCTTGCCTCTGACAGGGTTAACAGTATGGGGTACCCTGTTCCAAATACCCCTACCCTGGGGTTCAAGATACTCACCGCCCTGGTCACTGATATGAACCTGTCGTAGCTGATCAGCACGATATTAAACACAGACGAAGTGCACAGCAAGTAATCCAGAACCAGCCACAGTTTGCAGACACTCCTGCCGAAGCTCCATCTGCCTGTTAGTACATAGGGCACGTAGAGCGGGATGCACAGGGCTCCTGGAATGAAGACACATTGTATTTCACTAATACAGCCTGAGACCGTACATACCCCCTCCCCACGCATAGCGTCTGTCTTATAGACCTCATCGTCCTGCCTGTAGCCCTACGGATACATTGTATCTTCCATTTCATCTTCTGCATTCTTACATCTTCCCTCCGCACGGTAAATTAGAAGTCAACGGATATATTTGCTTCCCCCGCAACTTGTTGCATCACAAGAGCTGGAAGGATGGAAACGGAACATACTTTACCTACGAGGAAATCTGAAATGGCCAGATTGAGCAGAAAGTAATTATTCTGCGTCCTCAAACTGGAGTCCACCAAAAAAGCCAACATGACCAGAGCATTCCCCAAAACAGTGGTCACGATAAGAATCCCCATCAACACAGCGAGGAACACTGTCCAGGAGAAAGGGTAGCTGTTACTGAAGCTGAGTCCGCCGCTCCTCCATGACCCGTTGGAGAACCAGTCCTGTTGGGTGCTGTCCATTTCAGTACCACAGCGTCCACCGGGAGATCAGGAATCAGACCATCGTACCGGCGGAGAGCCCTGCGTGCATCCTCAAACGGATGGAAGACATTTCACTGGTGAGAAGATGCCTCTAAGTGGTCATTAAGACAGGAGGGTGTTATATCCAAGGGTCTTCATGATCCATTCAAGTCAACTTTTGCATAATCTACCAAACCGAGCCGCGTTCCCGTCCATCCGACAGCCTGTCTGAATGTCACGGGGTCCACGTTCCATCTGATGTGATCACCACCTGCATGTCCCACTCCAAGAATATACTGAAAACATGACCCGGTATCTCCACCGTAAGATCTCTACCACCTCCTCCGCTCCTCCCCTCCCTCCTATCTACCCACCCCCATTAATGAAGCCTCAGACGCAATTCACACTCCTAGCAGCCTTCCTGCCAAGAATAATACGGGACTCTTCAGCCACAAATCAGCCACAAATCACCTTTTTCGAAGAGATACCCCCGTGTTAACTCTTTCACCCCTTAGAGTGGCAGCTTAGTGGCCTCCTTGGGGGTTTCAGAACTATTTGCTTATGCAGAGGACGCCCGGCGGAGATGGGATTCGGTTTAGCTCTTTACTAGTATCTCTAGTATCGGGTTATAATAAAAAGGGAAAGGGTCGTTGCGAGGCTCAGATAAAAGCACCGCTGAGAGTCCCGCGTAATCCTCTCGGCGCCTTATTACCATCACAATTCTTCTTTGATTTAGCGGACAACAGCTGATTGCTTCACGACGAGGAAAACGGGGTTGATTGTAGTAAAAGGACCGCGCCAGCCCTTTTTGGCACAGGACGATGAGTCCGATTTCCTTTTTATTATTTTAATTTTTTTTTGGTGTTTTCCACTGAATTATCTTCATTTCTCTGTAATTACAGATTGAACGGTTTCTAACGTCTGTCTCCAAAGAATGAAAAAAACACCCGCATTGTCAGAAATTAGTTAATTCCCACGGTTTGAGGGTTGTCAAGGAGGGCAGCGGTCCTTTTCATTAATAATCTCTTGTCTCTGCGCCGGGGAAACATATTATCACGGCTGGAGTACACTGTCAGAGAGAGAAGCCGGGGATCCCAGGAGGGATTACGAGGCTTACAGTCTAGAGATCTATCTCTGTGTAGGATGCTCGGTACCCAGATCATGCACCAGCCGTGCACCTAGAATCAGATTCGCTTAACCAGATCTGACGTTTCCGGTAATACCGCAATATCTGTTATACTTCCCACTTAACCCGTGTTGGATATAAAATATCATCGTACCCCCATTAAAGAGCGCGCATTAGCTCTAGAAGTAAGACACTCCATTGTTCATTGTCTTGGATTAAATCCAAAAGGAGCTTTCGGTGTTGGTTCATGAGTGACATGGCAAGAAAGACAAAACAACTGGATCATTTCTGGAACAGAGACGGAACACGGAAAAGAATCAGCATCCGGAAAAACGAAAACAGGTGTTCTAGAGTCTCTAGAGCTCCTGGGTCTAGAAGCTCTTACAGCTCCACAGGATGAGTCTTTTACAGGATCCAGAAGCACTGAGAGTGGAACCTGATCAACGTTCTATTTATGAGTTCCAAAAGAGAATGGAGATGAACGCGGTCAACGTGTTCCGAGTCCAGGATATTCTAGAGGCAGAATCAATGTTCTCCGTGGTCCGGAAAAGCTTAGAACAGAATTATATCAAGATTTCATCTGTTCCAGAAGAGCCGGCGATTCCTGAATCCCGAATAACTTTGCCCTGAGCAGGAACATTCTTGCAGCACGGATACGACCACGTTCCATTTTTTTTTGCAAACGATTATATCTACACTCTCTCCGACTGATAAATATTGCGGGTTGAATTTAAACGCTTTGAGAATTTTAATTGGACTATAAATAATCCGGAGTCCGCTACCACAAGCCTTTCTGCAAAGGGAAGATCTGCTGGCGCTGTTATTAATGTCAATATATTTTCCATTAGAATAGGGAGAAAAGTAAATACGAAATACAAAACCGAGGGCTTTTTTTTTTTTGGTAAAATTACGTATTTTTCATTATTTTGACCCAGAGACGTACAGTCTCATTATTTTTATAGAAATCCGTGGACATAGAACTAGAGGTCATCGATTGCGCTTAGTTCTAATTGTATTGCGTAGGAAACTTTCTTGTTACAGATAATAGGAGTGGATCGAATCCGAGGATATCCGTTATGATGAGTTGTGCGTCCCCCAGGGTCTCTCCAGTCCGTATGCAGGGTAATAGCCATTAATAAATCCCCCCGAAGCTCTGAGAATTACTTTTACTGCCACAAATTCCAGAATTCACTTAGTAATTACGGTAATTACTAGTACTAATGAAAAAAGACCTAAGACCATCACGTCCCGCCTTCTACCGATCCTTCCTGATTTTGATCCAAAAGAAGCCCCCCAAAAAACCCAACACACAATTTTTTTTATTTTTTCCAAAGGTAAGGATGGCAGAGGACTCCCAAGGTGAATAATTTGGTAATAAACCCAGCAAAAATGTTACATTTTCTTTTAATTACCTTATTTAAAGTGCTACGGAATATGATGGCGCTATATAAAAACAAATAATAATAATGTAACTATGTAACCGTATATAATAATAATGTAACTATGTAACCGTATATAATAATAATGTAACTATGTAACCGTATCTGGGAGGTTGCTATATGAAAACACATTGCGTGTGCGCTTTATGCAAGTCACTTTGTAGATGCTGGAAAGGGCTCCCACCGTATTAACCCCTGCAGTAGAGCGCGTCGCATACAATTGCCCAGCGATCGCTGCTTCAGGGCTGGCCCATAGATGTTGCGATGATCTGGGTCAGTCTGTACAGCAGAGAGACCACCGCAATAGTTTTCGTCTCCCACCAGGCGAGGTCGCTGTGACTTGGGAAAAGGTATCTTAGGACTGGAGTTAAAGAAGAACTCATAGCCAAGTGCAGCTGTATACAGGGGAACAGGGGGTGACTCTGCACATCCCACAGCTACATGTATCCACGTACCAAAAGAACGGGCTTAAAAGTGTCCCAGGCTCAGTTTCACGTCAAATGCGTATTAGAGTCCATTTTTTACAGAGTCTTGTGCATTTTACTGTATGCAAATCGCTGCAGGTGTTCTCCAGTTATTAGAGTTATAAAATGAGGCTTCTGTGTCATTTAACTCCTCCCACAGCCGCCTCTGCTGAAACAGGAAGTGTACTTAAGTACATGCGCTCTAGAGCTTTCATTGAAATCAACAGGAGTAGCAACAGCCAATCACAGCATTAAAATAATTAATTCAAATAAAAATAATAGGAGAATTGGTGCTGTTAAGAAGGCAAAGGGCTCATTTTGAGCTGCAGCATTTTTTCACACCTGCCTAAAACTTTTGTACAGTTCTATGTATTCCTTTAAACTCCACACAGGGGATTGACACCCAAAGATAGGGGGCGATGGCTGTGAGGGCACCTGGTGTTCTGTGCTCAGGGGCAGACGCTGTGTATATTCTGCCCGCGTCCCTCTGTTACAGTGAATCTGGAACAGGGTTCTTAATCAGGAGTGAATGGCAGTAAGCCTTAATGATATCTCAGCATGGCAACATCGCGCTGGCCACATTAACCCCGTCTCAAACCCTGCTCTGCCCCTGACATCGCAATTAGCTCATTAAATGTGAATCTGCCTGGGGACTAACGTTTAAATGGGCCGAGTCGACCTCTCATGACCTACAGTGAGACTCCTCTCGGAAAAAGCGGTGACGCAGCTTTATACCCTGACCCTGGAAATATTGCACCACCCGGTCTCCCGGTATCCAGCACTTTAATTCAAATTGCATTTGGACTCAGTTGGGTGGGTTTTTAACTAATGCTGAAGTCTCCTTTTTCTGTACTACAGTGTGGGGTCACATAGACATTTCCTTTTTTGTTGTTGACAGAAACACAGATTTTGTCCATTAAAATAACATGAAATGAATCAGAAATCCAGCGCAGAGGGGGTTAATGTTGGAAATGACTATTGTAGATGTTAACAGCTGGTTTTTAATGGAATCTCTTCATAAGCGTACAGAGGCCCTTTATCACTCCCATCACTCCTGTGTTCCAACAACCATTTATCACTCCCATCACTCCTGGGTTCCAATGGCCCTTTATCACTCC
>VKOC01000010.1:165465-193025 GCA_009364415.1 Spea multiplicata | reverse complement strand
TGTTACTTTGTAATGCGGTTTGCTCTTCAGGATGGATCGGTAAGATTTTACCTCTCCATATGATTAGCCCAACCTTGGATGACACAGACAGCACAAGGACATAGTAAAGAGTTTTAGGTTTATTGGTAGATAAATTTACATCACATCCCCTTCCATGTGCCATTTATTTTCTAGCACCAAACAGCTACAAAAATAAAGTCACCTTTAAATTAACTTATTGGACATAACTTAAAAATTGTCATGGGGGGGGTTGACAATGACTAAGTGCCGTTTTCTAAAGAAAAAAAATATAATCAGACCCTCATGCAAGGTTTGTCTTGATCTGCTGAAGGATAATAACATGCTCCTTTTTGGCAGTGAATCGCTACCTTCACTTCAGGCGGGATGCGAATGATCCGCAGTAGTCAACATATCGGTCAATCTTCAGCCGAAGGGGTTCAGTTTCAGTACCTACCCGGCTACGCTGTGAAACCATAAGTGCTCAGGAAGGAAAATAAAAATAAAAAAAGTTATAACGAAAGTGAAGGAGGTGTGAGTCTACCACCCAAAACAAGCCATCCGTGCTAGAGTTTATGTCCTAAGACACAAAAAGTCCTGAGTGGTGCAATAAAATAAATACTCCAGACATCCAGAGCCAGAGGACGAGCGTATATCCGCTCAGAAAGGAGAGAACTCCTACTACTAAAACAAAGGGGAATATGGTGCTTGAACAAAATAAAAAAAAAAAGGTAACGTTAAAAAGCAAAATAGTCCGAGACGTGGCCTCGAACACACCTGTCCGCCTTCAAGAAAAAAAAAAAAAGCTGCTTGTCTTTCCGCAGGCTCACAATTTAAGCAACCAGTTTCTTTCCCCTGTAAATACACCTCAGCTCTCTACCTCCTAAATCACACACAACGTTCCGATTCCACTCTGTAGCCAGAACTAAACAGAGCGGAGAATCTAATGGGGCCGTAGCCGGGTTATATCATGAATTGCTACGATTGTTTTGGGGGAGAAAAAGAAAATATGGAAGACAAGTCAGTGTGGGGGGAGCAAGCCACCCTTCCAGTCCATATTTGCTGCGAGGCATCTCACACTCTCCCAGTTCCGGCCCTTTGGGTCGTCTGGTTCCTGCGAGAAGGTCCGCTTGCCCTACCACCTCTGAAGCCACCACGGAAGCTGCGTCCCCTCAGGAATCTGCCAGAGACCCCAAACGTTTCGGTGTTCAGCTTCCTTTCTTCTGCCCATGTGGTGCGTCTGGAACAAGGAAGGTTGGAAGAAGTTTGACATAACCCAAGGTTGAATGACTTGGTGGCTTGGATCTCTACGGTACAAGCAGTTGGCAATTAAGTCTTTTTGGGGGTGTAAAAGTTTACCTGGATTTCATCTCTGAAGAAATGTTATCAAAGAAAGACTTTGACCGATCATAATAGATGTTGGGTCCCAGTGGATCTTCCTCTGGATTCCCATCACTGTTTTGAGTTTCCACCCCAGAGTCTCCCTTCTCTTCCCCCTCCTTCTCTGGCTTGTCGTCTGTTGGGTAGCAGATACAGACAACCTTACAGGACCATCCTTAGGACTAAAGGGCCAGCAATTAAGAGAAGGTAGTTCGCTCACCTTTGAAGTTCAGTTTATCTTTAAATTCCTTGTCCAGTTCCTCCCGGTTAAACTGGGCATTTGCAGTCTCGAAGTCAAAGTCTCCTTCAAATTTTATTGCGTTCTCCTTCACAGTAGTCGGTCTGGTCTGACCGCGGGAGCGATTCCGTGTCCGTCTGTTGCCTGTTGATGAGTTACGGGGTTCACAGTGGGACCGGAGAGGTGGCCGAAATAAGGGAGATAAGGCCTTTCGGACCACAGAAACAAAACGCCGAGTAAGTCTAGTTACCTGATCGCCGTCTGGGAGGCCTCTTGTTTTCATCGTTCACCAAGTTCTGCGTCGGTGCAGCAGGAATTGGAACTGCAAGTTAAAACGAATAAAAGGAATTGACCCGTAAACATGCCTTCTGAACACAAGCCAACCACGCAAGCCAAGTTGCTACGTCTGTATTTCAGAGCGGTTTGATTGGCACCCCTTCTGTTAGTAGAAGGTTCTCTCCTTACCGCTCAGTGGAGCTGGCTGGGCTGGTGTCTGACCCGGTCTGTTTCCACGTGGGACAACAGGAGGCCCCTTTGCCAGCTGCAGCTTCTTCTGAGCCATGTTCTCCACCGGGGCAGTCTGGACAGCTTGCTCTACCATGGGGCTCTTCCTCACCGGGATAGAGGGGAAGCCTGCTGCTGAAAATAAAACTTAATCTCAAAAAAAAAGGGGAAAAAAAAGTGGCCACAGAGGCCGAAGGTCAGATAACCCTACAGAGCACAGAATGCAGTCTACAGCTACAATATAAAAAGGGGGCTTATCACTAAAAGCCAGCACCATGTAAAGCCTCCGCACATCAGAGGAGGACGACTACCCAGACTATGAACCCCCCCCCCCCATGCCCTCCTGAGCAGGACTGGATGGATGAAGCTTTAGCGTGTAAGACAGGATTCAGCACCGAGGCGGATTCGCTAAATACTGCGAGCGACATTTCACTAAAACGTATTGTGCTTTTAGTGAAAATACCCGTAAAATAACAGACATTAAGCATTCCGACCCGCAGCGGTTAATGAAGCAAGCAAGCAAGCAGCGGCCAGGTCATTGTTAATACACAGGGCAGGTGGGGATGAATAAGTCAGGGCTCACGGGGTTATAAGACAGACAGCGCGTTTTAGTTCTACACCCGTCTGCCAAAGCTACCAACGTCTTAAATAGAGCCAAGGTTTCAGAAAGCACTTCTACATTTCAGGTTATCGGAGTGCAGCCGAGACATTTAAAACTCTTGGAAGAATCATCATGGAGCACAGCGTAGAAGACGTGAGATTGGGAGGAATGAAGACCAAGTTAAACTATGAATTTATTTAGCCCAAAGGATCTAGAACCTTAAGTATTGATGACCATTATTAAAACGGAATTAGACTTTTTTTGGAAACAATTACAGATAAACCCGTGGAATCTGATGCAAGAGGTTTTATTAACGAAAAGAAGCACCGAGACCTCGTTAAACTGCTCAGTAACACAATGGTGACCACGGACCAGAACATGAATAACCAGAGGCAGATCCCGAGCCACGTCAGAATTATTCCGCCTCATTCATTAGGCACTGGGTGTAGGACACACTGGGTGCGGTAGGGATCTTTTTAAAGGGGGATTAAGGGAAGACCGAGCAGTTCCCATGAAGCGTTAACAGCCGAGATCTTACGCCAGCGACGCGTCACTCGCATCAGATGCCCTGAGTTATCTGTAAGGGATGAAGCAGAGCGAGACAGACTCAGAAGCATGCGGAGCTCATCGCATAGGAGATCCCCGTCGTTACCCTTTGAAGACAGGTGCAGAGGCTCTGCCAAAATATCAGGGTCCGGCGCCACGGGCTGCGGAGAGGGAGAAGAGCAGGGGCTGGACGCCGCGGCTGATGCCGGGGGACTCACCAGCTTGTCTGCGTGAAGAGATAGATGCAAGAAGACAGAACACACATGAACACAGGGCCAAAGCGCTCTGTACAACAGCCGGCAGCGTTATTCGCGAGGTTTAATAGAGTAGAGGAATGTCACCCATGATCACGCGTCATCCGCAGTCCCAGATAACTTTTCGGGTGGGACTACGTGTGCTGCCAGGAGATCGTCTGCCTGTTAAGCCAGCGCGCCCGGCACAACGCAGTCTTGGCACGGACACCGGGGCGATGTCTTGTGCAAGAAACCACACTGGCAGTCCGCCCTGCTCCAGCATGGCCCATGAGGTCATACCACGAGCACAGCGTGCCAAACGCTCCCCGACACCGTTCCAGACCACACTTACCCAAGCCCAGCGAGGCGGCATACTGCTGGCCGAGGAGGGAGGTGGCAGCGAGCTGGCTGTAGGTCGGCATGCCTCTGAACGGACTGTACGGCACGGAGGACTGGTAAGAAGCGGCAGGAGCAGAACCCAGAGAGGACTGCGGACACAGCAATCAAACGGAGCATGTTAGTAACGTGTAACACGCATGTTTAGTACAGTGGCCAGTGCGTGAGCGGCGCTCGAAGAACCGTAGCCAGCACTTAAACCGTCCGCACCTGCGCTGACACCGAGACTCCTAGTACCTGCGCAGGTAACACGAGGTGCCGTACCTGGACGATGGCAGGGTCCTGCGGCAAGGCATGCTGGGCCTTGGGAGGCTCACATACAGTTATGTCCTTTATATCGCTGCCCCGGAATATGATGTATTCATATACCTCCTCTCTAGGGGGGGCCGGGCGGTCTGTAGGACGGTCTTCGGTTCCAAAGGAGCGAACTAATTGGGAAAAAAATATCAGATACAGGAGTTTTACGCTGTTTAAAACGGCATGAATTCAGCAGCAAGTTCCCAGGAGAGAACCGGTTTACAATAGGAGACTAGTTACGGAATATTAGGTGCGATGCACCGGCAGGCACTCATGGACTTGGGCTATCCGGTGCGGAGAGTGAGGGGCCGGTAACGAGCCATCAGATGACATTCCAACCACAACAGGAAACATGTCACAGGTTATTAGGTGATGGGGAGGGCGGTACCAGCCTGGTGATGCCAAGGGAGCTGGGGTTAGGATGCAGTAAATACCCCACAACAGTCAAACAAACCTGTAAAATATCCTCAGCCAGGTGAGGTGGGGGAGGGGATCTGTAAATACCTCAGCTGGGGCAGGAGGCTGTAAATACCCCCCCCCATCATGAAGTGCAGGTGGGGGTTTGACAGCCAAGTACTGTTGATGGGGTGGGTGAAGTAGAGGAACAAAGACACCATACGAGGACAGGGTAGAGAGTTGTGGCCCTCGGAGTCAGGGCCCCACGCACCTTTGGCCAGGGCCACAGTAGAATTATCCGTGTCGATGGTGTACAGGATGCCCTCATAGCGGATCTGGGCCTTGGAAATCAAGCTGATCTTGCTACCGATGTACGGGGTACCCGAGCTCATGGTGCCGGCCTGGTTGGCGCGGGGCTCCTTCTCCCGGATCCACAATATAAACCCAAGCACTCCTTCTGCCCCCGAGAAACCCGCGGACTACTAGGAGCCGCCCATTACAGCTCTATAAATACCAGAGCCCAGCACACGCCCACTCGTCTACGCCCACGAGATGGGGGGGCAGAGCCGCGGCCGTCCCGATTGTTTGTTGCTGCGCAAGATGTGCCTTTTCCAGGTAGGTGACGCAAAACGCGCTGATTGGTTGGAAAGGACTGGACATACGACCCGGCAACTGGTGACGCAAGCTTCAGGAGACCATCGAGCTCTACACAACGGAGCTTCAACACAACCTCCTCCTGTTGTCCTTACAAGATACATTTTGCAGGCGGTGCACTGATAAATCCAATCTATATTATTTATTATTATTTAACACTTAAAATATACAGATGTCTCTACTGTTTTGGACTCTGCAGGTACCTCCCATGTCGGAGTCTCATATAAAGTGATGCATGTATGTACTTAACATCCATGTTTCCGGTTAGAAAGAAATATTAAAGGGAACACATTACATAGAGAATTTTGTAAAGAATCTGCTTTGAACTATTTTGATCAAAAAGCCCAGCATTTGCATATAATGCATACTGTAAAAGATGAAATTTTTGGTAAATCAGAGCAGGTCCTAGGACTTCCCCAAGTATCTGCTCCAGCTTTTTGGGCACACGTACCGTGTAGATCTACAGTTAAGGAAGTCTTGCTAGATCCAGGACAGGTAATACCTATGTACTTATTCTTATGGCGCACCTATAACAGTAATATTCCATTGGTTGTTATGGTGAGACCTTTTTAATAAATAAAATTAAAAACGGAATACTTTGCGGCTCTTCCTGCAGTTGAAGATTCATTCTCAGAGCAGAATTTGACAACAGATCGGCCCCATTTCTTCAGCTGTAAAGACTCAAACCCTAACCAGTCTGTCTCGATTCCGGAGCCATATGCCTATCCCACGCATGTTTAAACTCTCTCAATGTATGAGCCGCTACCACTTCTGCTGGGAGGTTGCTCCATTTATTCACCACCCTCTCTGTAATGCAGGAAACCTTAAAGGTTAAGTCACTTTTTCCTCCTACGGCGTGTTGGAGTGGGCAGTAATGGGCAAGAAATAAAGAAAACTTGTTACAATTGCAACACAACTGTATGATGAAGCCACACTGTTTGCTGTGAGGAGCACCCCAGGGCGGTGATCTGAGAACTGTACGCCAGGCGGTGGCTGCAGACCAGCTGATGGCCGACTGTCACCCCATCAGTTATTGTCTCCATGACACTGCTCCGATACCATGGAGCAGACAGGAGGGGGTGTGACATCACAATTATATCATTCGGATTTACCAGTCTCACCTCTGACCATGTGACCTCCGGCAGGTAAAGGTCAACCCAATAGGCTTCTGAACGCAGACATGATTTCACCCCCTAAGGGCCAAACAGATTTGGAAACATTGTTTCTGATATATTATACAACAAAGCAGGCACACACGCTGCGTCCAGTAAACTTGTTACAGAGTTACTTTACAGGGGTGAGCAATACCCGGGCCAGGGGCAGTTACAATAAACTTTAATGCAGATTTCCTGGTAGCCACTGAGGGTCATAGGAGGCTTTTATTATGCATACATGCCAACAGTCCCATTTCAGATCCGCCATCACGTTGACCAGAGCAACACAGCCATCAACCCAAAACGTATGCGAACGGACACTGTGGGGTCCGACTGTTCTGCTCCGCTTGGGGTGGGGGTGTGTGTGCGCATGAGCTTTGAGGGGCAGGTAGGTGATTGACAGGTCACCCTCACTGATCCTCCAGGCAGATGTTTGGCAACACCTGCCCCATTTGTATCTACTCTAGTAGATAACACCCCAAAAACCACCCTCAACAAAGCCTACGAGAAAGTCTCTGCCCCACACCCTGTGTAAACCCCAATCCCATGTACCCACTGTATAACCCCCACAATCTTCTACTTACCCAGTTTGTTTGGGGGGGGTGCACCCCCTGTCCACAACCCACCCATTATGAACTTACACCGGGGGCTGTATTAACCACCACCTCCTCCATCTTGCACTTACCTCGATAGAAACCCTCAGTAGCCCTACACCTTACAAGAACCATGCAGCACCGCCTCAGACTCACCCTGCCAGGGCCACCCCACATTCCTACCCCATGGGGCAGTATTTCAGCCTTACTACCTCCAGTGAAGTTCTATGTACAGTTCAGAGACAGCCCGAGTGCAACAACCTTCGCATATCCCATTAAAACCCTCACCGCGCCCCTCTATGCACCCATCTTCTGCCTCTGTTGCCCCCCGGCGGGACAGGTGTGGCGCCCTCCAGCCCGGGGACACCCGCAGCCATTTTGAAAGAAGACAAAGGCGGCAGCCCCCCTCGTGCTCAACGCCTGCACCCCTCTCCACGACCGGCTAACAGCCCTCACAGGCGACCACCCCAAGGCCCGTTAGCCTCCGCGGGAGCCGCAGGTATAGCCCCTGACCCTTTTCCTGTATCCGCCTCACCGCCCGATCTCCAAATACCCCTCGCAGCCATTTGCCCGCTATTTATATAGCAAAGCGCCGGCCAATGGCAACCCGGCGGGATCGTGACGTCACCCACCCGCCGCGCATGCGCATAGCCGCGCTGCCCTCCTGAGTTGAGCGGCGGAGTAAAGATGGCGGCGGGTTCGGATCTGCTGGATGAGGTCTTCTTCAACACGGACGTGGACGAGAAAGTGGTCAGCGATCTAGTGGGCTCCCTGGAATCTCAGCTGGCAGCCGCAGCCCACCACCATCATCACCACCATCACCAGCAGCAGGGTCCAGCTGAGGCCCGCAGCCAGGCCCTGGCCAACCATGTCTCTAGCCCTGGGGTAGGGGCAGGCAGTGCGGGGGGCCAGGCAGAAACCAAGATAGGACTCCCCGCAGATATTCCCAAGACCGGTGAGTCGGGGGGAGCCTGGGGGCAGCGGCTGTAACGGCTCTTGGACCTCCTGAGGGTGTCCAGGGCCCCCTGGCTGCATGGGACCTGTCTGGGGGGTACATGGCGTCACTTTTGGGGTACGGAGGCTTGGGGGAGGGTCTCCGCAGATCAGTGAGGGTGGCAAAGCATGTTGGAGGCAACTTGTGGCGTTAGGGATGTCTGCAGTCTTTAGACCGGTAGTTGGGGCAACTTTTGGGGTGTCATTGGGGTGTAGGGGCCCTTGGAGGGGTGATTTTCACTCTGTTTGAGTGGCTGTCGGTGAGTTGTGGGTGGCAAGTGTCCGATCTGGTGAGCATTGGGTGGGAGGCTGTCGTGAGGTGACACTGAGGTTATTGAGGGCAGTTATTGAGGTCCCGGGTCTATCGAGCGCCCCTTTATGCCCTTGGATTGGGGGCGCTGTGATTGGTGGGATCAGGCATAGTATAGGAACGATCAGAGTACTGTCTGATACCTTCTGGAAGGGTATGGGAATTATGGAGGGAAAATGAGTCTTGGGTGACATGAGCCTTAGGCAGGTCACAGGCGGCTGGGAAGCTTCAGGGCTTCTATAATATGGGCTTCATTTTTATTTATTTTTTTTCATTTTCGCTTGTAATATTTTGTCCCTCAGGAGCAGTTGTATCTGGAGTAACAGGCGGCGTGATCAACAATAACAGTAGACCGCAAGCCGCAGCGCCGCAGGACGGAGCCCAGTCTGCTGGATCTGATGCATCAGGGGCTCTTAGCCAGGCTAAAGCTGGGGTTCTTGGCACCATGGCAACTGCACTGTCCAATCATGGCCAAGGAAATGGCAAGACCGCTGCACTTCAGACCATGAACGGGAATAATGTTGTGATTAATTCTCACGGACCTGGGGGACACGCTGCCCCGTTTCAGGGCAACAGCAATCCTGCACCTGCTGTAACTTTGGTGAACAATGGCCCCGCTCCTGTCACCAAGGGTGGTGTGAACGCAGGAGCCAACACCGTGATCCAGGCGTCTTTTCTTGGAACGACCAACGCGTCTGTCATTTCCTCCTCTTCGACTACTGCCGCTGGTGCGGCCGGGCAACAAGTGGGGATGGCGGGGGTTCCCACCACGGTAGCGTTGGTGAGACCGCTGATGCACCAGGGAGTGGCAGCCACCCAGAATGGGAGTAATACTGTGATCAATTCCCCTCTGCCACCCTCTGCCGGGGTGCCGCTGCAAATTAACGCTCAGCCCACCTCTGCGTCTAGCCAGGTGATAAAGTCTGAATCTCCAAAAACTATAATCCAGCCCCCCCAACAGAGCCAGCCGAACCCTGGCAGCATGGTGATAGGACAGACGATTCAGGCTGGACATCCGGGACCTGGTGGGGCAGCTAATCCCCCCGGCACCCCTACGGGGATGGGCAAAGCTACAATAAGCACCGTGCCTCAGAACCTGCCAAGGACTCCTACAGCTCCGGTTGGTGGCATTAGGGCAACAATCAATCCTCCTATGCTAGCTCCCCGCGTACCCCAGCCTCCGCAGAACCCGCCGAACATTCAGAACTTTCAGCTTCCTCCAGGTAAGTGGAACGCTTATTCCTGGCGGCGCACGCAGGGCACACGGGTGACCTCTGTGCCTTTGCGTGTTATGTTTTGGATGCTGCTCCATGTGGTTCTTGGTGTCTGGGACCAATCTGTGGTGCTGAAAGCTAACCGTCGTGTCTCTGTGCGACCGTCGTGTCTCTGTGATTCAAGCGTCTCCTCTAATAGAGCTCTGTGGTTTTTGGATGATCCCGCAGCCGTATCTGCCGGTTTTAAAGAGCGGCCCTGCTTTTAAACTTACCTGGAATGCCCCCGTCTGCCGTGTCCCCGAGTGCCCCTTTACCCGGAACTTCGGGATGTAGACGCTTGTGGGATTAGCAAGTGGACCGCCGAAGCTGTTAGGAACCTTAGTAGTAAACTCTTCTGCTTTGCCGCTTGTTCTAAAGGGGTTAACTCCGGATCGCTTACCCCCAGCCCGTGCCGCGCGTACCGCAGCCCCCCCTATCGCTTTGCCAAATAATGCAATTAAATGAATAATTTTGTACGATTTGTTTCTGGCGTATCCGATCTTGGCGGGAGTTATTAGCATTGTTACAAGAAGCCTGTTTAGATTTGATTGTCTCATGCAAAGTAGTAGTAGGCAGGATACCCCCGTGGAGCACGGGCAGAGGTGTTAGGTGCACAATAAGCAACGTATTTGAATATCATATCGTATTGCTCGCTTCCCTGAACGCTAATTTGCGTTTCATCCAGACCAAACCTTTTCGTCTTTACGTTACCTGCCCGTCGGTTTTACGAAAACCACCCGGATTGGGGGGGGGCAGTATGGGGTACATCGTCTGACCGTGGGGTAAGCCAAGTTTCTCTATCATCGCACCGCTGCCAGGCAGGGCAAGTGGGTAAATGCATTTCTGCATCCCAGGGCCCCCCCCCCCAAAAAACTTCTCTATTCTACGGCTTTTACGTTGGCGTTTTCGGGGGGCTTTGACGGCACCAGCCGGGGGACTTCGTGTCTGAAAGCAGGAGGGATTCTTTGAAGTTGGAACTAAGACGGTCTCAAAGGACCGAGCTCTCATTGGAAGAAGGGGAAAAATAAAAAAAAATCCTTATTTCATTTCTGTTCACCTCCAGCTGTGATAAAAAACAATTTTTATTTTCCCATGGACTCTAGTGAGTAAACTTTAGAATTTGTCATTGCTTTAGTAAATATTTTTTTTTCTTTCTAGAAAACCTGGTTGTTCCTTATTTTAAAAAAATTCTCAGAATTTGATCACAAACATTTACATGGTAATTTTTAGGTGATTTTTTTTATGCCCAAGGACATAGAATGCATTGAAGTCTGACACCCATGCACTGGAAGGTGCCATAATTATGCTATAAATCTAATAGTTTTTATATTTTTATTTAATAATATTTTAAAAATTCTAATATTTTAAAATGTTGCCAGGGGCGACAAATAAATAAAAGTAGTACAGATGTAATATTGTGGTCTGGCTCAACACACAGACATCTGTTTGGCCAACAAGGAATATTAACTTTAAAAAAATTTTATTTTTATTTTTTTACAATTTTTATTCTACCAATTTACTTAAAATAATCTTGGGCATAACTTGTAGTTTGTTTCCCTGTTAGAATATTTATGACTTCTATCCTCCTAGGGTGCATATACCTTGTTGAATGTTTCTGTTGCTGTCATCTGAGGACAGCGGGAGAACATATCAGAGTATTAGGGGTTAATGGGGCAAAAAATGACTGTTTAGGGTGTTTTTGTTTGTTTGATCCGGGCTAAAATTTCAGTGGCAGATATCCTATGGCTTTTCTCTCCAACCTGTAATCCCCGTTGAGTAAAATAGTTGCGTCCGTGTACAGCGCTGTGTACACCCCAGCAGATGTTTTGGTGTTATTTAGCAGAACAAATATTTTTTTTTCTTTTTACTTTTTAAACTTTTCAACTTTTTTTGCTGGGTGTTTCTTGCAAACCATCCGTGTTCTACGGCATACGCCAGAAGTCGAATAAAACCTAAATTTTAGGAGGAGTTGGAGGGCTTAATGGATGAAAACGGAAAGATTCTTATACATTTATCGATTTGCTAACGGAGTATATTTTAGGGAGGAAAGGAGACTGCGGGGGGGGCAGCGGAACTGCCCCTCCGTATTACAGGTGTTCTAACACCCCGGGGGCCGTAACAGTAAAGCCCGTCGGCACCTTTTTACGACCCTCTCTTTGGTTATACGGCATAGCCGGGAGGTTCTGCGGAAGATAAGCCTGTCCTCCGAGTTACCCGACGCGATCGTCAATGAGAGGCAACGTTTTAAAGATGGCTTGGAGGGGTTTAGGAGGGCAGTTAGTGTTGGGATATGAGGGGCTCTGGCTGATGCATGATGGGATTGTATGTGGGTTCACCTGATTGGCTGATGGGGGGGTGTTTCGCCTCTGCTGGATGCATAGATCAAACTTGCTTGTCCGTCCTGGCGTGGGTTCGTGTAGCTGTCGGTATGTCGGGTGCATGGTCCGTACGTCGTATTACCCCCCCGGCGTGAACAGCTTTTAAGTCGTTCGAGTTTCCAACCCAGGCATGATCTTCCTGCGACAAGGTCTGCGCTATACCATGATAATAAAGGGTTAACTCCGAGCGATCCTTTTAGCTGGGCTAGGCTGCCTTTAACGGGACGAGTCGAGCTCCCCTGCAGAGTCACCTCTTTGTTTCGGTGGCCCCTATGGGTGGTAATGAGGAGTAGGTTGAGGGAGGCGCTGGCCAATGGTTTGGTGAACCGGACACTGCGGTGGCTGCCAGAGAAGTTCAGTCCGGGGGGGCGGTGGGTCCTTTAAACATGGCGGCTGTTTGGCACGGCACCCGTTACTTAGTGACAGAATGAGAGCAGGCGCAGCACAGGGAGGCAGACTGATGACTTTGGTTGCCATAGCGATCCACGTAGTGATGGGTTTGGGGAGTTTTCTATATGTTGAACGTATAGTTCTATACAAACACCCGTATCTGTGTACACTGCCTTCGCTAATATGTGATCACCTAGACCAGGGGTCTCCAAACTGCGGCCCCCCAGCTCTTGCAGGACTACATCTCCCACAACCCTCTGCCAGCCTCTTAGCCCAAAGAGAATTATGGGAGAGACAGTCCCGCAACAGCTGGAGGGCCGCAGTTTGGAGACCCCTGGCTTAGGGTGACGGATGCTACAGAAATTACTCGCCCCGCCATTTGTTATGGACTCCAAACTCTCGATAAGGTGGTCCAAGAAGTGCGTGCCGGCTGTAATGTGTAGAAAACGCGGCTGCCGGGTGAATTGGGTTTCTCTGGCCTGTGATGGACCGTGCGGCGCATGTTTTAGCATCTCCGAGGATACTGTTTCCTTTGGGATATCATTTCGATTAACCTTTGGCCGCAGGGGGGCTACCTGCTTTTGGTCAGTATTGGGTTTTTTTCACGTCCCTTTCAACTTAAGCTATGGCTGAAACGATATGAACCAAAACAAGCAATATATCCGTGTAAAGATGGCAGCCCGTGTGATCCCGGCTTTCATACATTGCAGGGAACCGGTTCACGGAGCCGGTGATCCGCACTTGGTGGCTTGGAGAGTTTTGGGGAGTGATGGTTGTGTTTAAACGGCCATTGAGGGGTTAAAGCTGCCTGATCATGGTTATAATGTATAGATCAAATGCAAAGCTCTTAAGAGCCCCGTCCTTAACGTCCGTCTATCTGTACCCCGTGGTTTACATGCTAGAGCCCCGGGACGATCGGTTATTTCCGTAACTCCATTTAGCTGGAAGTTTTGCTCCTTTGAGACGCTCTGACTTTAAACATCAGATGTCGGCTGCGTCTGTTACTCCTAATAAACAGCGCAGAGTAAGGACGGGACTCGAGACGGGGCCGGCATAATGTCCTCAGTTGAACCCCAACGACTTAGATTCAGGAGCCGCATGTCTATCCCATGCATGTTTAAATCTCCTCACTGTATCGGCCTGCTACCACTTCTGCTGTGATGCTGTTCCACTTATCCACCACCCTCTCAATATAGTAAAACTTGCTTACATTACAAGTATTCTGAAATAATTTGAAGCAGATTTAATAGAATTTCAGCAGAAGAAAAAAAAAATTGGCAGCCAGATTTCTTATATCACGAAGCCACGGTTTGGAAAAGCGCTTGGCAGGCAGACGGAGAGCCTCAAACCTCGTCTTATTCCATGTATTTGCTCAGCGGGGGCTCGTGGGTATCTCCTATGTATTTTATAGCCCCCGGGATAGCGCTGGTCCCCGCGCCTGGCTTCACCTTCCCTAAATCCCTACAAATCCGTGCATTCACAACATTTAAAGGGACGGAACCGCGAGTTTTGTCCGTGCATTTAAAAGTTTGTTTGTGGAAAAAGCTTCGTCTCCGCTGCTCGGGTTTAGCTTTATGGATTTATCTGCAGAGCTTTTACACAGATGTCGATATATGCGGCTTCACAAAAGTTATATTATTATTTAGGTAAAGCTGCCTCTATGGTCCCTTTTTGTGCCACCGATTGGCTGCTTAAAGCCCCCCCGGCATACACTCATACTGCCACTCAAATGAAAACTCAAATCCACTGAGTGCGCTTAACACGCCACCGTACATCGAGACACGCATACCGCTCTCAGCCACACGTGTGTATGTTCTAGCACACATCCCACTCTCAGGCAAGCTAATGCACACGTAAACACGCACACACACACGAGCCACGCATGTTCGTGCACACGTGTGGTGCGTTGATCACCCATACAGAGGCAGCCTCTGCACCGACACCTCGCATCCCTCTCTCCTCCGTGTTAATTTATTATCGCAATGTTCGCTCCAACTCCTGTGAGGTTTATAGGAGAAAATGCACTTTTCCCAAAATTATTATTTTATCAGCGCTAAATTAAGTGGCTTTTTGGGGTGACCCTTAATAGCCAAATACCTTCTGCCGGGAGCAGCTCCCCACAGTGCTGGGGGCCGGTAAGGTCACCCGGCTTGTCCGTTCCGTAATAATGTTTTGTTTCTTGCCCCGCAGGAATGGTCCTCGTGCGCAGCGAGAACGGCCAGCTGTTGATGATCCCGCAACAAGCTTTGGCACAGATGCAGGCCCAGGTTCAAGCCCAGTCTCAAAACCAGAACGCCATGGCCACGCGGCCGGCCACGCCAACCAGCGCCCCCCCGGTGCAAATCTCGGCCGTGCAGGTAAGGCTTGCGCCTCATTGGTCAGGAGTGTCTACTCTACTTCTGTCGTAAGCCGGTGGAATGTCCTAAAAGTTTAATTCCAAACAAAAAATCCTCCCTTTATGGACAGGTCACATATTTTGGGCTCATAAACATAATATTGATGTAGTTCTTGTTTTGTGTTGCTTTTTAGAACTTGGCCCGCACTTTTTTTTATCTTTTTGCTTTAACTCTCTCCTCCTTTGGAAATTTCAGTCTCCGGGAGCCCCTCTGTTAGCAAGACAGGTGACGCCAACAACCATCATTAAGCCGGTATCTCAAACCCCGACAACCGTGCAGCAAACCACCACACTACAGCGGCCCCCGGTTGTGCAGGTGAGTCCCTCAGCGCGATTCAGCAAAGAACCCGGCGGGTAGAGAGGTGATTTAAATTTGTTACAGGCTGGAGGTACCTGCGCTCTCCATGCGCTACATCAATTAAAAATAAGTTGTGCCTTTTATCGACTCAAAGACGGTTTCCATGTTTCTTTATCTGTATTACGGCGGAAGTCATCGGCATTTATTTGGTATAAATGTCTCCTGTTTGGAATTAGACTAAGTGTCTTAGTATTGGGATAGTAGGTGATACGCTGGCTAAGAGGGTCTCTGGACCCCTATGCTGAGACGGAGATCTCTATTTGGGTCCCTGTCTTTATGGCATGTCGATGTCTCTTTCTTTGCAGAACCAGATTGTGATAGGGAGCACCACGCAAACCGCCACATTGGGGACAGCGACGGCAGTACAGACGGCAACCGCACCACGACCAGTGCAAGGAACGGTCACCCCAGCCACAGCCACCACGGTGAGCGTCTCCCACCTCAGCCAGTCCGTTCCACTGGGGGCTCCCAGCGCCAAGCTGGTCAGCTACAAACCCCCTGCGCTGTCCGTATCGGAGGGTGTCGAGAAGCACTCCTCTGCCCACTTCTTCTCGTTGTGTAGAATAATTGTGTAATGCCTCGCAACGAGTCTGGAAATGACGCGTTGATTTATTTGTTACGCAGGAAACCATGGAAAATGTGAAGAAATGCAAGAATTTTTTATCCACGTTAATAAAGTTGGCTTCATCAGGAAAACAGTCCTCCGAGACAGCGGCTAATGTGAAAGAACTTGTCCAGAACCTTCTGGTAAGAAGCCCTCCGAGCCCCGACAGCGTCCATGGCGCTGTATAAAGGCCCTGCGGCTTTTTGTATTATATATTATTATTATTATTATTAACGCAAGCAAATCTTTTACGGTAACAGGACGGGAAAATTGAAGCTGAGGATTTCACCAGTCGATTATACAGAGAACTGAACTCTTCACCTCAACCATACCTAGTGCCTTTCCTCAAGGTATGATCGGAGGGCTGATGTGTTTAAACAAATGGCTATATATATATATATATATTATTTTTTATATATATACATTAATTTTGCTTCTTTTGTTTGGCACCTTAATCCTAATCTTTGCTTCTAGTTCTTACATTTTGGGGCTAATAGCCACACTTTAATAATGATGTCATAGGGTAACCTTTAAGGGTAATCTTTAAACGTGTCAAGAAGAGCCATTTACAAAAGAAGGGGGCATAAAAACAAGTTAAGTGCAGCGCTCCGGAATATGATGGCACTATATAAAACAATAAATAATGTCACATAATTGTTGCTCGGCGACATCCCATTTTTCTGTCTTGACTGTAATCACTCGCGGCACGCAATCTGAAGTTTGTACTAAAAACTGCAAAATGATTCAAAATTCTAAAATGATGTTCGCTTTTTCTGTCCCTCTTTCAGCGAAGCCTTCCTGCTTTGCGGCAGCTGACGCCTGATTCGGCAGCCTTCATCCAGCAGAGTCAGCAGCAGCAGCCGCCGTCACAGGCCACGACGGCGCTCACCGCGGTCATGCTGAGCAGCTCTGTACAGCGCACGGCCGGGAAGCCCACCGCCACGGTCACGAATACATTACAGCAACCGGTCATCAGCCTCACTCAACCCGCACAGTCCAAACCAGGGCAGCCTACGCCACTGGTACGTGACCGCCGAGGACTGACCCATGCTAATCTCTGCTTAGCCTGTCTCTTTACACTGTGTTCACGCTGCTGTTCCACTGGTCCTTCCCTTCACGGATATACATTTTATTCTCTTGCCCTGTTTTGCTGCCTCTTATGTTAGTCTTGCATTGTACGTTTCTCCATCCGGTTATAATATTGTGCAGCAGCTCTTTGTCCCACTTTAGAAGGTGATTTCACATCGTGTTTAGTCATTAGCGCCTGGTAGTTCCGCACCTTCTCCGGCTGTTAATTTCTCTCCTGACTCCGTTGAGTGACTGTGGGATGAGGCCATATCTGCCGGGTGTCTTTGCGCTCTCTCAGGCCCGGAGTCCGCTCATCATCATCATCCTACTCCAATTCTAGGTTATCCAGCCGGCACACAAAGCAGGGGCAGTGGTACGTCCTCCGCAGGTCACGCTGACACAGACGCCCATGGTAGCCCTCAGACAGCCTCAGAGCCGGTTAATGCTCACCACGCCTCAGCAGATACAGTTAAACCAGCTGCAGACAGGTGAGTCGGGGGAACCGGGAGCCTCGGATGGGTTTTACTACCACCTCAGGGGGGTATCCAGATCAAAAGACAAAACTTCTCCGCCAGGCTCTTGTCTGGATCTCCAGGAATAATAATATGGCGGCTGTGATCTTTGCCCAAATACCCCTGGAGTTTTGTTGCCTTGACTTTTTTTTATCCATGTTTTATCGACTGGTATAAATATGTGCTGTTTGCTGTCTTTGCAGTACCGGTGGTGAAGCCGACGGTGTTGCAGGGTACGAAAACAATGTCCACAATCACCACACAGGTTGCGGCTGCCCAAAAAAATAAATTAAAAGAGCCAGGGGGAGGTTCGTTCAGGTAAGATCTTCTACCCCTCGGGCCGTTTCCCAGTGCTGCGCCTTTGCTGGTTTTAAGCCATTCAGAGAGACCTTTTACGGTTTGATGTCTAGAAATACGTTATAGAAGAAGGAGCATCTTAAGTGTAATTACCTTCTGTTAACCCTCCGAATTCATGTCCATTATGTTCCACAAATATCTGTAGTTCTGTACGTTAAGATTTAGGGAAGAGTGATTCTTCTGTTAGTTATATATTTCTATGTGTATTTTGCGTGGAAATCGTGTAGAATAACTACAGTAGACCTCTTTTTTAAAAAAAAGATTATTTTCTCTTTGTTCAGAGATGACGACGATATTAATGACGTGGCTTCCATGGCCGGCGTTAACCTGTCTGAGGAAAGTGCGAGGATTCTGGCAACAAACTCTGAGCTTGTAGGCACGTTAACGAGGTCCTGCAAAGACGAGACCTTCCTCCTCCCTTCGCTGCTGCAGAGAAGGATACTCGAAATCGGTGAGTCCTTGTCTGCTTTTTTTTGAATGCGTAGCCCCCAAAAAACATTCACAATCATCATATAACGTATGGAAAGAGGAGGGCTGGGGAAGGTTAGATTTGTATTCTGCAAACGGAGGTCATGTAGGGACGAAGTCCTAAAAGTCTATGCATCCCATCTGCTTGTTAAGTTAATTTGGCATTTCTTTCATCCGCAGGTAAAAAGCATGGAATCACAGAGGTTCACCCAGATGTGGTTGGTTACGTGTCTCATGCCACGCAGCAGCGGCTACAGAACATCATGGAGAAGATCTCGGAAGCGGCCCAGCAAAAGAACACCTCTCACAAGGTGAGGCTTGGGATGAAGTAATAGGGCACAGCGGGATTTGTATCCCATTACAGTGTAGCCGGAGCTGAAAGGGCCGTGCTGTGCTCCAGCTTTGGGAAGAGCGTTGCTTGTCGTTTATGGCATTAGAAGCCAACCGGTGGTAATCGCCTTCGTTTTTCCCTGCAGGAGGATGACCGGTACGAGCAGTCGAGCGATGTTCGGACACAGCTAAAATTCTTTGAGCAGCTCGACCAGATCGAGAAACAGAAGAAAGACGAGCAGGAGCGAGAGATCCTCATGCGGGCAGCTAAGGTTAGTGTTGGATATCACAGCTCCGTGTCATATGAAGACATGGGCTAATTAACGGGTGACGCTGCAGGAGGGCATGACATCGGCGCCATTAAAGAAATGCCGTTGTCACTGGTGAGAGTGTTTTTTTAGTTGCAACGATCTATGTCCGGGGTGGTGTTGGTACACGGTCCTTCCGTGATATTTGTTTTTTTGTATTTCGTTTCCCGCAGTCTCGATCCAGGCAGGAGGACCCGGAACAGTTACGGTTGAAACAAAAAGCAAAGGAGGTAAGGAAAGCGGGTTCAAGGAAACGGGCCATGTCGCTTGGTGGGGGAACCAAGACTAAGAGGGACATGTATTTGTCTCCCCCGTAGATGCAACAGCAGGAACTGGCACAGATGAGACAGAGAGATGCAAACCTCACGGCGCTGGCAGCTATTGGCCCTCGAAAAAAGAGGAAAGTAGAATCTCCAGGGCCCGGCTCTGGGTCAGAGGTCAGTACCTGCAAATTCTTGGTTCCTTGTATTCTATTACATTTCTGGGGACCCTCATTAAAGCACCAGCATTATTTTCATTCTATGTCATATATTACAGTTTTTCGGTTTTATTTTGGACTGTACAGGGGGCCGTAGTGGACGATGGGTACTAGGACTCTAGGAGAGGGGGGGGGGAGTAGAGGGCAAGGGCAATGGGTAAAAGGGGTTTCGAGTCCTGTATCTGTTTTATTTAATGAACTAATATACAATAAATAAAGTAGCATTTCTTTTTTGTGATCATTTAACTAAAATAGTGAAATGGCAGCTTTTGGGACGGTCCTTTAGTTTAGCGAGCGATTAGATGTTTGGCAGCTCCTCCTGTTAGACAGATGTGATTCGGGGCCCGAATGGCAGCCGCACCTGCCGCATGGATCTGCCGCCAGCGGGGTGGGCAGTCCTTTGGCTCCTGATGTAGCCACCAAACTCCAGCGAGTGGACCTCCTTGCCAGATGCTGGGCTTTTTAGCGATGTCTCTGATTTACCTTAAAAATCCTCCACAGCTGTCTGGTGTTGGCCGACATGATGCTTCACGGGCAGGGAAGAAGTCTGCTTTCTGGCTACTTTTCTTTATAATTTGCACAAAAAGAGGGAGCGATCGTGATGGAAATTAAAACATTAACTAGGAGATCTGGGAGGGCTATAAAAATCCCAACTACTTTTTGGGATGGGTGACCAGTTATCGTAATATCAACGTACAGAGAGGAACATTAATTGTTCAGACCTTGGCGGACCTTGAGTTCTGCGTCTAATTTAGGGACCTGGTGAAATCACGTGGCCAGCCTCTCTTGCCGTGCGCAGTCCCTGATTTGCGATGTTCTGTCTTACGCAGCGTGAGGTGCGTAAGGTGAGCCTCTCCACCGGATAGGTTTGGTGATAAGAGGTTGCCGCACACCTCTGAGAATACAGTGGGGTGCATCTTCGGTACCTGCGCGTTCGGCGTCTTCAGGACCTTTCTCCACACCTTCGTCAGCGCTTCGTTTCAACGCTTTGCTAACCGTTTTATATCTTTTTTTTGGTTCCCCAGTCATCCAGCACAAACACGACGACTGCCAGCAGCTCCGGGGGAGGAAGCAGCCGACAGTTTACAAGACAAAGGATAACGCGTGTTAATCTCAGGGACCTCATATTTTGTTTGGAGAATGAGAGAGAGACTAGCCATTCACTTTTGCTATACAAAGCATTCCTTAAGTGAAAGAAAACAACAACAACAAAACCACAACACACAAACTAAACAAAAAAAAATGGAAAAGATCAAGTTATATATATATTATTTTTTGCAAAGGCGACAACTAATCCCTCCCCAGGACAAATTTATATCAGCGCAAATTTCTTGCCTTTTTTTTTTTTTTTTTTACATTTTTCTTTTTAAAGCTTTGAAAGCAATTTACAATCACCATACCCCTAAAAAAATCTTATAGTTATATTATAAAAAAAAACAAAACAACAAAAAAATCCTGGTTTATAAAAACCTGCATTCAAAACACGATGTTTCTCCTGACGGCGAGGAAACCCGCAAAGGACGGAGTTTTTTTTGAACAGACAGTCTCGAAACCCGGCTTCAGAATCTGCTCCCTTCTCCAAAGCAAGCCATACACGGATTATTCACCGCTCCATTTTAACCCAAATGTGCTGTATGTTTTTTTTTTCATTAAGGAATACTTAGATTTTATGTTTTTGGGATTTTTTTTTGTTTTCCTTACCTATATAATACCTGTTTTTAATGTTTTTTTTCGGTCACGAATGGCAACAAAACCCCAGAGCATTTTATATACTTGTTCTCTGCCAGGGAGAAGAAGAACTAACACATTCTGCCTCCTTTCTTTCTTTCAGACGCCAGATTTTATCCTTCATCCCTTTTTCATATTTATTGTTTTTAATTTGCTTGTGGAATACGGCTTCTTCGCTTTGGCATTTTAACAATATTTTTTTTTGTGCCCCTAATTTTGAAATATTTCCCTTTATAAAGATTAAATAAATTTTTTTTATCTGTATGGAAAAAAAAGTTTTAAATAAAAAAAACAATGCAATGGTATTTTGCTTTTTGTTTATAAAGTGGAAACGTATGGACAGATGCAAAGGCTTATAAATGAGGACGTGCTTTGTAGCATAAATCTCTATTTTACTTGCACTGTTGTGTTTCTATATATATATTTTTTTCACTTATTTTATTTTTTGTATCCACTTTACCCTCTGTGTACTAGAGACTGCAAGTAATAAAAGTTGCTTGTACAGAAAGGGTTAAGTTTAGATTATTATTATTATTATTATTTGATATTCCACATCAACGCAGCAGAATCCAGTCTCTAAATCACAAAACTGAAACCTTGTTGTTTTTTTTTGTTTTGTTTTTTTTTGTTTTTCTCAATATGTAATTAACCGTAGATTTTTTTTATTTTATTTTAATTTTTGGCACGTTATATCGGGTAATATATAAAAAAAAATGTATCAGACACAATGATCCCGTATACACCAATTTATTTTCTTAATGGCAGTATGCAAGCTTTGGTGACTAACATTACCCGTTGCCTCGGCAAAGCACCCTTCTTTGTACCTATTTTTTTAATGCAAAACATATACTAATTGGTTCTTTATATTTTCAGAGGTGGCTGTAATAATTTGTCAATTGGTAATATTTTCTGAGTGTATATAGTTCGGCTTTGTGTGCACCCCCCACCCCCTTTCCCTTGTTACTGAAATGTATCTGCCTTCTAAACTGAGCTCAGATCAGTATTTTTAGCAGACAGCTGTTACGCCATTTTGTCGTCTCTTTGCGGATCTTGTCTTTCCATTTTTTTTTCCCTGTAAATTTTTGCACAGTTTACTGTTTATATGTAAATATTTTACTTTCAAAAAATGAAGTTTTTAATTGCTATTGTTTTATATAGGATTGAAAGAAAATTAACTCCTTTATTAAAAACAAATTTATCTGTATCCTGTGTGTTTTTGCTCCTTGGCTATTATTTTGAATCATTTGACATATTATATATTATAATATATACCGTGTTTGCTTGATTATAAGACAAGTTTTTTTTCCATCAAATGCTCTGAAAAATACCCCTCTTATATTCGTGGTCGTCTTACAAGCAGACCTTAAATAGAGGTCTGACTACAAGACTAACATCCAGTTCCCCCGCAGCGCTGCAGGGGATCTTTATCTTCCTCTCTGGCAGCCAGTGGATGTCTGTACAATGCGTGCAGACGTCCTCTGCTACTGCCGGCTCTTATCAAAAAATGCTGTAAAAAGTCTTCTATGGAGAGTATAGCGAGAGATGGTATTATATTATATGTATTTGTATTATCTAAATATATAATTATATTTGCTGTATTGTTAATTAATTAAATATGTATTCATCATATATATAACAAATATATTATATCTAATATAACCACATTACTAATTATCATATCTATAACACAATATTTACATAACTCAAATCTGCCACTCTGCCCCTGATGACATGCTGGCCATTCTGGCCCCCCCCCCCGAGATTATGCCCCCACCCCTAGACTTACCAAAGCAGACTTCTGGTGTCTTGTGGGGGACAGCTACGCAATACGCGTAGACAACTTCCGGTGCCGGCACTTCCGCCGTGGGAAGTCCTGGCAAGGGAGATTGTTAAAGCGCATCGCGCAGACGTTCACCGAGCATAAACAGCCTCCGCTGCCGGCACGATGCGCTTTAACAACCTCCGCTGCCGTGACTCCCCATATTGTTAAAGCGCATCGAGCAGACGCGCCGGCAGCGGAGGTTGTTTACGCGCATCGCCGCTGCCGGTGAACGTCCGCACGATGCGCTTAGACAATCTCCCGCGCCGGCACCCCCCACCGTGGAAAGTGCTGGCAGGGGAGGGGGGAGTGCGCCCTATATTGGGGCAAATCCGGTATATGATATATATCTATAGATATATATATATTATATGTAACTTGTCTATTCGCTCTCCCACCGTGTGTTTTGATTTCTGTAACTTGATTTAGAGTTTGCGATTCTCTGCTGGAATCTTTAATGTGTCTGGCAGGCCGAAGCTGTAAATATAAACTACGTTACCCATCATCCTCTGCCCAAGAAGGTGCCCAATATGGTGTAACAGCTGCTAGGTAACCACTCATCTGGTCTATCACTATTTCAGTCCCTTATTTAAGAAAGGATAGGTTCTGGTGACCTGTTCGGACCTTCTTTCTTGGGTGGAGGAGTAGTTCTGATACCCCGGGGGAAGCCCCGAGCCCCGTCTAGATGACTTCGAGTGAGTGAGAGGCATCGCTTGGAGATATCGTCCGATGTCGAAGTTCGGTATTGCTGGCCGGTCTCGCATTGATTTTTTCCCCCTGTACACGGTTGTTACGTTAATTACAGCCCAAGAGTCTGCCTACCGGAATCGTGGACGTTGCGGAGGCAAATCTGCCTCTTCCCCCTTTATCGTTAAAGATTGGTCAGTGGTGAATATTCAGTCTCCCGTCTACACGGACTTACGGAGTTAATGAGATCTTGTTGGGTCGTGAGTAAAATAATCTTTTTTTTCGCCCACATTGTTAAGGAACTACCGGGGTCGCAACTGCCGCCTCAGCCGCCTCAGCTCTGCCCACAGTGCAGTGTTGGGAGCGTGAGGCGTTTGTCTCGGGTGCCGGCGCTTCACACGCTGGCGCCGGCATATGACGTCATATGCCGGCGCTCAGCAGTGAAGCGCCGGCACCCGAGACAGACGCCTCACGCTCCCAACACAGGAGTTCACGGTAAGTGACCTACAAAGGGGCGTTATTGAGGGAGAGGGGACATCCTGAGAAGGGGGGATAGGGAGGGAGAGGGGAGATCCTGAGAAAGGGGAGGTGGGGTGAGGTGAGGTGGGGTGAAGGTGGCCCGGCCCGGCCCGGCCCGGCCCGGCCCGGCCCGCCGGCGCCTTAACAGATTCTCGGCACGGGCGGGGCCCTGAGGTTTCTAGTTACGCCCCTGACTCTAGATTTAAGTAGATCACAAGAAGCCTCCAATAATGTTTTTGGTGACTCTTGTCAGTCTCCTGCCTTGGATTATGTTTAAGTCTTCTCAACAGTAGAGGTTTTCTGGATCTCCTCCGTTGAGCATCGGCAGATCCTTCAGTGACTTTCGGATTCTTACTAATTAAAGGTCTACCTTTGTGTAGAGAAACCAAAAATCTACACTAGGAGAACATGAAGTCTGAACTTTAGAACAGATTTAGTATCAAGAGCTCTTATTCTGGTACCATGACGAGTTTGCCTAGTCCTTAACGGACCGTGGGGATTGAGTTATCTTCGTCAGAGGGATGGCCTTAAGTACTTTCAAAGCTAGACTACAGTTCCTATTTCTGTACTAATTCTAAAATGTCGATTTTCCTCATTTCACCCGCATATTTTCTCTCCCTTTTGTCTAGAATTTCATATCATGGCTGCTGCTTGGCCCAAGGTAGAATGCCGGCTCATTTTATCCTTTTGTGTCATGACTTGACGAGGACTTAACACCTTCTGCTCGACGTTTCCTGGAGTTCTCAGGAGACACGAAAGAATTGGCCGCGAGTCCAGAGGATCCAGAACTTGGGGGGAAAAAAGGTATGTGGGACTCTTCTGATCATAGAATGTCATAGATGTTTAAAGGTGGCTTTTTGGGGATAGAAAACAGCTAAAAAGTAACTGTGACGGAAGCCTCCATCACTGGGGCCACTGGAGAAGCCTGACTGCCAGCCTCCTCCCTATTGACTATGGGCCCTGGGTTTCTAAAGACTTCTGTGGCTACCCCCAGCAGTATCTTCTCATCACTGGCTGAGGGGATTATCTCCAGCAGACAGCCAGGGTCTGCCACCAGGGAGAGGCCGCCATTGTTTTAGTTTAATGTATAAATCAGTCTCCCCCACCTATTGTGTTGTTAATCCCGTTACTGCCCCTGTTGTCTCTGGGAGGCAGATTAAGGGGGTTGTTTGTGTCCCAATATCTTGTTTTATGTAAATGTGTGTTTTGCTGGATATATCCAGCTCTGTGTGTGAGAAATAAATCAGTCTTCGTTTGGTTTTCCCCTACACTGAGTCTCGGCGAGTGACTGGGGAACCGGGGAAAGTGTGAGTCCCAGGCTAAGGGAGCACAAGGAAGCGGAGGCAGTCGGTCTGACTAGCCAGCTCTGTTACAGTAACATTATTACCCGATGTGTGTGCTGTTTCTGGAAGGAGTGTTTATAGACGATAAGGTTCTGGATAATTCAGTTCTGTTTTCTGGAAGCTAGAGGGCACCACAGGCTTAAAATCCCAATCGTCTGCTAATTGCGCCGGCCGTGTCACATGGGGTCAGGAAAACAGGGGAAATTTTTTTTTTTTTTTTAAATCGGCAAATCAAAATATTTCTTTTTACATGTGACGTTCAAGCTGCTCACGGATGGCAAAAATAAAACTTATTTTGAAATGTATTTAAAAATGTAATAATAATTCTAGTGCTAAATGTAGTGGTTTCCATGGTGATTGCACTTTGTCCCAGAATTTGTCTTTTTTGTATTTTTATTTAAAAGTAATGGATTAATGTATTCAGGGATATAACAATTTCCCGCTAGGAGCACAGACACGTTCGGTTTTATCGTTTATTTGTGCGCGGATCTCTTTTATTACCAGCTGTGTGTTTTTAATGAATTGTTTATCTCGGAGCTGATATTTTGTGAAGTGGCTTTCTAAGTGTATAAATGACCTTAATTAAAAAAAAAAAAACGCGGCTAATGGGGAGGCAGGGAGCTGTGGGCGATTAATCGAATATATTGATCTGTGTGTCGGTGGGACAAAACACCGACCCGTCGTACACGGGAGCGCACATCGGGCTCCTGGGGGTCCTCTGGTATGATTATGTCATGATGTGATGATGTAAGGATGCATGCCCTTCTCGTAGAGAATTTTAGAAGTTTGAAACTTTTTAGGTCGCTTCCTGGGGTCAGAGGTCACGAGGCTGGATAAAATGTTTCCTTTATCCCTGTGGCTATCGGCGGTATCTCCGTGTCACGTGATTACGGCCTATAACACTTTGTATCATTATTATTCCAAAACATTGGAATTGGGGACCTCCGTGTCCGATATATCCTGGTGTCACTTGCTGGTGGAGAACAGAATGTTCTTGGACCCAAGTATTTGGACAAAGGACTTCTAATAGTTTTGGAGAGCGGGCAGCCATCCCCCCGCAGCTCTGAACCCCAAATTTCCACACTTACTGGCTGGATACTAAATTGATTTGAACGAATCTCCCTTCTCTGGTGGCGTTTGCTTCCATGTCGGGTCCGGCGGACGGCCCGTGTTTACTTAACCATCGAACAACCAAAGGGAGATGGAAGCGTCTCGCCCGCCTCGCAATGTCTCTCCCGCAAACCCAAAACATGGCGGGGGTATTAAGGAGCTCCCGGGCAGAGACGGTGCAATTACCTCCGTAAGTAAACGCTAATTACGCTTAATAGTAACTCATTTGATGAAGTAAATGGCGAGGCGTGTAATTGGACCGAGAGGCCCAGACAGGGGGAAAAGTACAAATGCTAAGCCTTTTGCGTTATTCACGAATTACATATAATTAAAGAAAACTCGTTTGTAGCCGGGTAATTACCGGGATTTCATAGTCATTATACTGCACTTAGGAGCACTTCCCGGGGAGACAAGAGCTTTTAATCCACAGACGCAGCGCGTTTAACTCTTTGCTGGGCGGTACCTGCCGACTGTCAGGTAATAAGGGGGCTTTGTTAAATTGTATCCGCGCAGGTCGGGGGAAATGTTCGCGTAGGAAGGGACTGTGTGGTGATTCTCAGGAGCTCGGAGGGAAATGTCAACAACGAAGACGATGAAAGCACCACCTGTGAGGTTCGCGATAATAGTCAGTAGCGTACCTAGCGGGGGGGCGGTCCGCACCGGGTGCCGCTCAACCTGGGGGGTGCCAACTTGTGTATGTGTGTGGATTGGTAAGCGTGTGGATTGGTGTATGTGTGTGGATTGGTAAGTGTGTGAGAGTGATGGGTGTTATGCTGTACCATTTCCAATGTATTTTTCATTACATAAGTATGCTCTAAGTACATCATAACTCCCATCACTCTATACAGTTCCATACAGTGACAAAGGCCTTGCACCCCCACCGCAGGACTCCTGAAAGGTAAGTGAACGTCAAAGAGGGAGAGGGTAGATGGTTAGAAGGGGTTAGATAGGGAGAAGGGAGTGAGACGAGGGATAGGGGGTAGACAGTGAGAAGGGGTAGATAGGGCAATCATACTCCTATCATGCCAAGTCTGCGAGTACATCCTGGAATCTGGGTATGCCTGGGCATGATAGGAATGTGATTGCTGCTAACAATTATTATATATATATATATATATATATATTTATTGTTTGTCCTATTTTGGTGTTTACTTACTTTAAAT
>VKOC01000010.1:146993-165365 GCA_009364415.1 Spea multiplicata | reverse complement strand
GTCGAAAACTTGAATCAATACTTAATGTATCAATTTTTTTTTTAACGAATTTGGATTTTCGGAAAATGGTCTATTAAACCCAAAAAAACGAGCAAAATATGTAACGACGCCTCCGGGGGGGTTGAGTTATCTAGAACAGATTGAAGCGGCGGGCGCGGTGGGTCATGTGCCAAAACCTATGCGTTAGGAAATGTACACGATCCCAGTGAATGGGTTTTATTCGTTTATGATGATAATCGGCAAAATTAAATATTGAATTAGAATTTTACAAATATTGTACATTATACATTATACATGTATTGTATATATTACAATAAATAAAAATACGCTTAAATATATAAAAGTCAGGTTTTGCTATATTTGGCGTATGATAACCTAAATCCTAATATTCCGTGTGAACCGTATGAGAGAGGCGCTCATGTTTTACGGGGCTTTGCAAATAGCGGCCCTATTGATAGCTCATTACGTAAGGTATTTAGGATAATATTAAAGGACCAAGAAGTAGACGCCTCGTTTGGAGGAATGAAAAAGAAATGCGTTCACAATAAAGAAAGTGGCATTAGAAATAACCTTGTTTTATCTGAGATATAAACCTAAAAGAACAAACAGTTATTTACCCCATTTAGTGTCGTTGATGTTATTGTTAAGAGTTTTTTTTAATAAAATCGGCTGGCGGGGGTTTCCGTAACGCCATTGACTTTGCGAAATATCTGCAAATGACATTTAAGAACAAAAAGGCAAATTCCTTGTGAGATAAGATTTCCCTTTGGACAGCGTGGACAGGAGGGGCCGTCATGTAATGAAGGGGGGCTTCCGGTAACCTCCTTGTTGTGGCATTCATCCTGGGGTTTTTTTTTTTTTTAAATGGAGTCGGATGTGAATTGATTCAGGTTTGCTGTAGGGGGGGGGGGGGGCCGCCAATGTTGGACAGTAGAAAGTATAATCCGCTTGTCCTATGCCTTTTCTCCAACCAGATCTTATTGTCCAGTTACAATCCGTGGGTAAAAAAAAAAAAAAAAAAAAAAAAGGGAAAACTTGTTACTTTGGGTTACCATGGAAACCTTGCGATTTTGCCCATTGTAAAGTAACTTGTTCAGAACAAAGGCTCAGCGGTTTCCTCTTCCATTGTGTGATGGAAATATCATGGTGCGCATGACATAAACGATGGCAGAACTTTTGTACGGAACTACAGTGGTTATATTTGAGATTTTTCACGGGGTCGACGAGGATACTTTTTATCGATTTTCAGATATGAGGAAAGTTTTTTTTTTTTTTTTGTTTGTCTAGTCCTCGAGAAGACCGCGGTGTTTTTTTTTCCCCACTGCCTTAAGGCCGTATCGTAATATTGAAAAGGTGTCGACGTAAAGAGATGCATCGTTCCGCACGGTGCCCGAGCCTTCTAATTGCCCCGCTCGCCCCAAAGCTCGGATCCGCGCGGAATGAATCGCTGACAATAGTTGCTTGGGGTTATAATAAGGGTTTTTCTTTGCTCTGGGCTTATAACTCAATTTTCCGCTGCGTAGCCTGGTCATGATTGGCTGCCGTGTTTTCAAGCGGCTTGCAGGTGATATCGGAGGTGAAATATATTAGTGCAAGGTAGCTCGGCTAATCTCCTTTATTACATCAATCCAGATACCTGCCCTGTAGGAATTCCTGCCCTGCTTTTCAAATTACCCAACAGATCCGTGAAAGGGGGGGGGGTAGGTTTGCTGTCTCTCTTCCTTCCTTCTATGTTAACCCCTTGCTGGTACCAATACGGTAAGAAAAAAACAAGTATCTTTTGTGTAAAGCAAGGGAGCTTTAATAAAGAGGCTCGTTTATCGATGTTGTAGAGCAAAAAGTAATTTAATTCATATTGATGTTTCCTGTTGTATATATTTGTTATTTTATACACAGCAAATGTGTGAGAATGCTTGACAGGGAGGGCTGATTAGTGAAAATATTCCTGGTGTTACATACTTTCCTGCTGTGTGCTATCAAAAAACAAAATTAGAGAAATATAAATAACACGATGAATGCCCAAGTAACAAGTGAGACCTGAAAGGAGCAATCTGTGTTTATAGAATAGGGTCTATAGGACAGTTTAGTATTCTGGGGAGGAGGGAGTAAGAGAAAAGGGCAGTAAGTAGGTAGAATGGAGCAGGAAGTGGTTGGAGTGGCGCAGGAAGTGGTTGGAGTGGCGCAGGAAGTGGTTGGAGTGGCGCAGGAAGTTTGGTCAGAGTGGATCAGGAAAAGTTGGTCCAGAGTGGATCAGGAATTTGGCAGAATGGATCAGAAGTGGTTGGAATGCGTGCCAGGAAAGTGTCGTCCAGAGGTGATCAGAATCTTGGGCAGAATGGATCAGGAAAAGTGGTTGGAATGGTGCAGGAAGTGGTCAGAGTGGATCAGAATTTGGGCAGAATGGATCAGAAAGTGGCTGGAGTGGCGCAGGAAGTGGCTGGAGTGGCGCAGGAAGTGGTCAGAGTGGATCAGGAATTGGGCAGAATGGATCAGGAATTGGGCAGAATGGATCAGGAAGTGGCTGGAGTGGCGCAGGAAGTGGTCAGAGTGGATCAGGAATTGGGCAGAATGAAGCAGAATGTAAGCAAGAGGTAACAGAAATTCGGCGTAACTGAGCGGGAAGCCAGGACTTTACGTTTTAATTCTCATCCCCGAGGAAAACATGCGCTAATTTATAGGTCCAGTTAAATAGCCTCAATCCCATTGGATTAATGATAATAAAATGTACAGCTCAATAAATATATTTACCCTTCTTTTATAAGCATTTTATATCTGAATTCTTCTTTAGATTTGATGCTTCTGGGGGCGTTTTTAGAACTAAATGTCACCCCCAGAAAGGCAAAACCGGATGGGTTAACGAGAAATAAACCAGCTCTCTGTTTTCTGTATTAATTATTATCTTGTTAGCCTTGGCAGAGCCGTTTCATTTAATTTTTGTAGTCAAGTCTCTTGACGGCAGCAGAAATGAGATTGAAAGCCAGGTCCAGAAACTTTGTGGGAAGAGAAGATTAAATGATCATAAAACAAAACCCGCTTTAGCACGGCGCTGGAGAATGCCTTGCACGGCCCATGGGCAGCTGGACAGAGACTGAAATCAGCATTCGCTTCTACCTGGGAAGGTTATAGCTAAATCTTTCTGTATAAACGCCTATCCTCACCATGGTTATTGGCTTACAATGTGCTCTCCATCATTTGATGGATAATAGCTTTGCCAGGCCGGTGGACCATGGGCTTAGAGGTCCTCTGCCTTAGAAGGTCTATGGTTCTGGTAATGCCCTAGCCTCCTTAATATACATAATGAAGTGCAAAATTCCATCCCTATGTTTTACGGTTTATTGCCTAGTTTCATATTGTAGGGATTAGGTACAAATAAAGTCCCCAATGTTTAAAATATACATGGCACACCAGCTTTTACCAAAATCCTTACCTAGCCCCTAGGTAATACTGTATTACCATCCATTATGCCATGGTCCTGCCCCCCCCCCCATTAACACCCACAATTCCGTGTAGTATCTCTGTGCTGATGTTTCTTTTTCTCTTATATATTCTCTGCGGACTCAGACATAGCCTAGAAACAGTTAATCCGCCTCCATCGCCCCATCCAGAGATACTTAATGAAGACTGAAAATCCTTAATCCCCCCTTTTTTTGAGCTTCCTCAGCGAATGTTTGTTTATTTCTTCCCTTTGTGCCGTGCTCTTGGAGTGAGATTAAATTGGCACTTTGCGTGCGTCGCCTGCCGTTAATTCACTGCTGGTTCCCTCTGTTTTCCAATTACAAATGGTGGAGTCCGTGGGGCGATGTTTGATTAATTGACGCTTACCTGTAGCTGGAATAACACGGTGCGTTTAAACGTAAATAAATGGAGCCCGGAAATGCGTAAACACCCCGTGAATAAACGCACTTTACGGCCTTCGTATAGGCATTTTGTTTTGCAGATTTAGGTAATAATTCGATAGAATTATTATTACCATTACTATTATTATTAATTTATAAAATGTTATGTGAATTGGCTTATGACTTAATAATAAAGGGGCTGCTTCCGTCTTCGTTATAAAAACAAAAATAATGAAAAGACTAATTTTTGAGAGTTTCTGTTTTTAAGCAGACTGCAGCCATGGTCATCAAAGTCCTTGTGTGTGTATGTGTATATATGTCTGTATACATACATATATATATACATACATACATACATACATACATACATACGTGTCTTTTCGCTTGCATGCCCTCGCCTTCGACTTGTAAATTTTAGCTTGGGAAAAGACCTTCCTTGCTTTCATCTGCACGGTTCAGGTTTCCATTTCCTATACATCTGTCTACATAAGATCTGTGTATAATTAAATGTCTCCAAGTCCTGGGGCAGTAAATTATAATGCCCCGTTATTCATTCACAGACATGCTATCAGGCTTCCACGCAGCAAGCCTTTCCCCTTTGTATTTATACAAAACTGGGGGGGGGAAAGTGTGACCATTAACGCGTCAAACTGTCAGCATATTCCTGCTGATTAAAATTCATTATATATCTCGGGGCGGAATAAATCTTTATCTGCAGATATGTACTTTACGTAGCCCCGTTTAGAGCATTTCTTGGTTAGCTTGGTGCCAGCCGACGGATCGTTCTTAGAACGGTTTCTTAGGTCTGAGATGGTATCGGAGCTCCGTGTGTCATTGCGCCCACGTAACTCATAACTCATAGCCCATCGTCACAGCAAAGAACATGTTAAATTCGGTAAGTTATGGATTAAAATATATAAATAAAACATTCTGCATTCTCCAGGTATCCACCCAAACCTTCACCATAATGTCATTTATTCGGTCATGCAGAAGTCCCTTTAAATTTTCGTGTTGTTGCTTTTGCAAATGCAATTGTCTCTTCCCCTAACCCCCCACCTATTTTGGCTCGCTGTCTGGGCGTGTGCGAATGCAGCCAATCAGTGGCAGGAAATGTCAGATAAGTGAGTGGGGTAGCTGCAGCAACGAAGCTGCAGCTTCTAGGTCCGGTGAGTGGGTTAGGGTTACTCACAAAGTACGTTAATATACATTGTTCTTTAGAGGGAGTGTCGGGGGCGTTAAATGTCAATGAAATGGGCAATAACATGAATTGTAAGGAACGTAGTTATGTGTCGGCTGTTAAATATCTAATAAAACACACATTTTAGTGCTTTTACTTTAAAAAGATGCCACATACTTCACTGCTTCACTGCACCTCAGCGAGTGACGTCTCCTCTATTCTTTGGCAATGCGGCTTTCTCAAGAGAGTTAAGATGGCTGCCCCCGTAGGAGGGTTTTTAATACATACGTGTTGTCATCTTAACGTGTGAACGCCGTTACGCCGGTTTATTCGGGGTACAGAACGGCAAAATGTTAGGATTTGGGAAGCGCGGCACATATCCGCTTTTGGTGACAACGCCGAGCTCCCTCCTTTAGATATTTTAATAAACCGTCCCGGAGTGAGGGCGATGCATTCCACGCTCATCCATCCCTCCTAATTTATATTCATTGACGGTGATCATGCGCAGGTCAATTCATCACCCGCTTAGCGGGCAACTTCTAGATGTTTCCAATCTCATTACAATATTTATTCATTGTAACAAATGAGTTTAATGTTCGGCGTTGGGGTTATTCCGCACCGTTCTGTTCACAGATTCATCTTACTGTATATATTTTAATGCGTGCGGCCAAATTAATACCTTTATTATAGCTTCAATGGTTGAGCGGCCGCTCCGCATTAATCATACCTGCCTGTTCTCCGTAATGCCATAATGCCAGCGACACGTGTTTTGATAGAGATATTACAGCCGCAAGGCTCGGCGTACAAGATGCGCGCTTTATCACTGAGGAGAGGCACAGATCCAGCCCGTGGATACAGGGAGCATCCTCCAAGCAGAGGCGGCTAAAATACAGACGCTCTTAAATTTGATCTTGTATTTACTAAATCTTAAATTTTGCGGGTCAGTACACGAGATGAACCCATGCAATGGCGTTTTACAGGTTAAAATAAGAACTATATATGTATTAGAAACCCAAATGATGCGTATGCCGTGGGAGCAGCCATCTTAACGTCCTGTTCTGCTGTCCTTCCCCGTTAAGTCGTCAGTCCCCTATTGTTACGTTGCTGGTTGTTGTTGATTGGTTTAGGCAGCCTTTGTCGGGATGGGGAGGAGAAAGGAGGCGTTCGGGACAGGAGATTGGTCAGAAAATGTAGGGCCCCTCGCTCATTGCTTCCTATGTTCTTTGAGTTTCCCTTTAAATTCGTGATTGAGTGCAGTGCTCGAGTAGGGGTGGGAAAGGGAGACGTATTTTGTTGAGAGAAGACAGGTGGGGGGCACCAGGTGATGTCCAGGCAGTGGGTACATTGTTAGAGGAGAAAAGGGGCAAGTATGGGAAGTGGGGGCCGTGAACGGGGGTACATTGTGTAGTTAATACGGTTGGATCTGGCAAAACCGTTTCACGTCCGGCGTTCGCGCAGCTCTGCAGATCAGCCGCCGGCCGAAGTCGATATGCAATTATTCACGACCTAAGCTCTGGCTTTGGGGCATGCGCGGATATCGTTCATCTTAATACACCCATAGAAAGCGAGCGTGTGAGACGGTTTGAGCCGATCTCGAGAGGGATCTCATTCCACAATATCTCTTTTCCCTGATCCTGTTAGATCACTCGGCTAAAGGTCTCTCTTTCTCGGTTTCCAGCATGCAGTCTCTTTTTAGGGTGATCCGGTGAGCGCTGTATTAAAACCAGAATCTTCTGGCAGATCGGCCCCCGGCGGCCCTGTCTAGTCTGTCCGTTTCTCCTGGCTAACCCTCCCTATTTCACCTGATCACCTGAGATCGTTTTTTCCCAGGTGATCTTGTGAGCTCCGTCTTTCCCGGTCTCTCTCACGTTGCTGACTCCCTGATAAGATCTCAGCGCCGGTTAAAATGCGACGCTAATAAAATTCTCCCATCCATAATTTTCGGTCGTTTCACATCTCCCACTTCCCCTCAAAGCAGCAAAGCTGGAGAATTTATTAGTAAATAATTCAGCAAGCAGTTAGATGAAACAACAGCATCAATATCTCTCTTGTTCTATCTCATTTCAGTTTTATAACCGTGTGAAATAAGTTACTGATGAAATAAACGTTTCGGAGCCAAGGAAAGGGCCTTCTTCCCGGCATTAATATAATGTGCCGCTCTGCGGTGAAATATTCCGGAGAGGATCGCAGTGCGAGGGCTGACGACGAGAACCCGGCCAGTGGGGAGGAATAAGCTGAGCCCACGGGCTCGGGGTTCCTGCAATGTGATGCGTCTGGCCACGGGAGCTCAGGGCGGAAATAGACGTTTCTGCAAGGTTTTTGCTAATTTTTTTTGTCCATCTCCAGCATGGATCCCACCTTGGACCTCCCAACAAGTTGCGCCGCTCAGCTAACGCTCCATTCTTCATAGAACGCCTCTGGCTTGGCTCAGAATGGGTTAATAGGTGCACACGTATATATCTATATAAGTATGTTTATATATTTTTATGTAGATATGTGCATCGGTATGAGATGCGGTACCTGGTCATGTCATAGGGCCTAACGGCACTCAATTATCATTTTGGAATCCTGTTTCCTACTTGTAACTAAAATGTATCAATTCTGCCGCTTCTTGACCACCGGCAACTACAGAAAAAGACCGTGGGGATTGCGTCCATTGTTGGAAACCGGAGCTTTCATTCCGCACCTGTTTAATTCGCGTGGGGGGTTACCTACAGACGCATTTGTTGAACACAGAGAGTCGCGCTCTAGACCTTTAAACGCGGCTCCGTCCCCGGTTGGGATGAAGATGCCGCTTGCTGGCAATTAACCAGGAGAAAGCTATCTCGGAAGGCACCCGTAGCCGGAGAATTAGCCGGAGTCTGCAGATCGCAGCTGACTTTTACTAGCCGGCTCAGAAATAATTGGCCTACTACATCTTTTCAATAATTGGAAAAAAAAGAAAAAAAAAAACCACATTTTATCATCTTGTGCTGGATCCTGGGCTCATCGCTGACGTAAAACGAGTCCGCAGCCCGGCTACATTAGAGCAATTTCCTGTAATAATACGGCATCGCAACGCCTGTTTGCATAGAGATATATATATATATATATCGTTTTTTTTCTCGTTTTTTCTTACTTTTGGGTTTTCTCTGGATCATAAAATCTCTGTGATTGCTTTTCATGTACCTTTTCTTTCGCATAGGAGAGGAAACCTCATCCCTTAGGGCTGCATATGTTAATTCTTCCCCTCTGCAGTATTTTAAATAAGTGATTAAATCCTATTTAAAAAGTGCAATAGAATCTCTTCCATCCTACATAATAGGAATTGAAAGATCCACCTTTAATCAGCTTCATTCTGTTTTTTAATGCGTTGCCGAAGGCAGATGCGATTTTTCCTCCCCGTTCTAACCGTATCGGAGCGTCTGATTAACCAACAGGTTTTCTTTTTTTACGTTAGATTCCGTATCTCCTTGTAAAATTGCTTTAATATTACTTTCTCCTGTTTTAAATTAGGTTGCAGTCAAAGCGCGTCGGGCTAAAGAACTTCCTTACCGTGGGTTTTTTTTTTTTTTTTATCGCTTGGCGGCTGAAAAAAAAAAAGAAAAAAGAAAAAAAAAAAACTTGAGAAAAAAAAAATAGATGAATCAACAGACATTTGGGCAAAAGCAGAAAAAGTCTTGTGTTCGGAAGCAGGTTCTGGAATGGCCATCTGACACACCGGGCAAATGCCAGGAAGGGCTGCTGGTTCAACAGAACGGCACACCACCAAGAATGATGGGCTGACCCCATCATCACCAGTCTGGAAACCATCTTGAACTTGTATACAAGGTGGTGAATTTTCAAGTTCCGGCGTAGAACTTTTGTCCACCGCCCCCCCCCCCCCCGAACACGAATCATTTGTTTTTTTCCATAGTGTTTGAAAAAAAGGGTTCTTGCTAGAGGGGGGGCTCGGTAAAGATGATGTCATTTTAGATTCGAAATCTAGCGAAACATTAGTATAATGCTTGATTTCGGCCTCTGTACCCAATTGTTGCTCTTCTTCTATGAAGTAGATCAGGTTCTTTGTATCGCATAGAAGGTACGAAGCTGCGGAGCAGGAGGAATATTGTGGAAAAGAGGGACATCGAGGAAAGTGAGACGGAGGGATTTGGGATCCCGTGAGGGCCGACGCTCCTGTATTGGATTCTGCGTAAAGCGGTTTACGGCATACAGATTGCTGATCAAGCTTTCTTCTAATAGAAAACAGGTTAACGAATACAAACCCATAACTGTAAATTATTACCCGCAGTCATCATTCAGGGTGTCGGCGCCGCGCTTTTTACTCTGATAATCGCGAGATTAAAGCACCAACCATTGCCGCTGGTGGAAACCTCTCCTCCGCAATTATCAGCCAGGGAGAACTTGCTCCGGGAGGTCTCTCCCCAGTATCATTATTTTAATTAAATATGAAATTAAAATTAATTACAATGGTCTCCTCTGGCAGTAGGAGTGGTTGGGGAGCAGAGAATGCGTTTGGAAATGTAATATCGGTGACCTGGGGCAGGTTCATTTATATTATAATTTATTTATATATATTTATAATATATATACTGGCATTATCATGCTAGGTGCGATGAGGATGCTGCTGCTTTTGCTTTTTCCCCATAAATCTCCTGTTGTGGCTCTTGCGTTGCTCTCAACCAACCTCTGAACTATTATTTTAACACAACGTGGCAACGCGTTTCGACAGAAATTCATGAAACTGAGCGTTTGGAACATGTCACATATTTTTTTTACACTTTTACTATGTTTTTACATCTTTTCTTAACTCTGTTAAGTTACGTTCGGTTTGTAGCTGGATTCTGATTGGCTCACCACTGAGCCAATCGCAATACAGGTGAGGATTCGAATACATCAGATATTATTCTTCTCTGTCTCTCTGTATGTTTGGCTACACGTTTTCCCTAAAATGTATATTCGGCCCCCGGCTAGCCTACCCGTTTCTCCTGCTGTAAAGACTGAAACCTTAATCAGTCGTCGGTCTCGTCTTAGATTCAGGAGCCGTATGTCTACCCCGCGCATGTTTAATCCCCTCGCTGTATTACCCTCTACCACCTCTGCTGGGAGACTGTGCGTAATTTACTTAATATCCTCCGCTCAGCTCATCAGATGGTTAAAAGTGCTCCAGACTTGTCAAAGGACCTGATATTTATTGACTCCCTTTAAAAGTTCATTAAACCAGAGAGATTAAATATTGCCATGAGCCGTGCTCCATAAAAGTGGAAATATGGTTCCATTACTGGGTGAAATGTTGTGCTTTGCTCTTAATTTAACTCCCTTGAGTTCTCATCTTTTTCAGTTAAAAGACATTTTTTCCCTGCTGTTAAATTTGACATTTTCAAAGACTCTCGGACTGTTTTCAGCAGGAACTTTAATATCAGACGTTCATTTTCGAGGCAAAAAAAAAAAGCCACTCGCGTTCTACAGATCCTCTGAAATGTCAGCAGTTTTATGCTAAAGCTTTACCTTGTCATTATATCAAATAATACCAGGGAAACAAAAACACGGGCTGCTCTCTATGAAATGGTTTAAGCAACAAGCGCAGACTTCTGCCAGGAACATCCCAGACCGACTGACACGGTGACCTCTGAAACCGAACAAATGGGCTGCCGACAGTCGACTCTGTCGAGGAAACTCCGCCGATTCTCCCTTTTTAACTGTTAGTTTTGCTCTTTGCCAAGAAAAGCTCAAAATTGTGTATTGTGCCAAGCTACGGAAAGCCTGTTTCCCAAATGTTGGAAAAAAAAAATTCTAATGTAAGGAGAACGTTTCTCAAGAACGTTTTTGTATGGCGATAATTAATGATGATGACCATCCGAGGGCAAACATGGCGGGTAGCGAAACAACATTCTACTGAGATGAACCAAGAGTAGGAAAGAGCTTTAAAGTTATTGTAGGTTCTTCCACATGTGTGGTGGCCACCGTGTGCGTGAGGAGGTCCTCGTCCCCTGAGCCGCGGGAATCCGCGTAGGGTTACTAAAGAAATGCAAGATGAAAAGGGGTAGGAGATTCCATGGAGTTTCCTGCAACAGGCAAACTGTTTGAAATCTAATACAAATTACGTTTATAAAGTGGGATTATCCTATTAGGTATGGCGGCACTGATCCCTGGGAGGGAAGTAAACCTTTGTAGGTTTTACTTTGTTGGAAATGAACTGGCGAAACATTTTATTGGATTGAGCGCGGGAACATTGATCGAGCCAGCGCCTGTCTCTACCGTGTACAGGAATGAGGCTCAAAGCTCGCAATGACGAGGAGCCGTCGGGATTTCCACGAAGTCCCCCAAGGAATCTTCCATGTCTCGTTTTATTAATGCATCTCAGAGCTTTGATTTTATTTTTATTTTTTTTGAGCAGGGAACACCATCTGCAGCTGCCATTTCTTTGCTGAATTACATTTTTTTTAAGACCTTTCCAGAGGGAGATGATTATTTGGGGGTCTTTAATCTAAGAGAGGAGCTACCCTAAACCCGGGCGCATTCTTGGGATACAGTGGGTAGATCTTTGGATGGAATCTGGCATTGCCGTAGTCCAGATATGTTTTGGCAGTATAATGGGGTGGTCCCGCAGCTATATACCAGGTCATTTTTATATTGTTTATTTACTGACCCGCTCATGTATTCCCAATTAAAAGCGAAGCTCATATTAACAGTAATTGCAGTTAAGTTTAGGCCCCCCTCCATTTGCCGCTGGGCAACGGGCCAGTTACAAGAGCGAGCTGGCACAGCCTACAACAACTTCTTTAAAAGACGCTGTGCATCTTTACATCACAAAGCGCCAGGATATGACATCAGCGATGACATCGGCCAAGGAGGGGATGCATGTTTAAAGACAATCACCGTATTAAATTCATGTGTTATGTATATATTCTTGTTTATACAGCAGGGATTTGAAAGGCTTGGTAAATATTTATAGCGCCAACGATTAGTGCAAGGGTTAACACAATCTTTAAACGCAGTGTCTAACTAAACGCTAACAAACAGAAGCATTTCTATTACCTGCAATTATCTGTCCCTGGATTCCAATAATAAAGCGGAACTCCATCTGTTTGGGGAGTAATATCTGACCTTTCTGGGGAAAATAGATTTTTTTTTTTTTTAAATATAATAATAATGAGATCTTTCTTTCAAACAGCAGTATTTCCATTCTGAAATAAGGAACGGTCATAAAGTATACCATTTTTTTGCCACTAAAAAAGACAATAAAATCACCTTGGCAAGTGATTACGGAAGAAAAATAAATCGCCTTTACAAGTGAGGTCATAAAAAATCATCTCCACGTTCAATTAAGGAATGAAGGCGCAGTACACCAGACTTACCACTAGGGGCAGCAAAGGCAGAATGCTGTTACTGTACACAGAGTGCTATTTTAGACCGATATAAGTTGCCGTATCTCGATTGAATTTTAAGGCATACAAGTTTTTCTTAACATCTGTATAAAACTGCTAAATATATCCAAATATATCAATGGCGGATGTAAGGCCTGATCATACCAGCTAATGCTAAAATAAAAATATTTCTTTTTAAGGGACATTCCCTTCAATTAATATCTTCTGTGGTGTCATCGGAAGACTCTCTGTTAAAGCGGCGGGATCTTTATTAGCTTTTGTGCCGGCAGCATAATTGATGAATCCAACTCCCGAACCATTTCAGACCTTTCAGCGCAGCGCACGTTTTATTTATTTATTTTTTTAGCAAATTTGTTGCGTTTTAGAAAATAACACTTTCTTTTCCAGTGATTATTGGCCCAGATGATCGAGGTTATTGTTTAGTTTTATACATTTTAGATTTGATTGTATCTGAATCACTGTGCCTCATCCCTAATACTTCTAAATTGCAAAATCCTCTGTATTTTGCCCAATTTTGCTGTTGACGAGTATAAGCTGATACAGGTTTGGTAAAAAAAAAAACAATTATTTCTGTCGGTTTTTTAAAAAACAATTATTTCTGTCGGTTTTTTAAGGAAAATTCTTAACGAAAAGGCCAATGCTGCTATCCTGATTAGATAACAGTTTTTGAAAAGTATATAATATTTTTGGATAATTTATATGTTATAATTTATATATTATATTTGATTTTTAAATTTTTTGTTTTATGGGGAAACTAGAGAAAACTTTGTTAGCATTAAGTTATGTGTCGAAGCCTCTTTTGTAGCTAACTTTCTTTTGAATACATAAAACTTAACGAAAGGACTAGTCGGGGTAAAAAGGATTTACGTGCCGCTATCTCAGAATCATTATTATCAGAAGGATAAAAATTTCAATCGCAGCTGCTGTCCGCGGTCCATCACGTTGAAGCTTTTCGGCGGTTCCGTTTCTGTCTCGTGCTGTAGTATTTACACGGGAGGTTTATAGCTTCCAGATGCAATCATCTGATTATCGTATAACCGAAAATAGTTTATAGGAAGGGCTTTAATAGAATCCAAACGCTGGTTAAATTAGAACTCGCCAATATCTGGCGCTGGAATTGTGTTTTGGGCTCGGAGAACGCGGAGAAGCTGAAAATGTTTTCCCTAACGTCTTGTGATTGACTTGGTTTCCGATTCCGAGCTCCTGAGGACGACTCACATCTGGTCTTAGAATTCTGCGTTGTTTGAGCTGCCGGATAAGCTGCGCATGACTCTCCAACGTCCATTTCGGTGTTTGCGTTTCGGCTTCTGAGCTCCTGAGAATGACTCGCGTCCAGTCTTGTGCTTGCGCTCAGAGTTCCGAGCTCCTGGACGAGCCGGAAATGAAACGCGGGTTCAGAAATGGCACAGGAGCCTCGTTAATGGTGTCTTGCGTGACAGTCTTGTTTGGGTTAAAATGCGGTGCAGTTCCACTGATTCAGCTCCTTGGTGAGCAATATAGCCGTGAAAAATTACATAGGACTCGGGAAACTATATATGGCCGTATAGAGTTATAGAATGACAGGATCCCCAATGTTTATGCGCTATGTGCTTTTGGAATTGTACCCGCCGGGTATGCGCTGAATCCTTGCTTTGTTTTGTGCGCTTATCGGTCATTATTATTCTAGCAGCAACCCCAAGATTTTTTTGGCCGTTTCTGCTTTTTAGGTTGTGCGCTCCTCTATCTTTTTATATCATTTTTCTGGTCGCTGGCGAGATTACAAGCTATTGAGAGACTCTCATCCAGTATTGGAATTTTGTCACAGATTTCCTGGTAAACTGGAAATAATAATTCCGGGATCGGAATTCCATGATATTCTGATAGACGATTTTGACAGCCGCTTAGATCCATTTGGCCGTCCGGTCTGCCCATTCTTCCAGCTCAAACCTCACTTGGTTCCTCGTCTTATGTTAAGGGTAGCTTTATACCTATCCTACGCATGCGTAAATCCCCTTTACTGGAATAATATATACTGGGAATGATGAAGTAACATCCAGTCTTCGCCTGTACGTTGGATTCTGGAGATAAACTAGAAAGTGCCGTTGTGTTCTGGGTCAGAGCCCAGGCTCCCGGTCATTCACAGTCACGCTTGGCGTTGTGTTTCAGATGACATCCCATTGTGGACTTGCGTCTATAAACCATGGGCCATCTTCACCTTGGTGCTTGTTGCCTAATTGTTTAATAGAACAGTCTCCCTCAAGCTGTCGGCGCCAGCTCCCCGCGAGGGGTTAATACATTTCCTCTGTTGTCGGATTCTCGGGCTCCCCCCTCGATTCATTCCGCGTCAGACAGCGTTTTGATTAATTTCTCTATGTGCAGCTGCAGTAATGAAGTGATATCGTGTACAAAGGCCAGCGAGCTGCAGGATGGAAAGTAAATATTTCATTATGGGCGGCTTTGCCTATTTGTGAGTCTTTAAGGGTTTTTGTTAGCGGACGATTCTTGCGTTTAACAGCATATTTTAAGGTCAAACTGCAGACTAACCTGGGAGAACCAAATTCTCAGGTTTTTTTTTGCAGATACGATTTAATTTCCTGCAGACTTGGTCTTGGTGACCCCCCTGAGGCTGAGGACACTTAAATCACGCAGGATAGGCTTCCTAAAGAGCGACCCCGTGTCATAACGTAGGAGAGCCTACCTTGATTGGAGTGGTGGAGCCGCAGTTGAGGAGTCGCGCGCCTGTAAAATACCCCGGAGGTGCTTTGGCGCCAGTAAATCTTGAACCTCCTCTGTGGAGCAAGACAGGGAGCACCGACAAGGGACCAGATGTAGTGCGACAAGAAGCTGAAGACGGGTGGCATTAGACTGGAGCATGCAGAGGTGACCGGAAACGACGCCAAGCTGAAGATATAGTATGGCCCGTTCTAGGTTGCAGGAAAAAGGACAAGCTGGGGTCAGCGGTTCAGAGAACAGTCCGCTAGGCGAGGTCAGAAGTCACCATAGGGCAAATCCACAAACGTCGTCCAAAGAATAATCCTGGGTCAGAACTGGTATGGCAGCCAGAAAGGGACAGGCAAACTGTGAACGAGAGGAACAGGGAACTGCTGCAGTACTGGGGGTGCCGTGGTAGGACCAGGGACAGCGGCAACAGACTGCTGAGTTGTAGTGTTTACAGGGCAGTGCTCCAGCCGCCCTCCACGTCACCGTCCTTCCCGCTCAGCATCGGGAGCGCGGGGCAGTCAGTTCACCATGGAGGATGTGTAAGCATAGACCTCAATAACAATAACTCAATAACAATAATAGCCTGACTGCCTAACGGGGCCATCTGCTCCAAAAATGTGGCATAGGGGTTGTGGTCCCATTGAAAAGCCATGCCACTAGCCGCATCTCCTGAAATATAATATGGCTTCTCGTTTTTCTGCTATTTTTAAGGGATGAATCACTTTCTGGCGTCTTTAAAACAATTTTGTTACCTGCCAAATTCAACAGAAATCTATGCAGCCGTATTCCATACTTTTTCTTTGGTTTGCACCTGAAAATATCCGATTGCGGTCTATGGGGGGGAACTGGTATCCGATTCGCTGTGATAAATGCGTTTGGGATAACGGAATCCAACGCGCTTTCTCACGTTTCCTTTTGTTAGAGCATTTCCGTTCCTGTAAGACGCGTTAGTAGTAATATTTTGGGGCACCTGTCACTTGCGTGTCAAATGCATATAAATATATATATATATTAGCGATAACGCACAGGATGAGCTGAGAGTCCATAATCAAATCTGTTTTTCTCAAGTTTCGCTATTCATCCTTCGCACTTCGGCCTCGATACATCTGATGATATCACCTGGAGCACTCTGCGTAATTACTCTTTGCAATTATCTAGAAGGTGCCATTAGGGCTAATATGCTTTATTAATCCTAATCCCCGAGCCTTTGGGAAAAGTAAAGTGATTTCCTATTATGTCGGGCTTTCCGTGGAAGCTGCACCTTTAAATGTCTGTTAATAATGCCATAACGCAATGTATCTTCCTCCGCTCCTTGGTCCAGTGTTTGGGGTGAGAAGGAGACCTCTGCTTTAGGGCCGTAGAACCCTGCGATACCCTCATACCCAGCAAACATTCTGACCTCCTAGAAAAAAAAGAAGAGGAAAGAGGGGCTTCAGGGGAGGAAAGAGGGAAATCTGGGTTTCTGCCTTGTGGTTTACGGTGGACATCTTTGACCTTATCTCCTGCCTTGTCCTCAACCAGTTGCCATGTAAATAACTTACGATTTGCGTATTTGCATGAAATCAGAGAGGAATGGGTAAGAAGACGTTTTTTTGCCGTGTCTTCTGATCTGGGCCTTTACTTGGGATAAATTTTAATTCTGTCCCAGCTTGGGGTTTGAGCCTCAATAGCGCAATGGGATTTCCAACCGGTGTCACAGGGAACTCCATTGAAAACCGTCACATAATCACAACCCAAATCATTCAAAATGCTATCACCCCCCCCCCCGCGTGAAAAAGGTTTTCCATGAAACGACGGAGCCGATCTGTTCCTTAAATGCTTTGTAACGATCTGGATGATCCGGCCTCCTACACTGTGTGCGAAATACAAAGCCCGGCTCGGAAACGGGGGTGGGCTGTACACCTGCCAAAATGACGGCTTCCCATACCCCCGGCGGTGATTGTGTGGAAAAGCACTTAACTCATTCCTCGCCGCCATGGGGTCTGTTGTTATCACCCGCTGCCGTAATTACACAGTGGAGATTTCCTCCGTGCTCGTTGATTATATGGTAAACAAACCATGCCTTGTTCCAGGAGTATAGGCTCTGTGTTTTAACCGGGGCCGCCGTTTAGCATGAGTTATATGGAATGCCGCCATTTAACGTGTTATTAATCGGCCAACACTACCTTTACTCTACCCAATGGTACCAGAAGCTCTTAAACAGGTCTTAAAGGGACAGTCATTTATATGAATCCATCCATACTCCTCTCACGCTGCAGGGTGTTTCGCTTCATCTCAAAGTCGCCCATCTAGCAGGTGAGCGCCAGCCATGAAATGGGCATCGGCCGCCAGAAATCAAGCCAGCATAGCATCTACGTGAAACGCATTTCTCTATTGCCCCTTTAATCAGACGGATGGGTAATTGTAGCTTGTTGAAGCTTTGTCGTGCGGAGATAGACAATAGATCAGCGGCAGGGAAGGTGTTAACTGCGCTATGTGGCACTGACAGTGTCTGCCCATCATTTCACAGCAGACATCTCGCTCGAGTGACGGCTTCGTGCCCGGAGAACGTTTTAAAGTCGCTGGTTTAGTGAAACTCAAACCGTCAGATGCGTAATTGCAGGAGGAAATCGGAAAGTTGTCTCGCAGAGCAGAATGCGGCACCTTTATCATCCTGCAAACGCATCCAGCCGGACTCTGAAATTACCAGCCCGTCCCAAAAACCCCCAGCACAATGGTGACGTTTTTTCACGGGCCAGTGTCTTCTCCATTTGTGCCGCGAAGGTTCGATTAGAACGGAGGAATCCAGCATGAAGTCCCCGGCTGCTGCCAGCGACAGATCATCTTCGGCCTCCCGTCTTCTTGCTGCTCGCTGTGCTGTGTAATATGTAAAGCAGATCCATGGGTAAGAGGCTTCCGCATTACCTGGTTATCACGCGGGCCGTGAAATAGGACTCCTTAGCACGGCCCTCCTTCACGCCTAAACTCCATTTAGCTTCAATCCGAACGCTTGTTGTTCCCCGAGTATCTTAATTAAAAGAAATATTGCGCAAGACACGCAGAAGAAGCTCGCCTGGTGACACCGAGCTGAAAGATCTCTTATTGATACAAAGTGTCCGATTTGCGAGGAAAACGTGATGTATTGCACTCCCAAAGGTATCATTCTTTTGCGCTAATTAATCAGAAAACTGCAGTCAACCCCCCTATTAAGCTTTAAAAAGGCAATATCGTTTTCACACACATACGCATAAAAAACTAATTGGAAAATTAAAAATTGCATTGCAAGTCGGGGGAAACGCAGAGCAAAGAGTAG
>VKOC01000010.1:120964-131834 GCA_009364415.1 Spea multiplicata | reverse complement strand
CCCCATCCTCTCAATGGCTCCTGTCACTAACCCCCAATGGCTCCTGTCATTAACCCCATGCTACCATTGGCTCCTGCCACTAACCCCATCCTCCCATTGTCTCCTTTATTAATCCCATCCTCCCATTGTCTCCTGTCACAACCCCATACCCAATGGCTTCAGTCACTAACTCCACCCATACAATGGCTCCTATCATAAGTGTCTCCTGACCCTCATCATTGCTCCTGTCACTCACGTTATAGTCACCTCACAGCCGCTCACCTGGGCCGAACTGCGCAATTTCCCGCCACTTCTTTTGACTGAACGACTGCCGCGCACTTGGCCTTTTCGTCACGTGACAACGCTCTTCATCTCCGAGGACAGCCAACGAGGCGCGGAGACTGAAAACAGCCAATAATGTGCTGGAATTCGACTGCCAATGAGGCGCTGAGACTACGGACAGCCAATGAGGTGATTAGACTTAGGACAGTCAACGAGGTTCCGAGAATAAGGACAGACAGCGAGGTGCGGAGATCAACAACAAATTAAATGCGGAGCCTATAAACAGCCAATGAGGTACTAGGACGTTGAGGAGCCAATGAGATTATATAAATATCGGAACTGAAGGAGTAGGAGGCGGCTGCTTTTTGCCATGGATGTCCAAAGAGCAATGAGGGACATAGGCCTAGAACTCAGTGCCAGGGCCACACCTGGAACCAAAATAGCATATGGCCAGGCATGTTGTTGAAAGAGGTACATGTTAATAAACTCTGTCATGTTAATAAACAGGGTAATTGTGTAGTGCTGAGCCATATACATAGTGATGTTATTACACAGTGATGTTATTAGTTATATGTCATGTGTTCCCTATATGCAGTAAGTGGTTTAAGTGTGTCAGTGGCCCCTGTGGGCCGCCGTGATACTTTGCACTGATATCAACCACCATGGCCCAGGTTCAAAGATGAGGCCACATGAGTCTCTAGCACATATTTGTAGACGGTGACACCAGGTGGTGGCGCCGGAGCCTCATTTAGACCACCTGCATGGGATAGTTCGAGATGAGAAGAAATATTTTTTTTCCCCTTAAGTTCTGGGATCAGGAGAACCATGGGACGCATTCTTACTGTGACCTTCTCAGGCTCGAGGAGAACGTCTTGCGGTTGAGTCAGTGAGTATAAGAGGTAAGTGATACGGTGTCCTTAACCCTAAGGGTTAAATACACAATGACAGGTCTGAACACACAACTTTATTTTGTCAGCGTGAAAATCCTGCGTCATTTATTGTAAAAATACAACATTCACAAAACAATTAAAAAGGCAGATAAATCACTCCAGGTGTATAAATGCCAAAAATAAAATTTTGGTTAAAATAAATCACAAAAAGGGATTATGATGAACTGTGATTGTGTTATAGAGTTTCCAGGGCCTGAGGCTAGGACAATATCAGGCATATGTAGGTAGATAGCATTGCCAGATCTGTTTGAATGTACGGCTACACGGATCTCCTGTGAGCTCACAGTGTATCAGTCTGTATGTACAGCTACACGGATGTCCCTGTGCGGTAACAGTATATCAGTCAGTATGTACAGCTACATGGATCTCCTGTATGTACATCTACACGGATCTCCTGTATGTACAGCTACACGGATGTCCTGTATGTACAGCTACATGGATCTCCTGTATGTACAGCTACACGGATCTCCTATATGTACAGCTACATGGATCTCCTGTATGTACAACTACACGGATCTCCTGTATGTACAGCTACACGGATGTCCTGTATGTACAGCTACATGGATCTCCTGTATGTACAGCTACACGGATCTCCTGTATGTACAGCTACACGGATGTCCTGTATGTACAGCTACATGGATCCCCGTATCAGTGATTGTATTTGGAACTATTTCCTGACTGGAAATGCATTTTCCCGGGTGGCACTCAGGTAAACGCGTTAGTCTGTAGCCCTTATGCGTACTTAATACTGATATTTCAAAACACACTGCAATACTGACTACCAAACATCACTGAGTACAATATATTCTTTACCAAAATGTAAAAAAAAACTTCAAAGGGCCATTATAAATTAGATTTGTCTTTAAATCAACCATTTTTGCATAAAAAAGGCACCTCAAATGACATCATCTTTCATACTGTGCTCTTCATAGTTTGGAAATTATTGGGGTCGAGGACCTCTAAGTTTTAAGTATATTTTTTCAGCCCAAATATAGGCCAAACCTGAAAATTGGAAAGCAATTTTTCATAATTGGCTTTAAAATTGGTTCCAAAGTTGCATATGGTTTCTGCATGATATAAATCCGATGACTTTTCTTTTCTCAGGGGGCTGGAGAATGCAGTCTTCTAGCAGTCGGTTACCCCGGTAACTGCCCCCCGAAGGGACTTTCTTCACCTCGGTCGGGTGCGTGACGGCCACAAGTTCTGGTAAGGTGGAGAAACAGTTAATATAGAATGCAGGATATCCCAGAAGTCCACGTTTTATTATACAGAAGGACTTATTTCTAACCAAGTTGTCCAAAAATGTGCAGTTTTACCGCCAAGTAACTGTTTGTCAACCACATTGTGAACCTTGCAGCCAATGGTTATGCAATAAATACTGTTAGAGTACCCCCTTTCCATTTTAGAAGTATGCCGGGGGGGGGGCAGTTCCTGAGAACCCTATTCTTAAAAAATATAAAACATTAAATACATCATCAGTGTTTAACAAAAAACTACCGGGTGCAGACCAGTCCTGGCCAGTTAACCGGCAGAGTCTCTGATGGTACGGAGTTCAGTAACATACAATATTGTGTCATCGGTACAGGTCACACGCACGCGGAATTGTTTTTTTAGGAAGAGCTGAGACTTTGTAACGTGTTTGAAGTTTAGCTAGAAAGCTAATGCCGGGTAAGCCTGTCTGTGGCGCTCCCATTGAAAGCCCACCTCAGTGTGGCTCGGAGGTGACCTTCAGTTCCATGCCCGAGGCATATTAAGGCAACATAAGAGGGAACTTTAAATAAATTTACTTTTACGTCAATGTGCTCCACGACGTTTGTGGATTAAACAGAAGCATTCACCATGCCGGCAGATGTTCACCTTTTGGCACGAGTGCTGCTTGTTCTAGATTCAAAACACAATGCAGCGCAGGTGCTATCAGACTGAAAGCTCTAGAATCCGGACCTTTCATGCCTTTGTGTTCCGTGTCCCCACCCCGACACTTCATTTCTGGAAAACATTTAACTCCATTTGTTTCTTTTTGGTTTTTTTTTTAGATAAAGTGTATCCAGCTCTGCTCGCTGTCTTTAGGCATTTTCAGAGAGTGGCTCCGGTACGTGAAGCTGTAGTTTTTGCCCCGGTTGTTATCCCAGTATTCTTTTCCGTTAACCCGGTACTTGACGGCAAAGTGTATGGCCGAGCAGATGTGCTGCAGATACGGGGGAAGCGGCAGAACGAATGAAAATACATCGGACTCCGGGTCGCTGGATTTGTCGCTGCTTTGCCAAAGGGCGTGCGCTTCGTAGTGAGTCTTCCAATTGGTGAAGGAATATCTAACGCAGACCAACTTTTCAAAAGCCAAGTTGAGAACTCGGATGGTGCCCGAAATCCCCAGCTCCACCGAGCTGGTGACCTGTTCCAAGCAGACGCAGTCCTGCTGCAGCCTGCGCCAGAAATCCCCGCCGGTCGACGGCAGCTGGAAATCCGGCTCCAAGTATAGGATGGAGAAGTCCAGATCCTGACTGCAACACAAGTCCGAGTTGATTGACAGCCTGGAGAGGACATGCAGAGGGATGGACGGGTAGTCGGCGGCATTGAAAACCTTGACCTCGGCCAGCTCCAAGCCAAGGGAGTCTGCGAACCTCACTTTATGGCATCCAGGCCGGCATTTAGCGGCGCTTCTCCTTTCGGGAGAGCAGGGAAGTGATTTGGTTCTCCGGCGCATTATTGGCCGAATTTCTGGATCGCAGCTGTTACTTACGGTGCTTTGCGTTCGGGGAAGCTGTCGGAAGGCATGCTGATTTTTGGCAATCCCGCCGGCCGATCCTCGACCGCCAAATCCCTCGGCCAGTTGCGCGTTCTGATACAGGTTATCGATGTAGCTGAGGCTGCGTGGAATACACTGTTCGACCCGCTCTTTAAAGCTGCGCGGCAGCGACAGAGGATGTATTGCATAGGACATTGCGATAAACTGGTAGAAATTCAGTATTTAGAAGACGTTCTGGTTCTGCTCCGGTAACTATAGTCGGCTCCTGTCCTCAACACGGTATCGTCCGCTGCCCAGGTCAGTTAGGATGTTTGCAAAAAGCCCCATTAAAGGACACGGGTAGCTTAGCCCATCTTTCCTGCCCAAGCAGGAGCCCGTCTGTTGTGATGACTGACCACCCCCGATGTGGCTTAATGTCTCCGCAGCCGAGACCTTCCTGATGTGAGCTTTGCCAGAGGACAGAGCATTTGACGTTGAGCTTATCGGTGCATACATTGAGTGCTCCAGAGGATCCCGGAAGAGGCTGTTGAGACAGCAATAGCTCCCAACAGCCTGGTGACAATACGCTGTTCCTGAGTCCGCATTTCCTATCAGAACAGAAGCGAACGGCTGTGGGAATTGGTGTTGCATGTCAGCGTTGGAACACCCTTCTCTTCTGATTGGAGCAGGGACCTGTCTATCACCACATGCTGGCCATGCCCCTTTAGGTTTTACGAAGCCGCCTGTCACAGCTTCAGGAAGCAGAATCGTCACGTTAAAGAGATTGATGCCTTTCGAGCACAAGACAGGGCTGTGCAAAAATAGTAACGGTCTTTGAGGAGACGGCTGGAGATAAACTTTAAAGAATCAGCACAATCTTCAGTCATTCTATGTGTTTTATGCCAGCGGCATACGTAAGGGTTAACTCCAGTCCATTGTGTTACGTTTATATAGCGCCAGCAGATTCCGTAGCGCTGCGAAGACTAACAGTAACCTTAAAACCAACCAAATACAATCCGACGATGAGATTACAGAAAGGGAAGCGTGCCCTGATCCCGGGAGCTTACAATCTATTATTATTTATGTTAATGGTACATGTTATGATAAATGTTTTCCCTTGTGTGTAGTGATCCCGGACACAAAACAGGCACCGGCAGCTGCGTCCCATGTGGCCGCATAACCCCCGTGACATTTTCTTTACACGTATTCATAGCACTTGAGAATGCGGGGCCGTGCGCTTTAGCAGGTACACACTCGGGTGATCCCGATGGTGCCAGCTTTGACCCATGATGCTTTGCAAACGCCATGACAATCCATTTGAGGCTGGATAGGAGGAGCTGTGGACAAATTTCACCAGTGACATCAAAGCAAACAGTACCTGGGAGACCGCAGCCAAAGGAAAAGAGACGTCCGCTGTGCAGATCAGAATACGCACAGCGTCAGCATATCTGCCGGGGTGACAAGGATACAGCCTGGAACGTTTCAGATCTCTGTAAAGAGCTCAACGATTCCGGATTACCCCCCATCTCTGGAATTATCCATGCAGGGGGGGGATGACCGGCACGGATCTGTCCTTTTTTCAGGTTGCTGCGTTACACGGGCTGATTTTTTTTCATTTAACCCCTACAGTGCTGCTGCGGTGTCAAACATGATGTCACTGTGGTACCCGACGAGGTAAATCGAGTAACAAATGTACGCGTCTTATATGTCGTAGGGAGATGCGTCTCCTGGAGAGGATGGGATCCAATCCGTATACATTTAGGATTTGGGCTATTTACAAAAGCAGTTTTGTAAATAACTTGCAACGTTTTCTCGCTACTCTTCCCTCTCAATATTGTTTTACTGTTTTCTCTCTCCCTCTGTTCCAAAATGCTTTAATTGTTTGCTTAAATGTAATATACTGGGGTTTTAGCTCAATGCCGAAGTAATGAAAGCCCTTTATCACTCCCATCACTCCTGTGTTCCAATGGTCCTTTATCCCTCCCATCACTCCTGTGTTCCAACGGCCCTTTATCACTCCCATCACTCCGTGTTCCAATGGCTCCGTGTTCCAATGGCCTTTATCACTCCCATCACTCCTGTGTTCCAATGGCCCTTTTTCACTCCCATCACTACGTGCCAACGGCCCTTTATCACTCCCATCACTCCGTGCCAATGGCCCTTTATCACTCCCATCACTCCGTGCCAATGGCCCTTTATCACTCCCATCACTCCGTGCCAATGGCACGTTGTGTTCGCTGATCCAAGTTTAAGTTTAAAAGGATAATTGATGGTTACAAAACCCTTTTGTAATTACGTTACAGCCAGAAATATCCTTGTTTTCTATGAAAACAGCTCAGTGACTCGGAACCTTTGAACGGTAGTGTATACACGGCTGCTTCACTCAGCGCATGCTTAGCCTAGGCAGTGTTTAGAAAGCCTAAGCAAAGCCTCGGGCAAAGTATAAAAAAGCTATCCAGCTGTGCAAAAATACCAAGATAAAAAGGTGTTGGCTTCAGTCGCTAATTATTATACTAAGCAACAGAAAAGGTGTTTTAAACGTTTCTCCCCAAGTACCTGAGCTAAAATCCGGATTTTTGTTTCTTGATTCCTTTAATTCTGCTTTTAATTAAAAAAGGGATCTCTTTTCAGTTCAATTATCCAGACTCTGGAACGTCTTAAGATTCCACTCCAAGCCATTCCTTATTTTAGTTACCAAAAACCCTTTTTCCTCTTTTTTTTTCTTACGCTGTGCATCTGGATCCAGCAAGAACGATATGGTTCATGGCTTTCTGGTGGGCCTAATGTAGGGAACATTTACTTTACTGAAAGGGTGGTAGATAAGCGGTACAGCCTCCCAGCAGGGGTGATAGATGCTACTACAGCAAGGGGTATTAAACATGCGTGGGATAGACATACGGCTCCTGAATCTAAGACGAGACCAACAACTGATTAAGGTTTGAGTCTTTACAGGAGGAGAAACGGGCGACTAGACGGGGGCCGATCTGCCCGCAAATTTAGGATGGAGAGATGGGAAATGAAACTGTATCTTGTATGCCCTGCTTTGCACTGAATATAGAAAGTGTTTGGTATGAAATTATTTTTATTTCTCTCTTCTGGTTGCAGAAAAGGACTCGATACGTCGGGCTTGAGGAGAACGACTTGATGAAATCCCGCAGAATGTAATCACCAGAGGTAACCGCGCCATTCACTCGTCTCTCCCGGGACTTTTCTTTTCACCGAGCCGTTTGACTCTTGTGTTTTTCTGCCTCCTTAGATGTTTTACCCCCCGACTTCACAAACATCTAACAACAGCAAAAGTGTAAGTGTTTTTTTGTTTGTTTGTTTGTTTTTTTTTGTTTATCCCAAAAAGGGGATATTCCTCTAAATACAATTTCCATTTTAGATGATCTTGAAAGCGAATGAATTACAATGTAAACTGTCTGCCGTGAAAAAGAAACACTCGGACGATACGCTGCAACCAGTAAGGTACAGCAATGTTTAACCCTTTCTTAGCCAGAGACCCTCGTTATTATACTTGCAATCATCATGATTAGGGATGGGAAGGTCTGGGGGAAAAAATAGAAAAATTGATAAATAGTATGTTTACCACACAGCATGAAGATCTTTATGAAAGACGCACCAAAAAATGCCAGCTACTTCACTTTTTCATTTGCAATTGGTGCGAAGGAGCAAATCCGATTGGGCGACTGTGATCGCTCTCCCCGTCCAATCCATGCAGGAGGATTAGAGGCGATCTTTTGTTTTTTTGATGGTTTCTTCCTTTATTTTGTTGCATTTTAGAGAAGGTTACCTGTTCTCATGTGGAGTTGAAATGTTCTTAACATATACAAACCTCGTTGTTCCATTTGCAACAAAAAGTAAACTTTTAAAAAGCACATTTCGTTAATAATTTACCGAATAAGCTGTGCGTTTATTTTAAGCATTTTATATTCACTGCATTCCATGTTCCCAGTGTAACAAAATCATTTTAAATTTGTAAAACTACTCTACTCTGTATTTTTCAACTTCAATTTTTTACCCAGAAAAAAGGTTTTTTTTTCCCATTTTTTTTTTCAGTTTTTTCAATGGCTTCGAAATTCTGGGAAATTTTACATCTCTATTCGTATTAGAAGCAGTATTAGTATCGGAGATACAGACCTATTGTGTTGCACCCACGGGCAAAATAATTCGTTTTGCGGGCGCATTAAAAATGCATGCCACGGCGGCAACCGGATAGTATCTTTATCTGTGTTAGAGATAACAGCCATAATTAAAAATTCCCTTAAAAAAAACCCACGACAAGTTTCTCTGATAATTATGTCTGTTTGGTTACAGAATTCGGAGTTTCTGCCAACCCAATGATGAAGCGCAGAAGGGGAAAAGGGAATCGTTACAGGGAGGTTATTCCAGGAAAAGGTTGGATACGGACGCTGCGGGTTCTGTTAACGGTTTGGGAGGGGAGTTCAACATCACGCATTCCGTTTGTTCAAACATGGAGCCAAAGTCAGCATGGACCCCCCAGCATAAAAGGGCCCCGGCAAGTATCAGCAGCTCTCAATCTAACCTCGAGCCACCGGAGGACTTCTTCCTGGACTTGGAATCATTACGTTTCGTACGGGAAGACGAGGACAGCGCAAGCGACCTCTCAGACTCTGAACGGATTCCCATTCCATCGTCTCCTTTGGCACCCCCAAAGCTAAACCTCAAGGCAGAACAATTTGCCCCAGGGTATTTTGATGACCACCTGGACTCTAAAGGGGCAGATTATAACTATCCCGATGTCCTGCCTCCTCCTTTTAGCTCTTGGAATCTTCCCCAGCTGGCGGCTTTCGTGAACACAGAAGGGAAACATACGATGCCCCCGGCGGTGTCCGGCTTTCCAGGGAGATACATTGACCGCCTTCTCCAGTTAGAGTGGCTTCAGATGCAAACGGTAGGGGCTGAAAAAAGTAAAGCCTGCAAATCGAGGCCTCAGACTGCCCCCGGGATGCCCCTTAACGGAAAACCCCGGGGGCCAATAAAACCGTGGAGCAACTCATTGCCCATAAAGCAATCATCTCACCCGGATCACGCTTCTAAAAGTACTAAGGGTCCGGAGTACAACTGTCACAAAAAATACCCCTGCCATGATGTCCACACGCAGAGCGGCGCCCGTAGATCCAGTACTATGGTGGGATTATCTGCGGTTCAGAAACAGAACCAAGACGGCAGGTTCGTCACCAAGAAAAGGCAGAGCGGAAGCTGCCAGCAGGCAAAAGACTTGGCGACGATGGGAAATAAGCCTAAAATCCAAAGTTTTGGTAATATTAGACCAACGAAACTCACGTCTGCTGCAGAAAGCACCACAAAGCTTATTAAATCCACTAGTAATATCAGGACTAACGGATCATCCTCCATAAAGCACGTTACCGCCAAACAGCCTGGGGGGGAACGCAAATTAAAGTCCGGAACGGTCAAACCGACTTCTAATAAAGAAAAAACAAGTCAGTGAGACGGGATTCATTACATACCAGATACATTAATTCATTTATTTAATAATAATTAGCACAAAACGATGAAGAAAAATATTTTTTGAAGCAAAGCTGCGGATTGATGTTCAATTGTTAGATTGGCCGTAACTAGTGATGCGCGGGTCGTTGTTTAGGTTATTATCTGGCCGCAACTTAAAAAATTACAGCTATAAATATAAAATTGGGGGATTTACGTAGATCACAAACATCGCTGCTTTGCCGGGAATTTGCTTAGGATACAAAGTAATGCTAACAGAACTTGCATTCTCCTGTTAAATATCCTCCATGGCTACTCTCTGGTACGGCCGTTCGTGTGAGCTTGTATCGGGCACGGATTTAGGAAAAAAATGTCTTTAATGATATACATTTGTATGTATATAATATGCGTGCGTGCAGAAGGAATTAAAATTATTGGGTCCCAGAACACATTTTTTTTGTCTGTGCCTATAGGAATTAATGTTGCGTTTATGGTATATGTATTTCTCAAACTACTCACACTGTCAGCCACTAAATGGTGCGTGAAGGGGCAGCAAGTGGTCTGGGGGCCATGGGTGACAGCTCTAAATTCCACTTGGAGTTATTGTAAATGAACTAAAAAGCATTCCTATCTTTATGATAATGGTAGCGATCATATTACAAACCCGTAACGAGATTAACCCTTTTCATTGACATGCATCTCCCCTTTGATTGTATGTCTCGGGCCCTCGCAGGCTGAGAAAGAAGAGTGAGGGGATAAGAGGTGAAAGCCAAAAAGAGCAAGCTATGCGTAGTTTGTGAAATATCCATCGTAAAGCACTTTTTACCATCTTTAATTTCCATTTGCTGTCTTGACCATCTCATTCATCATTAGCTTGCTTCCAATCCTCCAGTTCCATGCACACTTTGACACATATGCCAGTTGTATCCATCTGAAATTATGAAAATACATTTTTCGTTATCTGTGTATAAACTGATTTTCATCCCTTCTTTTTTCATGATTATGACCACAAGGTGGCGCCGTCACCCTCTGCCAGCACCGTTGGGGCTTCTTACCAGTATTCTGTTGGTCCAGAACCATCGCCTTACACTTATTAATAAAAAAAACTAGCATGAAATTCTAGATTTGTTTCCACCGATAGTTAAAAATATAACAATAATGACTTTTTTTGAAAAGGTATTTAAAGATAGTAATCATGTCGCCTTTTACAGTTTGATTAAGTAAAACCACCATTGAATCTGTGATTACTGAAATGAACATTTGCTTTACAGTACACATTTTTCTTCTTATCTCAACAGGTTCAGTGGCTTTGGTGTTTGTTGAGAAATTAGCCCTTAAGTTGATTTGAGGCACATCGGTTAAAGGGTTAATTTAAATTGGGCCGAAAAAACACACAAATACACGTAAACTGCCTTTACACACACAAGCCCATAAACACGCATATACACATACACTGCCCTTACACACA
>VKOC01000010.1:64669-102822 GCA_009364415.1 Spea multiplicata | reverse complement strand
AGAGATACACGCACCCTATTTTTTCAATTTACCCAAAAATATTTTAACATGTATGACACTTTTGTGCCGTCACACTTGGCTGGTGTAACGAGTCAGTGTTATGTCTTCTCAGTGTCACGTTTCCTTTAGGGAAAATGTACAGCACCGTTATACTGTTAGCAGATTAATGTATTTAATGGATTTCGATGATCATGGTGTGTTCCTGTTCATGAGAAATGCTACTTTTCGGTAGATCTACCGCTTTAGCTAAAACTCCACAACAATCACTGCCAGTAAAATGTATAACAACAGCCGTAACAACGCGACATCCCAGCGGCCCCGCTTACAGCGCGTTATCACACGAGACGCAAATCACCGCGCGCAGAACGCTGCTAAACTTTCCGCATTTCTCAGAAATCCCTCCACAACAACCTTTCTAACATTTTACGTTAATGTGTGAAGCGTCACCGCTACGAATAACCCCGGCTTTACTATACGATGACGTATAAACTTTCATTTTGTTCCAACTGTCATAGAATATAAAAGGCTCCGGTGTCTCGCGGTATTAAGGGACGGTTGGAATGACTGCATTCATCGCTGGACCATCCTGAAGGACCCGTCCCGCTCCGCTCAAGGCTTGAATGCTTTGCTAAAGCTGGTAAAATGGAACCAAATCAACTGTTGAATGGATTTGGTCCCCTTCAACCAGCTGCAGCTGTGCATTGATCACTCTGACCCGGAATCCCTCCCGGAGCCGAAGAGATGCCCGACGTTCCAAGATCCGTCGCCCAGACGAGCTGTAATCTGGGGGTGGGTCCGTGAGGCGCTAATCCTGTATTAAGCAAGACAGAAAAAGACTCAGAATGTGAATATTCCCCGTGTATTAATCTGAAGGGGCAGCGAGGGTGGACGAGGTATAGATAACGCTCTGTATGTTCACAGCGACCCGCGGGTTTCCTTTATCCAGACTGTAAACTTTTCAAATGATTAAAAAATACCTTTAAAAATGTAATCATGAAATTGTACAAATGCATCTGTTTTGTTGCGTTTCTTATGTGAGGGGACCGCAGCACAGCTATTACCTTGTATTAATATGGCGAGGAACATCTGGATTGACGTATATCAGAATTCTAACATTAAATATTAAAAAACAGCAGCCCCCAACCCAGCGAGAAGACACAGCGGCGTCCGGCACAGGGAGTTATACCTCCCAGCCTGGTCCCTACATGATAACCCTCTGCGGGTGAGCAATATTCCACAGACTGGTCTGGCGCTCGAGGGGTTAAAGCAGTACACTTGTGCAGTTACGTATTAATCACACATCTGGCGTACTTTCTCCTTCTCCATGACCTTCTCTCCCCCAAGACTTGTCCCAATGGCGGCTAATGAGCATTGACATTATGCTAATGTCTTAAAGGCAATCAGTGGCTTCTCCTGTTATACAGTCTGCCGGCCATCATCTCCCTTTAGTTTTATTGTAAATCTATACAACAAACACATACTACAAATGGCTCCATTGAGCACTAGGAGGGAGAGGCACTCGGGCAACTTGGCCTGCAGGGATGGCTTCCTGTGACTTTTTTATCCGTGTTTCTCACACGGTCTGTCTTTACTTCATGAGCGACCAACACAAAGTGACGCCCTGGATCGTGAACATACAGAAACCCCAAATCTTTTATCCTTTTATTCATAAGAGCAACACAGTGTTAGCCATAATATGGCTAATGATCCAATAACCTCTTGCAATAACCTCTTATTCACAAAGACCGCTGATCCCCCATTCACATCCTAAACATGATTGAAGGTCTTTTTCTCTTCCCAAATGAGAAATGTGTTCTATGGACCAACTGTGACTTACCTATAAACAGCAATGCAGGTGCAATGTGTTAAAAGTGGAGCAATAACCATGGCAACCATCGGGATTTTCCTGCTGAATGCTCCACTTCTTCCACTTTGTACCAGAATAAAACCCACTTTCTAACCATTTGGCATCACAACTTTACTCTCACTCTAATCTGACGTAAGACTCTCGGCCGAGTATTGTGAGCGAAGGGCTTGCGCTGTGATGTGTTAAGACCCGACTCTGATGTCACTGAGGTCATAGGCTAGAAATCACAAATCTCTTAAAACGTAGCAAAGTCCCCCAAAGAATAAAAAAATAGAAGGAAGAGCTCAATGGGACTCCATCTCCCGGCTGTCACTCTCTCCATCGCTCCCTCCGCCGGCCCATCTGTATGCCGCTGCTACACTTCCCGGGGAGGCAGCGAAGCCAACAACACCATTAATAAAAAGCGGCCTGACTAACGATTATTACGTTATTTAAGAAAATGTCAGACGGGGAAACCTGGCGGCGTTATAATTAAAGGCAGTCGGTGTAAACGAAAGGGAGGAATCCATGTGTCAGGTTCAGTGTTTGTCTCGGCAAGGGTTAAACGCACATCTCCTTCCAGCCCCCCCCCCCGCATGATACAAGCATCATATAATACGAACGTCATATGATACGAACGTCATATAATACGAGGCACGTAGTTCTATCTGGAAATGTATTCAGTTCTGGGGGCAGAGCTTTCAAACCCCCAGCTATTTGAATCGCTGGCGCTTCTCTTATTGATCGCAGACCAACATTATCTTAAAGAACGTTAATTATGAGTCCGGCTCAGACACCACGAAATACCCCAAAAAGCTAAGTGAGAGCAGATTTATCATTACAGATCAGTTTCCTGATTACAATATATACAGACACAGTATATCTATCTATATATATATATACATACACATGCAGATACATAAATATCAGGGATTTTTCACGGCTATATTCCTCACCAAAGAGCTGAATCAGTGGGACTGCACCGCATTTAACCCCTGAGACTGTGCCTCAGAATCTGAATCAGCACCCCAGAAACTCAATGTGTATTCTTTTCAGCGTCTGTTTCCCTTTCCGTATATATTAATATATATATATAATCACACTTTTCACAGTTTTAGCACAAACACTATACTATTGCGCTTCAAACCAGCCTCGATGTCTCTCTTATCCCAGCCGATACGGAAATGAATGAAACACTTCTTTTATTTGTAGAATTTAGGCTTCACAAACGAAGGGTTTTAACAGAAATCATCCCACCCGCCAGAAACAGATGTAAAACTAGCAGCATGCGCTCAAACGCAAAGCACTGCCACATTAACCCTTGACATGTATGATCTTCTTTCTCCAGAACGTAGTAAGTCTCATTCTCCTGAGATATTAAATGTCAAACACCTTTAGCCAATGGGGTGGTTAATTTTTAAAACCAAAATGTAAAGTATTTTGTGGGTCTATATTCTTATATCGCGCCCCATTACGGAGTCATTACACGGAGGAGATGTGAGCTTATGAATAAAATTCTTTTTATTACCCGAAAGGACATAAAATGACTGACTATTCGCTTAGTTATAGGGCACTTAAAATCTAATGACTGTCACGTAATCAATTTAAAATCCTGAAGACCAGTAAGTGTTCTGATCTGCAATTAATTTTTTTTTTTTTATGCAACCGGAAAACAAGAGAAATCACTTGGTTCCTGAATGATCACCACGCAGGTCATGAGTTTAGGGAGCGGAGAAATTAACCTTCGAGGGGCTGGATTTCACCAAGTGTGTAACAAGCCCCCCCTCTGTCACTGAAACCCTGGAGTGTGACGGCTTTTCTTACTATTATTATTACTATTATTATTATCTTTTATTTATATGGCGCCAACAATGTACGCTGCGCTTAATACAATCCATTTATTCAAGGGGTCTGACAAGACGAGAATTGACCGACAAAGACAAACCGATACATTAGGTGGAGAGACTCGGCTCGCAAGCTTACAATCTTCTTATCGATATAACGGAATGTTTTAGAACAAGAGCCAGGTTGACGTCTATAAACACCATGCGATGCCAAAGTGCTGTACAATAAATAAACAGGACATAACCAGTAGTGTATAACTAGGAAAGGTAAACTAAAAGAAGATGAGGGGAAGGGAATTAACACGCAGGTTCAGAGGCTTCCTCAAAGAAGTGGGCCTTGAGGGAACTTTTGAAGGAGCGAAGAAAGGGGGAAAGAGAGAGGTCGGGGGGAGGGCAGAGGATAGCTGCAGCCCTTGAGAAATTTTGCAAGCGTTCATGAGAACTAGAAGTCAGAGCACAGGACAGAAGGACCTCATCGGATGAGCGGCGGGACCGACAGGAGTGTATTTGGGGGTAAATGTTAACGTTTGCTGATTTATGTCACTTTAGTTTAATGAACGTCATGTCCAATGTATATCACACAGAGTTCAGTGATTGGTGAGAAATGTATATATTTCACAGATGTCTCTGTCCTGATTGGCCGTAGGTTTTGCGCCAGTAGTAAAATTTGTAAAGGTTTTCTTTAAGTAAAGTGATAACGATAACAGCCTGCGCAGAAATATCTGCACCGAACAAAACTGCCATTCGCATGGCGATTATCATCCTGCGACAGATAAAGTATTTTTAGTTAAGGGAATAGCAGACGTTAAGGCCAATAACGTGACACCCGTGGGTTTTGTGAATGAGGTTTGTCGCAGCGTTCTGCATGCCCCGCGCTGGCGAATTTGTTCAGGTATAATGAATCGGGACGTCTGCTGCATTAGCGCGCTGTCTGTGATAATCTATCATCAAAGGAAATATATCATCAGCGTGAAAGAAAGCTTCCTCGTTTTCATGCCCATTTCTCACGTCCACGACATATCCCAAAATGTAAATGATGCCTCTGCGTGAACGCAAGTGAGAGCGTCGGCCACGGAACGTTACTGGGTTTTATGAAACACTTTTTTTGGGGGGGGGACTGTCCAGAAGATCGGGTCCTGAATAATCAGGAAATGAGTCTTCTGAAAGTCGGGTGCGTCTTCTGGACTTCTTCGGTTTATGGATCCAGTGAGCTCGTTAGCAGTGAGAGAAAGAATATTTACAGAAGACAAGGAAGGGTCTGGAGATAAATCTCATGAGAGGCGTTTGGGAGAAAGACTCTAAAGCAGAGCAATGCGAACTTCCAGATCTGCCTTTCCTGAGTTAAAGTCATTTCAAAGGTTAATTTTATGCAGAGTTATGTTTTCACAAAAAAACTAGTCTACAGAGTATCCATGTTTGGCAAAATATTATTTTACATTTTGATTATTTAAAACAATTTATAGCATAATTTATGTAATTAAAGTCAGCAGGGGGATGAAAAGGGAAGTTATTTACATAAAAAGCACACAACGGACCGGTCACAGAATCAGAGAGAGCAGGAATCAGCTATTAACCCCGTCCGTCCTCTGATATTCTAATTAACTATTTTTATTACACGCATTTTCTGACATTCAAGTAACTCTTCCTCCTCCGTCTGTTCTCTGATTCTAGTATTGGGTACCTCTCCTGATCTCCTTGCCATGCAGGGCCCTGTGTTTGCGGAATGGAATCATTGTATTTAATTGCTGGTTGTCTTGGCTTTAATGAACTCCAGCACTTGTATCGGGTAATGTAATTAAACGCACGTAACCACTCAGCTGCTTCGAGTGTCGCAGCGCCGAGTGGCTGAATCTCCCAAGGAGCGAGGTGTTCAGCGCTGGCCCGTCCTCTGCTCTTCTCCGGGTACCGAAGCCATTTACAGAATCCAGTGAACTTGTTGAGAAAGATGATTTGTCTAAAAAATGATCAATCATCTGTAACAGGAGAGTGCGGAGACCTTCTAACCCACCCACTAACAAAGCGGCTACATGCTTATCAGTTATAGCAGTCGGGGTAATTAGGGGGCGGCCGATGCAGAAAACAAGCTTAAGGATCTAACCAAAGCATGTGCTGCTCTGAAGAAAAAGACCAGGATTAGGGATCTACTAGTTCCTGCACTGAACAGGTTAAATCCCCGGATTACTAAACTAATGCTACTAAATTCCTATGATGGAAAGTGCCAGCAATCCACCAGCATATAACAATTGAATGTGGCGAGTCTGGGATATTCAGATAAAATATTACCCCCCGTGGCTTTATACCTGGACAGTTGTGGCCGTAACATGAAGGGAGAGGGAGCAGAACTCTCCTGAATATATTTCACAGACTTCACTTCTCGTTATCCCACCCTGTGACGGGAAGCATCAGGAATATATTGTTGTTATTATATATTGTTCATATAAAAAAAAGGTATAAAAAGGCTGGCAGAGCCTGAACAGTTCAAGCAAGGTCAGGGTTAATAGAGAGGCTTCCTTAACCTTTACGCCCCTCCAGTTTCTTCTGCCCAAAGTATCCCTCCGTTCCATTCTGCGAGGAACCTGCATTGCAGAGAATCATTTACATGACACTGACATTTTTTACATCGCTTGCTGCCAAAAACTGCAGATTTTTCCATGTTTTTGCTGGGCTGCCATATTTTCTCTCTTATTACGTTCATTTCCAGTAACCGTCCTCGCTCGTTCCTCTCGCACACCCTTCTTTCTTTGGCTTCGATCCTTTGCTGTTGATGCAGTTACCCTGGCATCGTACTGTTAGCTTTGGGCACCTGTCCCCGCGAACAAACCAAATAATTCCCTGCGCGAACATGAAATTATTGGTAATAGTCGTAAAATTATTAAAGTTACGTCATTATTATCTATGACAGAAACTAAAGCTTAAATAAATCTTTGCATAATTATTTACTGAAATGGTCTACGCAAAGCAAGCCACAAATCCGGTCTATAAGATGATGCTCTGACAGCCGCTGGCCATTATCCAGGTACAAAGTGTGCCAAACATGAAAAAAATGACTTAAAACATCGCCGGTGGCTTCTGTGAGAACCGCAAAAGCTTTGCCACGCGGCTGGGCTAAATGCGTGGTTTTTAGAACAAACAAAACTTCGATCCAATTCATTTCGCTGCCGTAATTGGAAGCAGCCATATTTTGAAAGATCGTCTAACTCCTAAACCTGTAACGAGGGCAGGATAATTGCTACCCCTCTGATACTAGAGGCTCGGGTACCAGGAACTTTCTGCATGTGCCAACCAAGCCGTGCTTCCAACCGCCGGGTGCCCGACACACAAACTCCTATCAGGCACAGATCAGTCCTTATTTTCAATCCTTTACTGTATCATCTAGTGGGAAGAAACAAGAAACGAGCCGCTTTCCTCTTCTAACCTCCCTCTGGTCAGACCACCTTCAGCTCAATAAGTGTGTCTGGAGTGCCGGGTCTGTATACTCCCGGTCGCATCGCATGTCAGATTTAACCTTGACAAAGTCATTACTGGTCTGGAGGAAATGAGGCGAGGTGGTTTCATTACCCGATTCCCCCTATCCTGCCGGACGTTATTACCGACATTACCGTCGCATCATTTCATTGGTCTGCAGATCAATGCTCTGCTGTCACTTATACCGCAGCGCCGTCTCTACACCCGGGATAAGAGCGCAGGCAGCCGAGTGCCGGGTCCACGCTTAACAAATAGAAAAACACCGTTACTGAGCCCTAGAATGACTGACGGCCAACTGGTTACACAAGAGTTAAAAACCCAAATATGTCAATGCTTTTCATTCTGCAGCGGACGTGGATGAATGATACATCCAGCAGTTATACATCCATGCTGCAATTGAACGGGGTCCAAGCCCCCAGATTTGCGGCGGACGATGAAGACACCGCTATTGGTCTAACCGGTGACACCGGACCCGCACCGGCTGGGACCGGGGCCAGGAAAGCACTATCTTAAGTTGCTGGCATTAACTGAGCCCATTTTTTTAAGTGAATCATTGTTTCTAGGATGATTTTAATCAGTTAGCTGGCAGAACGTCAGATTCGTGTCCCAGAAGGTGTCGCGAGCTGTTGTCGCAGTATTTTCCCTGCAGTTATTTGTGCAGTTCGGGAATTTGTGCAACTTTGCGTTGCAGACATTTTGTTCGGATCTTTCAGGTGTTTTGCGAACATTGTTTACGTAGCAGAATTTCTCTCTGATTGATTAAGCGTTTTCCTAAAATGTCTACTATGAAAAGAATGCTAAATCTGAAATGTCTTTTTCTCTTATTACTGAATACAGAGTCCTATCCGCTGACGGTCACTGCACTCCGACTGCCGGGGAGTATTGGAAACAAGTATCTGAAAACAGGAATATTTGCAAATTACTCCTACAGTTACCCCGACGGCACCGTGTAGTGTAATAATATCACAGGTGGGGCATCTGTGGCTTATCGTGTAACAATATGTGCCTTTTCTCTTATAGTTACCGGCGAAACACCCAGACAGCGAGGAAAGCCGCTCTCCTGCATCATACGGACCATACATCAATCTACGCATTAGCGAGGCACGCTGTCAGCCCTGATTATGGTTTGCCAAAAACCTTCGAGATAAGATGGTTTAGGAAAAAACAAAAAAACAGAAGTACATTTCATACCAAAACAATACAATTTCTACAAACATTATGCAACAATCACACAATATATAGAAAAGCACAGGCAGTGAAGGGAGGTAAACAGCGTCAGAGAATATTGTCTTCCCTTTCATCACCAGAGAACAAAACCGATCTGCCGGAACAGAAAAACAATTCACTTATTAAGAGTTTTTCAGATAATTTTACTGTAGTGCTTTATCCGCACAAAACAACTTTAATATGACGAGAAAGCAGTCAAAAATATGTTTGTAGAGAATATTGTCCTACGTCTTAATACACAGAGCCACAGATGTAAAATAAGAGCATGCGACCGTCCCGGTGTTAGCGCTTTTAACTACGGGCATGTAGGGCTGCTTTGGTGTTCAGGGAAAAATTAACAATAAAATCACGTTTTGCTGTAAACGCAAGCTAAATGTTTCTGTTGGCGCTTACAGTTATTATATACCCCGGGGTATCTTTCACTTTAATTCCATGCTCTGCATGTTTCAGTAGATGAATGAAAATACAACCAGAATGCTCTCCGTTTTTACTTGAAAGGCAAAGATCATTTACTCAGATCAAGACTCAGAAGTCACCGAATAAGCAAAAAGAACCAGTCTAGAATCCGGCGCTCCGGATCAGCTGAATCCTTGGCGGGTGAATGAAAGCACACGGTGCAGTATGGTGCGGATATGCAAAGCATCCGATTATCTTCCAGTAAAAGTGCTGACGTCCTGCACCATCCGGAAGGACACCGTCAGACAGTATAATGTACAGACAATCTATAGCCCGTCTGCAATGGGTCCGATCAATCAACGTCCTTTCTTGAAAGCCAAGATGGTCAGTTTCTTAGAGGCTTTAACAAACACTGCTTGGTCAACGAATTACACAGCGTGGCGATGTTATATATGTTACACATCCAATAGCATCAGTTATATATTAGTGATGTCATTAATAACTTGAGATCAGGAAACTCCAAGATGCATCATACAAAGCCCTCAAAGCAAGTGCGAGGCCAGGATTCACTCCTCATTCCCGCTTTAACCCGTTCCGGACCGGGACGTACCTGGTACTTCCTGGTCATACGTCACCACCAGACCGGGACAGGTACGTCATCGCCAATAAGCGGTCCCGCGTCGCACTGCACGCTGGGATCGCGAGGGGATGGCTGCTACTGACAGCTGGGCGACCCCAGCGATCGTGTGGCAGCCAATCTCCGACAATTCCGTGCACGTAATCGCTTTAAAAGCGAATCACATGCATGCTTTTGAAAATTGACAGATACAATTTTTGTAAACATTGTATCTGCCTATATTACCCTGTCTCCCTCCTCCTTACTCCTGGTTGTAAGTTGGAAAGAGACAGAAAACATTGTGGAGGGCTGAGCGATTTGTGTTAAAAAAATATATATACCGTATTGGCTCGGATATAGGCCGCACGCTAAAAGTTTTGTGCTTTTTTAAAAGAAAAAGTTTTGTAATAGATATGCTGCCACTCTGCCCACCCCCCGACTTACCAGAGCAGACTCCCGGGTATCTTGCGGGGCCGGAGGGGGACATCTACGCAATAGGCATATACAACTCCCGGTGCCGGCACTCAGTGGAAGTGCCGGCACCGGAAGTTGTATACGCGGACGTTCACTGGCAGCGGCGATGCGTGTAAACAACCTCCGCTGCCCGCACGTCTGCACGATGTGCTTTAACAATCTCCCTTGCCGGGACTCCCCTCGTGGGGCTGTTTGAAAAGTGTCAAAATGACCCTAGTTGTACACCTTGACTTATCTACTGTTCATAAACATATAATTTTTGGGGGATAATCAGTATCTGTGACAACTATTGCAGTTATTAGACTACAATGCCAAATTTGAAAAAAATTGCATTTTAAAAACGTGATGCATGCCTTGCAATATTTGCCCTATACTGGTCAAAATAGATGAAAATCCTGGCCATATTGGGTGATTTCCAAACCAGGACAAGTTAATGAATATATTTTGGATAATTTTTTCCCATTGGTTCAATGTGTGTACAATTTTTATGTATACAAAACTATAAAAAGTGTTTTTTTCATTCTCCCCCCCACTTTTTCCAGTTTATTTCAAACAAAACAATGTACTACCCAGCTTAATAAGGTTTCAAATGAAAGCCCTACTTGTGCTGAAAAAAGCAATATATGATTTGTGGGGGGGGTGCACTAATTGATGACAGAAATTACAGTTGAAGAAAGACAAAGCAAAAACACAAAAGGCTCCGGTCCTTTAGCGACACCTTAGTATCAAAATCCGGGTCCTGAAGGGGTTAAATCACACAAGGTTTCCTGGTACAGAGGACAGTCCAGCAGGGAGACAAACAAGAGCTTCCCGAATACATCTCATTCCTGTGTAATGGCTTCAATGCTTAAATCTCCACATTAGAGGCAGCTCTTTCACTTAGTACAATAAATATATTAATGTATAGCATCATATACTACACTTTGAAGCTTAACGCCGTTGGGTATAAATAACTCTTTCTTTTGCTTCATAAGAATTCAATGAAAAAAGGCGGTGGAGCTAGCGTGGCTAGAAAGGGGCAGCAAGATGCAGCTTTTAATATTGAAATGTCAGGGTATGTGATCCTGCGATGGAGATCTCTGCACTATAACGGGGGTAAAATGAAGCAGGCAGGGCGGCAGCTGGTTAGTTACCTCCAGGCGGGGGGGCTTTCCAGGTGGCTGGGTGTTCTGGGGTCACTAATCCTAATGTCACAAGTTTATAAGTTATACAGAGAAGGACGCAGTGACAGCAGCTTCGCCCACAGTAATTAAAGGCGACCTGGAGATGGCCTGGCGCTGTCAAGAGTCCAGAGCCACGGCCGCTGGAATGCTAATTTTTCCGCTTGGGGGAAGTATGGTTCACGTCAGAGCGGCGTGCAAGCCGAAAAACCACACAGAGGCCGGAGCTTTAGAGAAATTGGCCAGAGGACATCGCAACTAATAAATATTTGCTTTTACTGCAAAGCATGATCTCTTGTTTGCGCTGAGGAGCCTGTAAAACGTATTGATTTTCCACTGCAATTAGTAATTACAGAGGCTGTACCATTCATGGGACAAAGAGCAATAAAGACGGATACCATTCAGGGATACTTGTTACCAGTTATAACTCACTGGAATCACTCTATTTAATAAGATTATTATTATTTATTGTTTATATAGCGCTAACAAATTCCGTAGCGCTGTACAATGGGTGAGCTAACATATTACTGGTAACATACTTAACACAGACAGGCAATTTACTTATTACCAATAACCGTATAATTTCACTTAACTTAAAGGGAGCATATCTGGGGTGAACATTATAAGGGTGTTATTAAGTGGTAAGTGTGTATAAATAAATAATAATAATATTATAAATAATAATAATAATAATAATATCCTCTGCTTATCCCACAAGGGGCCCAAAATGAAATCTTCACCAAAAATGAATACAGACATCAATTTTGACGGCCTGTTTTAGGTCGGTATTCTATATTCTGCAATGAGATAAATGTTCTCTATATCAAGTGGAATTAATTGCATTTATCAAAAGCAGAAGATTTTAGTCTGATAAGGAATCTTCAAAGGTTCTGATAAGAAATAAGACATATCTCTTGGTCAATGGCTCATATAAGATTCACACATGGATTGCGCTGCCCCCTTCTGGTGCAATCAGGAGGATTTCTCACGTCTTCTTTTAGTATTTTCTTTAATAGGAAACAAGGGGTGACATAAAACTCTATACTACCCACAGATTCTGTGGAGTACTACAAATAAACTGTCCCTTCAATCGTATTTTGCACAGACCCTTAGGAACCCCACCAATCCTCTCAAACCCTAGAAACCTATAACACTTGTGCTGGGAGGCTGTTCTACTTATCCACCATCCTCTCTGTAAAGTGAGACATTCTTCCATCACATCTAAGCCTCTGACTCTCTAGTTTTAGACTACGGTCTCTTATCATTGTTTTACATTTATCAACAATTAAGTACAATTTCAGTATTAAGAAATTAGCTCTTATGGTGCGCATTGCAGTTTAAACATGGCTGTTCAAAAGATTTTCTGGAACACACTCTTTCAAAACAAAATTATATAAAAATATTTATAATTTTCTCTTGTTACATGAAAAGTACTGACCCTGAGCTGCCCATTGCAGTCACAACGCTTATTTATACTGATTTAATTTCCTTACTTTTCTACTGCCAGAAAACCCACATTTAACTAATCCTCCTTTGGCTTAATCTATACAAAACTGGCCAAGATATGGTTCCCAGATGTTGACTTGTTGCATATTTCCATTGGAACCTTCTTACATACATAGATTTACCAAATTCACTTTTCATAAACATATTTTCTACCTGCGTAGGAGGTTCTTATAACAAACCGAAGCTGCATTACATCGGCCACAAAGGTGCTTCGGGGTTCCAGATTCACAGAGGGCCCAATGAGATTCCTCCTTCTTCGGTTGGCACTTACACAGCGTTAATACCAAAGCAGTATTCCTGCTTAACAATAGAGGATTGCCCAGTAATAGTACTTTAAAATTAGCCTCTATCTCGAGTAAGGATTGGCAAATCGTGATCATCTTGGCCAATGGCCTAAAAAGGAAGAAACTGAAAATAGAGCCCCGGTAGCAAAAGGAATTCTAGTCTGGCATCTATGGAATCTTCATGATTACAATGAAAATAAAAAAGTTCAAAATGAAGAGCTCCTAATACCCGAATTCCTTAAATTATACTCATAAGCGCTCATTACCCATGCGTATTCTAAAATATTCTAACCATCATTAAGTGGTAAAAATAAACAATGTGGATGTGTGGTCAGAGAAGAGGGGGGGTAAATTCACTTGTGATGTGGTGTACCCTCAGGCGGGTAAAGTCTATTTAAATTTATATCGACAGATTCAAACCACCTCAGATTACTCAGAATTCTGCATGTGGATAATCTGCCATTCTGTATCAGCATTTCCTGAAAGATTTGGCTTTTTACTCAGAATGCTGTCCAGGGTCCTGGTGTAATCCTCTCCTCTAAATGATGTCTATTAATGTACACGGCAATGCTCCTGACTGATCCTCGCAGCCCCTATATGTTGCTATTATCTTTTATTTATTTAGCACCAACAATCTACACAACGATTCTTACATTCCATACATTCAGGGGTTTCCCAAAAGCTACAATTGACAGATTGCATTGTGTAAAGAGGACCCCGCTTGTAAGCGTAACATATAAGGTATATGTCCTTCCCACCAAGCTTTCAAACATTCAGGAGGGTCAATTCACTAAAGGGTGACTGTTTGCAAGTTTGTTAAACTAGTATTGGCACCATACCTGGGAACACTCCGGGTTTGGCCCAGAGAACTCTGGGAGAAGCGCCACTTCTCCGGGTCAACACCTGAATCCTCCGGGGTCAGGGAAGAGGGGTCCTGACATGCCCCACTCCCCTCCCATTTCCCCTTTAAATGGGGGTGTTTCCTGCAATGTCAGCAGAAATGCCCACTAATGTCAGGGGGGATGCCTAGTGACATCATCAGAAACGACTGTGGCCTGACCATGGCCCGCACACGTAGGCTGCAGGTAGCCCGGAGCTCCCCAGTTCCCAGGTATGATAGTACTCGAGAAAAGGGGTTTGTTAGACCCCTCCTCGGCAAACTGCTCATCTCTGGAGCTGTTGCTGTGTATCACAAAAGCAGGGGCAGGGGCTGGGGGGAAACGCATATGGGGATTCTGCAGAATTCTCTCATGGAGGGACACCAGCAGGATTTGAAAATGACAATAATGAGGTATGACAGAACTGCTTCAATGCCAACGAATTGATGTCTACCGCAAAATAGGTAAAATCATTCATTGCTAAAAACAAACATTTGTCATCAAGGGTTTGGAGGCGAGCGAAAAAAGTTAAAATTCCCAAACTCAAGAGAAAAACCATTGTGCTTAAAAATATTCTACCAAGAAAACCTAAGAAGCAATAATCCCCTCCAGCGGCTAAGAGTCCGGCGGACTGATCGGGCAGGAAATTGCAGATTACGGCTTTGCTATTCTCGGTACAAGTACAGGACAAAACTACAGATAGGAATTTCTTGCAGAATTGTATACAAATTCTGTTATTTATCAATAATATGAACCCTTTATCTCCCTGGTAATCTGAACCAATCTGAAATGCTGTAGTTTATGGAAAAAAAGGCAGGAGATTAATTTACTTGTAGATTTCCAAATGATGGTGTAATTGCTGTGGTGCCATTTTCTCTGGTAATTTTTTCTGAAATATGAAAACATATGTGTGTGTGATATAATATACACTGCTCAAAATAATAAAGGGAACGCTGAAACAATGTAACTCCAAGTCAATCACACTGTCCACTCAGGAAGCAACACTGATGGACAATCAATTTCACGCGCTGTTGTGCAAATGGAACAGACAACAGGTGGAAATTATAGGCAATTAGCAAGACCCCCAATAAAGGAGTGGTTCTGCAGGTGGTGACCACAGACCACTTCTCAGTTCCTATGCTTCCTGGCTGATGTTTTGGTCACTTTTGAATGCTGGCAGTGCTTTCACTTGGAGGACATCCCTCAGGAGACCATCCGCAACCTCATCAGGAGCATGCCCAGGCATTGTAGGGAGGTCATACTGGCACGTGGAGGCCACACACTACTGAGCCTCATTGTGACTTGTTTTAAGGACATTACATCAAAGTTGGATCAGCCTGTAGTGTGCTTTTCCATTTTGATTTTGAGTGTGACTCCATATCCAGACCTCCATGGATTCATAAATTTGATTTCCATTGAGAATTATTGTTAACATACATATTGAGTTTGTATCAAAGACACATTTAGAGAATAAAGCTGCAAACTATGAAAGTTTGTCTGTATTTTTCTATCGTTTCATTAAGTTATTAAGAACATTGAACCTTTTTGGTTTGTTGCAAAACTGGAAAGAGCTACAAACTGGGTTTTTTCCTTCTTTTGGATCAACAGTAATTAACAGTTATGGGAAAGGCTAAACTGGATGGACACGTGTCTTTTTATAGCCTATATAACCATGTAGACAAAAACTTAAACCCGGGGCTGGGCCCCTCAGAGATAGCAAAATGATATCATTACACTCGTATAGACTATATTGGTGATACCTTGGGGGGGCCATGCGCATACATCTAACGGTCCGAACACTCAGCATGTGCACAAGGGCTCAAGCTGCACCGACAAAAAACCTGGCAAACTTTTTTTGAAGGGGCAGAGAGGGGGTAGTTTGAAGGGGCACGGGGGGGTAGTGAGGGGGGGCACCAGAGGAGTAGTTCGCACAGGGCTCCGGAACACCTAAGGCCGGCTCTGTATACACACACACACACTACATCGTTCTACATATATGTTATATATATCTGATTTACTGTAGCCAGCTATAAAGGTCTATATCCCATTAGTTCTATGATACATACGAGGCCCCTTGAACAGTGCAGTTCTGGATGAACATATACGATGAGGCTGTGTACATAACGGACACTAGAGATGAGCTGAAATATTTCCTTTCTCTGACATCATGAAAGGGCCACCCCTGACGCATTTCTTCATATCAGATAGGATTAATGACATCACTGAACAATTTTACTATTTTTGAATTAAAAATATACCATTTAAAATAAATGGGCTCCTGTGGACAGGATTTTCATTTTGCAAAATACATTTTACAAATAATGGCAACTTCCAGCTAACTAATCCTCTTTGTTTCAGAATTCCCAGGGTAAGAGTCAGGATAAATATCTGACACAATAATACAATGGTGACATTTAATGTATAAATATACAGATGTGCTTCTACCTGTTGTTGCTCACGCCATCGCCGCAATGCCGACAATGATCCTGAAGGTTCCCTTCTGCGCCGTTGTCTTATGTCTCTGCAGCAATGGCATTCACATGAAACTACGAAGTTCCTGTCGGGGAAAAGATAGATGTGAGCCAAGGAATGGGGTAAATCTTTAATAAAACATCCTCAACATAATTTCAGCAAAGTGTGCTGCGTCCCCTCCTCTGGGTGCAGGTCGTCCATCTTGTAAGAAAATAAGCATTATAAAATAATAAGAAATAATAACAGGAAAGCTTTTTTCTCCTGAGAAACGAAAGTAATTGGTTCTATATTTTTACATTCAGCAGCCCACATCTTATTTTATTGAACAAACCTATAATCCCACTTAAAAACGTGCGTTAGCAGCTAATCAGACCCAAATCCCCCAGCACTAACTCCGTGTCAGTGACATTATTACCAATTACTTGGCCAACGCGACAACTACATCCCGAACTTGTTGGCCTTTTCAGGTTGGGCCCCAGCTTTGGGGCATAAAACGTCCATCTGTTTCCTTCACGTAGGGGCCCAAACCAGCCACTGTACCAGGCATGAGGGCAAAATATGAGTATAACCTCTGCTGAGGTGACCTGCCCCAGAAAAGGGTAAGCAAACATGAGGTGACATGCCCTGAGTATCCATGTAATTGGCATATAAATGGCTCCCTGAGGTAGCTGAGGGTAATGCCCTAGTGTTGGGGTAGCAGGAGGACATGCCCTAATGCTGGGGTTGTTGTGGGACATGACCCAGTGTTGAGGCAGGAGGGCACGAGCTCTGTGTGAGGTAACGGAGGTAACATCCACCACACTCCCTCGTTTCCCGCCCTCATCAGCATCACGTGACAAATCTCCCCCGCGTACACATCCAGCTCTGCGTGCGCCAGTTCCCCTAGAGAGGCGTGGTCATACCGGCAGCATCGTCAAAGAACATTCCGCTCCACCTGTTCTGTCTGTGGGGATAGAAGGGGGGCTCGCCTATCAGCGGCTTTCTGATTGGCTGCCATCCGATAAGGCCAGCACAGGTTGCCGCGTGAATGGACGGATTCACTGTCAGTTAGAGTTAGAGAAGGCGGGGCCGATGAAAAGCTGAATGTCCGTGACAGGGGAAGCAGAGGATGCCCAGAGCCAGCGCGGTATGTACTATCAGCATCATCACATGGGGCCACCACAGGCCGGGGGACAATCACCAGTAAGCCAGACCCTGCCCCATATCCGGTTATTACGGGGAGGGGGATTTATTCTGTGTTATCAAATTATAAGGACGGGGAGAATAATTCTCTGGTATAAGGAGGGGCTGAGTCACTCTAGATAATAATGTGATTATATCCGGGGGCTGATTATATAGATTAGTCTATATAATATCACATAGAGGAGTTGGATTATTCTATATTTAATATCAAAGTGAGGGGGATCATTGATTCTATATAATTAGTTTACAGGGAGGGGGCTGGATTATTCTATATATATTACAGGGAGGGGGCTGGATAATACTTATATATTATATTGTAAGGAGGGGGCACATTCATTCTATAGAATTTTACAGGGAGGGGGTGGATTGTTCTATATAATAATTTTACAAGAAGCTATATTATTCTATATAATATTGTAGGGAGGGGGCTGGATTTTTTATATATATAATATTATTGTAGGGAGGGGCTGGATTATTCTATATAAAATATTGTAGGCAGGGGGCTGGATTTTTTATATATATAATATTATAGGGAGGGGTGATTTATTTGTGTATTACGGTGGGATTAGATCCGGACACGTTGTATCCGCTGCATGTATGGCAGGGAAGAGAATGAGTTATTTTGTATCCTGTTGTAGTAGGGGGAGCGCTGTACGGGAGGGGGGAGCGCTGTACGGGAAGGAGCGCTGTCGGGAGGGGGGAGCGCGTAGGGAGGGGGGAGCGCTGTACGGGAGGGGGGAGCGCTGTACGTTTCTGTAATAATGATACATACAGGCTGCTGCGTGATAAATTGTATCCAGTCATGTGCCTGCATGTTACTGATACATACATGTGGCCGTCCCCCCATGCGTGTCGCTGCGTATGTGCGGAGAGCTGGGAATTCATTCATTGCTTCATTTATTCACAAGCCTCCTGCATCCGGCGGGATAACTCAGTGCAGGCTGGGCCCCTGAGCCCACCTGAGCTCCCTGACTGGCACAGGGGTATCCAGCACTCCCAGTGGTTAGTATGAGTTATGGGTAGCTCTGCTGCTCTGAGTGGTGGAAACGGTTGTTGGCCCCTCCATTGGTCGCCAGTTAAGGTGGGTTGAGGTGGCACCATCAGGACAGGTTTAGGGAGGGTAGCACTGTCAGGCTAGTGAGATGGGGGATAGCTCTGGCATCTTGGCATGGTAGCCACACCACTTGGCTGTGAGGTTTAATAAGGCCCCCAGGTGGACATGCCAAATGTGAGCATTAACCTAGAATAGGCCCCGTACCCTGTGAAGATGAGAAACCAGCTGCAGGGGCTGATCTCCTGTAATAGCCCCATGAAGCCCCCCACACACCTTTAATGGAGGTAGCCACGCCAGTTGGCTTTGAGGTTTTTTTTGAAGCCCCCATGGGATAAAGGGGGGGGGGTATTTTGTCCCAGGCCCATCATTCATGCCATAAAAGCCAAATGTCAGCATTTACCCAGAATTGGCCCCACTCCTCGGGGAGATCAGGAACCAGCTGCAGGGGCAGATCTCCTCTAACAGCCCCGCGAAGCCTCCATTGCCCCGGGCTTTATTTGGCTGATTCCGCTTACAGGGTTCACGCATCATGTATGTTATGCCAATAATATTATTAACCCATTTTATATCAGTATCTTCGTATTACAATGTATCGACTCTTCACGTTGTCTAAATCCGGTCTGTTACATTTTCCCCAATTCAGCTTTTGTCATGCCGTTTTAACCCTTGGCGTGCCGACGAGGACGTCGTGTCGCCTCTTACGGGTATTCCTCTTACGCACGTTCTTTTGTTTAAACTATTGTGGGCAGAAATGTCTCACAGTCCACTCTGGCACTAAAAGAGTTAATCATGTTTTTTTTAAGCCTAGAAAAAGCTGTATTAGAATGACATTTTGCCTCCTATGCACATGGAAGGAACTTGATAAGGTCCGGGTACAGCGCCAGGCGGCACCCCTGTGCGCAGGAAGGGCGGCAATAATAAAGATTTTTAGCTAAAAATCATTAAATATAATGAGTGCGTCTATTTACAGCGAACCGCCTGACTAATACGTATCACCTTCTGTAAATACCGGACTGACCTGGTTACCTTTACACCCCAATCGGCGCCGTTACATTTAAAGCCTTTTGGAAGTAATAATATTTAGCGTTATCGATGTTCATTACTACAGGCCACCTATTTATCAATACAGCGGGGGAAAAGGCAAACACGGCCCGTCATTCCAGAAATGGTTGGAGGCAGCTGGGACATCATGGAAAGGGTTAAAAGTGCTAAATTATATAAGTGTGTATGTGTGTAATATACGGTATATATATATGAGAGAGATCAATGTACTCTGTGGGGGTGGGGCAGGGATCTCTATCACGACGGTCTCGCATTAATGTCATCTAATCATTTTATCCTTCCACGGCTGCACGCTGCTCGCCGATTGGCCCCCTCCCTGGCAGCATCTGTGGGGATACTCGCCATGCCCCTCCCTGCACCAGCAGTCTGGTTGGCAGAGGTTACTGCCGGTCAGATACCCGACACTCCTCTACATCAGCAGCACACTGAGTGCTGATGGAATAATACAACTCAGAGGTTTCCTCATCTCATATAATAATATGTGTTCTGACGCATCATATATAGCGTGTGTGTGTGTGTATAATATACCGGTAATATATATTTATGTATATTTATATTTATGTATAAATAGGCAGAATATAGAGGCATTATATATATATAGAAATAGGCGGAGTATAGAGGCATTATATATATATATATATTGAAATAGGCGGAGTATAGAGGCATTATATATATATATTGAAATAGGCGGAGTATAGAGGCATTATATATATAGAAATAGGCGGAGTATAGAGGCATTATATATATATATATATTGAAATAGGCGGAGTATAGAGGCATTATATATATATAGAAATAGGCGGAGTATAGAGGCATTATATATATATATATATTGAAATAGGCGGAGTATAGAGGCATTATATATATATATTGAAATAGGCGGAGTATAGAGGCATTATATATATAGAAATAGGCGGAGTATAGAGGCATTATATATATATATATATTGAAATAGGCGGAGTATAGAGGCATTATATATATATAGAAATAGGCGGAGTATAGAGGCATTATATAATAGGCAGAGTATAGAGGTATAGAGGCATTATATAATAGGCAGAGTATAGAGGCATTATATAATAGGCGGAGTATAGAGGCATTATATATATATATATATATATATATATATATAGAAATAGGCGGAGTATAGAGGCATTATATATATATATATATATAAATATAGATAGCGGAGATATAGAGCATTATATTATATATATATATATATATATATAGAAATAGGCGGAGTATAGAGGCATTATATGTTGCTCCCCGTCGGTATCTGCATCGGTCACGGGTTTACAGATAAAGCCCCCCTCGGCTGCCGCGCGGTTGTTGGCTGTTAAAGGTGTGTCTAGTATTTGCAAGACAAATATCTCTTATAGGGCAATAACCGCATCGCTGTGAGTCCCGCCGAGGCATCGTCACCAGATGGAAGCAGCCATCTAACAATCGCTGCCGGCTGTAGCAGAAATACGATTTCATCGGCGATACATTCAGGACCTTTCCGTGGCGGGTTAGTTCGGTCTCCATCAGCAGGCGGTTCCTTTCGAGCCCCCCACGCTTCATGCCTCTACAGAGAGTTTATAATCTTGCGGTATCTTTATCTCTAGAGGCAGCTGTCATGTAAATGCGACCCTGACCACAGCCCACCATGTAATGACCTAATGGACAAAGAGGCTTGAACACTTTATCAAGAGCTTGGTAGATAAGTGGAACAGCCTCCCAGCAGAGGTGGTAGAGGGTAATACAGTGACGGTATTTAAAGATGCATGGGATAGACATACGGCTCCTGAATCGAGACCAACGACTGATTAAGCTTTGAGTCTTTACAGCAGGACGAACGGGCAACTAGACTGGGGCCGGATGGGGCCGATCTGCCTGCGGGCGGGTTCTATGTTTCTATGTTGAAACCCCCACACCCTGTTCCATGAAGCAGTTCTGCACGTATTGCGGTACGTGTGCACGCATGCACAGACAGATAAGTAGGTCTGTGGTTTTAACTCTTCCTGCGCTGACGCGAGGCCGTTGGTTCCCGTTGGAATCGTTACTCATTTCGCTACTCAGCAGGTTTCTAGAAATGAGTTTTCCGTTTTACTCGATCCCCCCAAACGTCGAAGCGAACGCACCCCCGGCCTCTACATTTACAGAAAAGGAGTCCCCCTCGTATTACACGGAGCCGCTGAGGTTTCACTTCCCCGTCCGGATTATTCACGGCAGAGGAAGCGGCCCTTGCTGGAAATTCCGCGGCTCCCAGGGGACCCTCAGCTGTAATTGCAGAACCTCGCGGAGGAGAACCCGAGCACTACTACTTCCTTTAAAGGAACCCAGAACCTGCCAGAAGATTGGCCCCAATCAGCCTCCGTCTCGTCGCCTGTGTCTCCTGCTGTAAAGACTCAAACCTTAATCAGTCGTGAGCCGTATGTCTATCCCATGCATCTTTAAATCCCGTCACTTTATCACCCTCTACCACCTCTGCTGGGAGACTGCTCCACTTATCTACCTTCCTCTCAGTAAAGTAAAACTTCTTTCCCTTCCATCTCAGCCTCTGACCCTTGTGGCGGATAATGGCGATAGGGTGAGACTGCGATAAGAGAGGAAGGAGATGGGATAAGCCATCCACAGACAGGAAGCTGTGACATCACTAGCCGCATACGCATGACAGCAGAGCCCAACTGTCACAAAAGCGACCAATTTCATACAGTGGGGGGAAACCAACGGTGCAGCCACAGCCGAAATAACCATAAAACACAGCTTTTCATCAGTATAAAAATAGCTAAAATGTGTCTCAGGGCTTTTTAAGCCGTTTTCTACCAATAATAACAATTACGCCTTTTTGTGTCGCTCTAAATGACAAATACTGTCCATTTTCTACGCATTTCACACTCATCCCTTCTCTGTGAAGCCATCATCATCCTCTACATCCCAATACCGACGACGCTCGCGGCCAGGAACCTCGGGAAGTAGACATCATTATCATTATTATTATATTTTATTCATATACTCATGTACCGTTTCATCGAACAAAGTAAAAGCTGACCATTTCTTGAAAACCCCTTCTTTTTGTCGTTTACGCAGGGGTAACAAGAGCCGTGGGATCTGCCGCCGTATGAGGCCTCCCGACGTCACTCGGTCACCACAAAACGAGACTAAAGCGAAGGGTCGTCTCCCCGGCTGCTTCTTACTTTCCGCGTGAAATGCCACATCATATAAATCTAGACGGTTCCTTTAACTCCAAGCAGGAGCTCCTGTACCTCCACGCGTCCTCTCGAAGCGTTAGTGAATATGATCTGAGTACTCCGTCTCCCGACCCCAGAGACCAGGAGAACGCGCTGCTATCCAAGAGCACGTACCATCTAAACCCAGAAAGCTCTCCGGAACCGTTCCCCAAGGCTCTATACAACAAGAACTCCACCAAGAAACGCTACGAGTGCGATGACCCCTGTGAAATTAAATTCATTCCCTCCGAAGGTGGCAATGAGTGCGGTTGGGGCAGCATCACGCCGTCTTTCCTGCAGTTCTGTAACACGTCCAAAGGGGTTTTGTTCTTCCTTTGCGTTGCTTCGTTCCTGCAAGGCATGGTAGTAAATGGCTTTATTAATACTGTGATCACCACAATAGAACGGAGGTTTGATCTCCATAGCTACCACAGCGGGTTGATCGCAAGCTCCTACGACATAGCGGCTTGCATGTGTTTGACATTTGTTAGTTACTTTGGGGGTAACGGGCACAAGCCTCGCTGGCTAGGATGGGGCGTCTTAATTATGGGGATAGGATCTCTTGTGTTTGCACTGCCGCACTTCACGACCGCCGCTTACGAAGCGAGCGTCACGGACGATAACGGAACGTGTCATTCCAACCAGACCCAGCAGCATACGGAAAGTGCCTCCAAGATCTCTCATTACCGCTACATTTTCATGTTGGGGCAGTTTCTTCATGGCATCGGAGCAACCCCGCTGTACACCCTCGGAGTGACATACCTGGACGAAAACGTCAAATCGAGCTACTCTCCTGTGTACATCGGTGAGAGAAGCAGCATTTTGTAACTTGACGAGGGGTCCTTGTTGCTCTCGAAGTTATCGTAAAACCTGCCTCTAGCTCAGCTCTAAATGTGCCCAGACAGGGCTATTCACTAACGTCTGTCACAGAGGTAGCCTAACGGACTCAGCTCATCAGCACTCGAGAAACCCAACTTGGCAACTGATCTGTCCACTAATGGTCTAGGTCAGTCCAGATGGTGAAAGTTGACGCCTTTTATTGGGTCAACATAGTAGAAGATGTAGAGTTCAGGGCCTCCGAGGTCTCGCCATCAGATTTTGAATTACCGGTTCTGGGTCAATTTTGTGTTGAAAATACATTTTCAGAATTTTTTATGCTCGTACCTTCATACCTTTTCTAATAAATAAAGGTTCCTTTGAAAGTTTACACAAGTCACGCTGTATGCGATGTTACGTATCTAAAATCATTTTAATATGAATTTGTACTCGCACTGCCTGCCCCAAATCTAAACCTTCCAACCTCTAGCTGACAACTTCTAGTTTTACCCTGAAACAAACCCAAGAACTATTTTGAATATGTGATTTGATATTACAGAGGGAGGCCTCCACCGGTTATCCATTCAGTCACCAATAAGTTGGTTACTCCTTGACCGTGGAAGCCGCTGTCTTGCGATGACAGCTGACCTATTCGTAAAAGTTGGCTGTGTTTCTCAACTGGGTCATCTGCTTGTCTATTCACTAAGGCGAAGCAGCCAAGCTGGCCACAGTTCTACTGTCATGCGAATAAATGAGTTGCCATCCAAGCTGTCTTAATCAAGTGCTGTTGAGTGGTCTTGAGTCCATTGAGCCCCTCCGTAACTGGACTTTACTCGAATTTAGTGAGTTGACCTTTATACTTCTGTGAATTAGCAGCCGTAAATAAACGCAGAATTCAGTAACCCCCCCCCCGCACCCTCTTGCGTGTTATTTCATGGAACGCCTTTACTATTTTGCTTGTTTAGGTATTTTTTACACGGCCGCAATCGTTGGGCCGGCGGTGGGATACCTGCTCGGGGGGTTCTTCCTAAACATCTACACGGAGCTCAGCAGTCCGTAAGTACCTCTTGTCAGATTCCCCATGTCTGCATTGAACCGAGGGCCTAAATAGGCCCGGCTTTAAATCCCTCCTGAGGGACTCCTATTCACTCCTACCTCCCCATTGTGCCGTCATCAGGGGGTCATTAACCTGCCCCGGGGCATACAAGGTGATAACGGGACCTGTGTGTTTATTACAGGGCTGGACTCACTCCGGAGAATCCCCTCTGGGTCGGGGCATGGTGGATCGGCTTCCTGGCAGCCGGGGCCGCTGCATTTCTTATTTCCTTCCCGATACTCGGATATCCTCAACAGCTCCCAGGTACGGCCGTTTAAAAGCTATCTCAGACGAATGATTATAGTAAGGGTAGATGACCAACTAAGCCTGCATGAACACAGGTGAATGAGTATATACGGCATATCTAGGCATTATCGCATCTGAACTCCCAGCATATTTAATACAAACATCAGATTGAAAATAAGTTTGATAAGAAATATTGTGCTGTAAAGAGTTCGTTTTTGTCCCATAATATAAAGTTTTCAGCCACTTGTATGATTCTCGCTCTGTTATCTGAGCCCCGATCTACTAAACACCCCGACTCCTTATCATACTGCATGTGGAAAACAATAGAATGGCTCAGTCTTAATTACCAAATCCGGACACCCTGAAAGCCTATGGAGGAACGGACTTTATTAGCATTGCCATAAAGCATCAGCTCAGTGTGGCGTTTGGATGAGTGTGTGTTTGGGTGTTAGTGAGTGTCAGTGTATGGTGTTAAGAGTGTCAGGGGTGAGCCTAGGATGAACGGTGCGAGGGGGGAAGGAAGATAGAGTGTGTGAATGCATGTATGTGTAAGATCTTAGAGCTGGCGTGTTAGTATGCTTGTGTGTTTTAGTTACCGGTAGGGGGAACCAAAGAGGTACTGCACCCCGGCACAACTAACCCCCCCCCTCCAACCCGTACAGGACAAATATGGAGAAAAGTATTTTGGGGGTGAATGATGAATTCTGTTAAAACCCCCTTTTGTTGAAACCATTTTGTTAGGATCTCAGCGCTACGTCGTAATGAGAATTTCTGAGGCTCACCAAGTGAACGGCGGAGCCCACAAAGTGGACCCGGACTTCGGGAAAACCATTCGCGATCTGCCAAGGTAAGCGTCCGGCCGAGATACGGCGTCTTACCCGCAGCCGCGCTCTGTGAACTAGGATGCCGGATAAATGAATTCTAATAATAATTAGGTAATCGTAGTCTGTCGTTATCTAGAATGTAATTTATACGTCGCCGGTGACGTCACAGGTTTAGGAATATTCCGCATTTAACGCTTTCTAAAAGCAAAAGTGAAGCAGTGTTGGGTCAAATACTGCCCGTCTCTGTGTCTGTAGAGGTATACATGTAGCTGCACATGGAGGTAGGTTACCCCTGATACCCTCCGATACCCCCTGTATTTATCACGCACCGGCCTGCGGTTTGGTAATCAGACTGTAAGCGCTTCTGGCAATCTTATCGTGTTTATATTAAGCTCCTTTCCGTCATCTCGCTGTCTGCAGGTCGCTGCTGATGCTTCTCAGAAACCCCACATTTATCTTCCTGTGTCTGGCCGGAGCCACAGAAGCCACGCTGATCACCGGGATGTCAACGTTCGGACCAAAGCTCCTGGAATCCCAGTTCAGTCTGAGCGCTTCAGAAGCCGCTACTTTTTTTGGTAAGGCGCGATACGCGGGAGAGAGGTGCAGAGTATCACATCATTAGCAGGAGGTGGGCATAGAGGTTACCCCCCGACACTGAACGTCACCCCATGTACAGGATTTGAGTTTTTCCTATACGCAGAACAAATCGCTACCCTATTAACCTGTAAGCCTCACATCATTTAAACGTTATGTGAACCTTAAAAAGTAATGAATGAGATTATTGTTTCCACGCGAATCCATACAGGGGTGCTGCCTGTGATTGGGGGGGGGGGGATAAAATATAAACAGAAATTGTTTCTCAAAGCTTTTACATAGAGAGACATAGAATTTGTGGCAGATCAAACCCATTCGGGCCGCTTCTCCAAACCTTATGTTCAGTAGCCGTATGCCGATCCCATGCGTGTTTAAATCCCCTCACTGTATAGCCTCTACCACTTCTGCTGGGATGCTGTTCCACTTATCTACCACCCTCTGAAATAAATCCCCTCCCGTCCTTTATGCATTTAAAGTCCTCTCTCCCATAAGCCCAACTTATTGAGACCCCCCCGTCTATCCCGATTATTGTTATCCTGCTTTAATTCTTTTCTTATTCCTGTGTGGCGAGTGGGCTGTGTGTTTATGCTCCCATAATGCTCTCTTTCACAGAACGCAGTGCGTTGCGAGAACACAGGCGTCCGCTCTTCAGTTAATACATTTACCCCATGCCTGGTGTAAGTGAAAATGCCTTCATTCACAGCATAACATTTACACTGGCGCCCCCTAGCGGCACGTCGTAGGCAACTCACAAAAGGCATTTAAGTGCGGCAGCTGGGACACGGCCGTGATAACCCGACGCGGCGAAGCAGAGTCTCACATCAGCTCATCGCGCGCCGGCGCTTTAAATAATCATTCCGGTGATGCGTTGGGTCACCACCGACGACGCCGTAGGTTGATATAGTATGATGAGGTTTAAAGGTTTCCGCTGTCTGACACATACCCCCGAAAGGGGCAGTTTTGCCGCCATCTCCATGTGTCCCCAGCTCAGTGGAAACCGCTACACATAGCAAACCCCAGCAGCCGCGTTAATGTCTGGATCGTTCACTCCTTAGGGCTTTTTCACACATTTCATTGTTACTCGGTTGTCTTATCTGTAAAATGCACAGCGTTCGCGTTGTTAACCCCTCGGTCACTGTGTTTACCGTCCCACGCAGGTTACTTGGTGGTCCCCGCCGGAGGAGGTGGCACTTTTCTCGGAGGATTTATCGTCAACAAACTGAAGCTTCACTGCTCAGGAGTGATCAAGTTCTGCGTGTCGTGTACCCTGCTGGGGATTCTGTCAGTCTTCATATTTCTGATCAGTTGCCCCAACATGCCCATGGCGGGGGTAACCACGCCGTACCCCGGGAGGTAGGATCCACGGCAGCTTCCTCGTGTGATGTATGGGTGGCCCACGTTACTGAACCAGCCGTACCGCCTGAATTTGTACCTCGATATGTCTACTTCCCATCGAGAAGAGCTATTAAGACATCTTCATATAATGTATAAAACACAATCTTATGAAAAATGCCGTTTTCCCCTAATTAATGAACGTTGAGCTAATTAGCTGATCATTGGTATTTTTCACACTGTCCTATCTATAGAGGGCACGGGGTATGATTTATACATCAGGCAGCTCCCTGGAATTGGCAACTAATGGGGCAATCATTCGCAGCAGGTGTCTGTGTGTCTCCTTGTCTGTGTCCCCATGTCCCGTGTTTATTGACCGGCAGACTGCCGTGTCCTCTGTTTGCACAGCGTGCTGCTGGAAGGGAGGCTTAACCTGTCTACCGCGTGTAACATGGACTGCCGCTGTCTGGAAGACATCTACAGCCCGGTGTGCGGCGAGGATCAGATCATGTACTACTCCGCCTGCTACGCCGGGTGCTCGGAAATATACACGGATCTCGGCGGGGGGAGAAAGGTGAGAAACGTCTGACGGAGGCAACAGGAAATACCCCCAGATAACAGACGCCCGTCGGCACACAGCCCTGTCACACGTTCCTGCTCAATATATATAAAAAGCCTTGTGATTTTCACATCCTCAGACCTTTACTGTGTATTAAATCTGCTGTTACTTAGCGCTCTCTATATATTGTATCCGGTGGGGAGGACACACGGCACTTTGAAGCTCCCATTAGTTAGAAGAGCTGATAGGGTCAGGTATAGGGACGGGGATAGGGTCAGGTATAGGGACGGGGATAGGGTCAGGCATAGGGTCAGGGATAATGACGGGTCCAGGGACAGACATGTTTTTTATGTGTCGTACATTTCATTTCTCCCAGGTTTATCAGAACTGCAGCTGCGTCGGGTGGAACGCGTCGTCCGCCGGAGGACAGGCTGTAGCTGGGAAATGCTCCTCTTCCTGCCATAAAATGCTGCTGCTCCTGGTCTTCATGTTCTGTGTGATCCTCTTCACGTTCCTGGGCAGTATTCCTGCATTAACGGCAACACTCAGGTATTCTCCTGCGACAAGCAGTCGCTTAACGGGCTTCTTTATAACCCAAAGGGCGTCAGCATCTAACACCAGTGCGAGTCCTACACAACGTGTACGTGTCTTTGTGTAAGCCATCGAATGTATGTATGTGTATACATTGTGTAAATCCATGCGCCAGACGGACTTCCTGTAGTAAAGCTTTCCGTCTGATTTGTTGATTCTTCCCCCTGGTAATAGCGATGCTAATGATTCCACTACCACATCTCTCTCACTCCAGGTGTGTGTCGGACGGTCAGCGCTCATTCGCTTTGGGGATCCAGTGGATTGTAGTTCGGACGCTAGGTAGGATATATATCGGCTGATCATTAGTACCTAGCGCACCACGGAGTTACCCCAACCTTTGGGTAATTGGACAAGACTCCCCGTAATCTTATTTTCAGGGCAGCTGCTCCTCTTATTACAGTTCATTGCTAACCCTGTTTTCATGGCCTTTGTCAGGTGGGATCCCTGGACCAATCGCTTTTGGATCGATGATTGATATCTCGTGCCTTTTGTGGCAGAACCAAGGAGGAGAGAGAGGATCCTGCTACATTTATCAGAACTCGGCAATGAGCAGATACACGCTCACTGCCGGCCTCGTTTACAAAGTGAGTGAAACCCAAAGCACTTCATCGCTACCGCTTTATTACCCTGAATGTTATAACAGCCTCACCCTGACTTCAGTTACAAGGTCCTCATAGTCTGATTCTGGCTTCATGGCTGTGATGTCACCGTTTAATCCTGACATCATGGAGATATCATGTGATGTCATATACATTATAGATTCTGTTATAGCATCCTGATGATGTGTCTCTATTGTTACTCTGTTTCCTTTTGCAGACCCTCGGTTTATTATTTTTTACCCTTGCCTTAATCCTGTATAAACCTCCTCCTCTCCCCCCGCCAAGCGGCACGGACAGACGGGACAATACGGCCAATGGCCATCTGGACAAAAATCCTAAAGAAGCTCGAAATACCTCCATGACCTCGCCGGACCCCCTATTCTGAGTCCATCCGGAAGCAACCGTCTCTCCATCGATCCCCTGTGTATAATACAGTGTTGTTCTGCGTCATGGAACCGGCACTGCTTTGTGTTTCTTCATGTTTAAGAAAAGGGCTAATCATATTCGTTGTCCCATCACCTTCAACACCGAGAAGAAGCACATGAACCCACGTGTCACGCTCTAGGAGAGCTGCGTGTCTTGCTATGCTGAGCGCCAATGGAAATAATCTCTGCCATGGGCCATGTAGGTCCTGGAAACCCCGCCACGTGGCATGTTCTGTACAGCCTACAGCCGCTGGCAAATGGGATGTCTTGGTACGATCCAATGTATCTGCCCCGCGGCATTCTTTGGTACAGTCTGCATTCCCCGCTACGCGGCATTCGCCAGAATAGTCTGTGTTCCCCGCCACGCGGAACACTGCAGTAAAATCTAACGCTCTGCCACATTTCTTTTTGTCTTATTTTGGATCAGAAGCAGGAGGGATCGGAAGAAGGGTTAAACTTGATGGATTTATTGATTTAGGTTGTACTGCGTTACCGGGCACTGATCGTCATACCTGGGAACTTCTGGGCTCCGGCTATCCGGAGCCTTCCCTTGCGGGACGCGGTCAAGACTGCCCACTGACATCAACGGGTGGTCCCGTGACATCGATGGGAGTTCTCACTGACGTCAATGGGAGGTCCTGCTGACTTAGGGGGCGTTCCCGCTGACTTAGGGGGCGTTCCCACTGACGGCAGAGGAAACACCCCTATTTAAAGGATTCGGGTCTTATTGATCCTTTTTTCGTTCTCAAATTTGTTACCATCAATGGAATCAAATTCCCCCGGGTCACTTTCCTCCAGTTTCTGCCTTATCTCCCCCACCCACCCAAGTAATGAAGAGTGCGAGACATCTTCCGGCGTAAATCCTCACTCAATCCTGTGTGTAAACATTAAGATTTATATAAGCATGTTTCAGGGATTTTGTCTGTAAAAATCGACTTCTCCCCCCTAATGTCTTAAAAAATTACTTTTAACCTCTAATATTCCAAAGCACTGCAGAGTCACTAATGGTTAATACAGGGAGGGCGGTAGATAAGTGGAACAGCCTCCCAGCAGAAGTGGTAGAGGGTAATACAGTGAGGGCATTAAACATGCATGGGATAGACATCCGGCTCCTGAATCTAAGACGAGACCAACGACTGATTAAGGTTTGCGACTTTACAGCAGGAGAAACGGGCGACTAGACGGGGGCCGATCTGCCGGCATGTTCAGGTTTCTACGAAGGAAAGTTTAGTTCTCATGGAAATCCCTGATTATCAGGCCCCTTGTTTGTTAAGGGGCTATACTACAGCCACCTATTAAAGCACATTATTATATATATATTACACACACACCGGTATATATATATATATATATATATACATATATATGAACGGATACCGCGCAAATTGCTTTTTTGTTATTAAGAGTTCTTGTTCCTTTTTAATATTACAAAAAGTAAGCAAATATCTATGCATATGTTTCCTTCTGTATCATGTTTGTTTGTTTATATTGAAATGGTTTGTAAATATGCAAATATTGGTTACTATTTCATTTCATATTTTAAAGACGGTGAAAGCTTTTAATGGGAGAATCAGCCGTGGCCGCTGGGCGTCTGAGCCGGGATATTTCAGAGAAGTGAGAATATTTTGGACGATTCACCATTAAACTATTAAAATAAAGAAATATTCCGCTGATCTCAAAATAACCCCAAACAGGAGAAAATAATAATAATGTGGACAGTATTTTAATATATATGTTGATATTTATTATGTGATGGCTACAATTTTTTTCATTAGTTTTCAATTGAATTTCAATAAATTTTATCAAACAAAAGAGGTTTCTGGGTGAATTACGGACTGACGTGGCATCAATACAGCTGGAACAAAATGTATCAAAAAGTTAATACGTCTCCGAAGCATATTTAATAAATTAAGGCAAAAGACTGCATTGACTGGATGAGACTGAAGCTTCAGGCCCATGTCTGCTTAATAGGACGGTTGGGCCGTCAGCAGCCAGCGCCAGCCGCACAAATAGAATATCAATACTTCAAATTTGGAGGCAGCGACTTTATTAGTGACCTAGGGTGATAGCCCCGAAGTCTATGGCCTCCCCAACTGGCACATTTACACTATGAAGGCTGGCCCACGTATTGTGTCCTCGCCTGCCCGTCATCCCGTAACCCAGCATCGGAAGGGCACCACACGTATGTTCTACTGCGTGTTAATAAAAAAAGTGCCAAACCTTCAGCCCGTACCGTTATTTAGCCGAAGACCCCGAGTGAACCAAGATTTTGACTTAATACTTTATTTTTTAGGACTTTTTAAAAAAAATTCCCTCCCTGTAACCTGGCATTAAAGGCTATCATCTAGCTTGGGCTTTTGTAGGGCTGGCAACATTCAGCCGGGAGATGGCAAGTGATGGCAAGTCCAGATAATTGGCTCCATAAAGGAAGCCAAGACATTCCCGGCAGTGAACATCTGGCACCCAGTCCTGTCCACATTTACAAGAAGACCATATGGAAATGACATGCAAGTTACAGAAAAGGTATCATGGGGGAGCCAAAGTCCTCCTTGCTACAGACATCTCGGTCACTTCAGCTGGGGCCCGAAATCATCGCACGTTTGACCACCTTGCCAGCCGTCCTCCTCCGGGACCAACCTCATCATTATGGCATCAAAGCAGGGAGTAGAAGCACCGACAGGTTCTTCTTATCGGCCGTAAAATTCTATGTTTCTTCTTAATATTCATTTTCATACAAGGTCACACCAAGCAGCCAGTCGCTCCAGGACCGAAAGGGTTCCACTTAAACGGCTTTATCAAACATTCTTTAGAGCACGCAAGCGCCCCTGATTAAGTCTTGTTTCTAGACAGACCGAGCACTTCAGGCTAAATAACTTCAATTAGGTAAATATTACGCTAACAACCTAATCCGCTAATGCATGGGATTCCTGGCAGGTAATTGGATTGAAACGCACGCAGACACCTCGCAATCTGCAGCGAGAACCGACAGAGCGTCAATACTCAAAGTGGCCACTAGGAGGTGATGTTGCGCCTAAAAAAAAAAACAATATAGCATTGGGATTCCTTTCACTGCAACAATGTAACATTATTAGGTTTCGCATCACAACCCGCAAAGAGATCAGCACTACGGCCACGGTCCCTTAATATTAAACTACTTTTCAAAATAGACGTATTTTCACGATCACCTACATTTTCTCATCCTTTCCTTTCGGCTGTGTGGAAAATATCATTACAGTTCTTTTTTCCAAAGATTCTCCAGGGTTTTTACATCCATAATTCTTAAAAAAATTATTGATTTGAATCCTTTGAAGCGCCTGAAATGGAATTATAGCCATTGTTAGGATTCTGGATTTGATCTATGCCACCTCACGGCCAAACTGAGCCTCGTTGATCCTTTGCCGATCAATATCCTCGGGTTTCGGGCCGACAGTTACATGCAGAACCTAAGAATGATGAAATAGTCGATCATTGTCGTACTTAATATCCGAAAGAGAAATGGAACCATAATGGGATAACATCAGTCGCGTCCGATTACCATTAGACCTCGTGATGATCTCTCGTCTGTAGGATGTTCTTTGTCTTCTTTATATGGTGTTGGGTCTTTAAATTCAGCCAATACTTGGTAGGAAGATTCTGAAAATTCTACCCGTTTAATACACAGAATCTTCGACGGTTGGTTGAATCCGATCAGATCTCAGCTTCTCCAGACACACAGATCTCCACCAGCTCCTGTCCAGGACGCTTCGCCGCTTGCAGTCACCCCAGGGGTTTTATAAGCACTATATAACTCCGTGCCAAGATGGTGCCAAACCTGGCTGGTGCTGGAGAGATCTGAAGGCCGCCTACGTCTTCCCCGCTGTCGCTCCGAGATAAGCCCAGAGTCATCCTGATGTTTCGCGGTTTATCTTCATCCTTCCCGACGTCTGGAAAAATAATGTGGCCTTCGAGCCGCCTCTTGAAATTGATGACTGTTGACAATAAACTTGTTTACGCCTGAAACAAATGTGTGTGCGGCGGTCTGAAGATCCAAATTATTTTACTTTCACTTGGTCTTGAAGGGATTTTCCACGAAAAATATCTTTGGGGGTTTCTTCTTATGGAAGCTTGAGTGGAGTCCATGTTACAAGAAATTCGTGTCAGGTTTATTTCAAAGCCTTAAAGATAATCAGGTTATGGGATAAAAGTTCCAACCGATAAGCCAGGGCTGGTGGCAGGCAAATAATTAACCCTTAAGTATGCAGTTGTGGTACTTTTTATTAGTGGCCAACAGATTCCTAGAACGTGATGCAAGCTTTGAAGTCTTCAGAGCCCTCGTCTTATGGTGTAAAGACGGACCCCTTATCAGCTCGAAGGACATTATGGACTAAAAGTGTCCGAGATGCAGGTGAGCAGCCGTAGCTCGGCAGATGCAGACCCTGGGCCAGCCCAACAACCTGGAACACAAGAAGCCAACTTGATTCTCTCCGCACACGCAGTCTCATCTGCCATGACGAGCGCCATGTTTATAAAACGGTAAATTTTACAGCAGATCGGCCCCATTCGGCCCCCGTCTAGTCGCCCATTTTTCCTGATGTAAAGACTCAAACCTTAATCAATCGTTGGTCAAAGGGGGTAGACTAAGTGGGCCAAAGGGTTCTTATCTGCCATCCGCTGTTCTATGGTTCCAGTTCTCTTCCTGTTCCTCCGTCCGCGCAGCCTTGGCGCTTATTCCCAAACCATAATCAGGAAGAATGGTGTAACGTTAACCCCTTCCTTTCAGCCCAGGTAGTGCCCTCCGGGGCCGTTTACTCAGAGGCAGTATTAGCATCCGAGCCGACAGTTTGTAATCTCGAGTAAGAAGCAAACAGCGACCTCGCAGGGAGTTATTCACTAAATTAGCACAACGAGGACAATCACATTTTATTTGACATTGCGGGTTTCCCCGGTAATTAGACCCTGCGGTGAATCGATGCCTCCAAACAGAGCGCTAAACATATTATCTTCAAAGAGAAAAAGCCCCGTTCTGTCCGGGGAGATTGGATTTGTTCTTTCTAACAATGTCTGCCCTGAAATGTGTACGGTTTGGATTATATCGGATCTGCCTAGCAAAGAGACCGTGCGCCTTGTCTTCGCAAAATAATACCTCTTTATGATTGTGGTGCAATTAATAAAAAAGGAATCTGCAAGAACATTTCATTGGTTGCTATGGTAACTGCCCCCCGTGTACAGACAGACAGCCACGGCTAACGAGCCCCTCTGTTTCCATCAGAAGTGGCGCTCGGCCCTCAACTCGGACGGCTCCGGTATTTGGTTACCTGACAGGCGTCGGAGCCTCGCGGAACTTTAAAGGGAGCCGCGGGAATGAGAAGCAACAACGTCTAACGCGACTCAAACTCAACACTACCGCATTTTGTAAACGGTGGCTGCATGGAATGTAAGCTCTTGGGGATAGAGATATAAGCGGGACGGGGTACGGACAGAGCTCCCACCACAAATGCATGGGGGGTAAAACAATGAGATTCCAGCGTCTACTCCCCACTAATCCGGTGGCTCTCTTCCCGACACATTTTTGGCCGAGCGGCGAAACAAAAGGCTACCGAAGCACCAGATATCCAATAGCTTTATCTAAACCAGGCCACCTCAGAGAAACATCCGGCCCCCGTCTAGTCATCCGTTTCTCCTTAATCAGTCGTTGGTCTCGTCTTAGATTCAGGAGCCGTATGTCTATCCCATGCATATTTAATACCCTCACTGTATTACCCTCTACCACTTCTGCTGGGAGGCTGTTCCACTTATCTACCACCCTCTTGATAAAGTATTCATAAAGCCTCTTTGTCCATTAGGACATTACATGGTGGGTTATGGTCAGGGTCACATTTACATTACAGCTGCCCCTCGGGATAAAGATGCCGCAAGATGGGGGCTCAAAAGGAAACAGCTGCTGATGGAGACCGGATGAAGTGGAACGCGGATGATCGGAATCGGCCACCAGCTCAACTCCCGCGGGACGCCTTGCATGCCCAGTGTGCTCATTGGGATCCACGGAATCCGATGCCAGGAAAGAACGAGGAATCCATAAAACCCTCGCTAGCTGTTCAGATCCCCATCAATAAAAATTGGGTGGTTTTAACCCATTTTCCCCATCCGTGCAGCCGGGGGGGGGCGGTGGGCTGGATTTCCACCTGCGGTTTGTATCTTTACAGAAGCCCCAAACAGCCGCCGTTACAGAGGTTTCTCCGGCATTTCTCTTTATTATCAGATCGCATTTTAAAAAAAGGCGACATGAATAAAACATTGAGAATTCTTTACGGAAACGTCCCCAGAACCAGATCCTCCGCTTCCCTTTTAACTCGGATGACGACTTATTGGAATCAAATGCATTTTTAATCAAAGGGAATCGTAAAAATGAAAGCAATTTGTCATTCGTAAACACGCCGCCGACAGACTCATCACCTGGCATGATTTAAAACCCCCGTCAAAAACATGGAAGTCATGAATGCTCTGTGTGGCCCCGGCGCTCTCTTAATTAGAATATCTAAGAAGTGCGTTGGGTACGGATGCCAAATAGAGATAAACGGACATCCATTACTCTGAAGAATTCAGAACACACGACCTTCATGAGGTTGGACATTAAAATGCATTGTGCATGCGCGGCCAGCGGGCGTTTATTAAACACCCCCACCTGGCCCACCTCCAAGAGCTAAATAATGATATAAAGCTGCAAAATTAAAACTCTGTGTGCGCGTGCGAGAGAGACTGCCTGAGTGTGTGTGTGTGCGAGAGAGACTGCCTGAGTGTGTGCGCTGTGCGAGAGAGACTGCCTGAGTTGTTGGTGGTGAAGAGAACTGCCTGATGTGATGTGTGAGAGACTGGTGGTGTTGTGTGAGAGAGACTGCCTGATGTGAGTTGTGAAGAGACGCCTAGTGTGTGTGTGACTGTAGAGACTGCCTGAGTGGGCGCGAGATGAGACTGCCTGAGTGGCCGCGGAAGAACTGCCTGAGTGTGTGCGCAAGAGAGACTGCCTGAGTGTGTGCGCGAGAGAGACTGCCTGAGTGTGTGCGCGAGAGAGACTGCCTGAGTGTGTGTGTGTGATTTTTTTTTTAGTACAAAATCTCAGAAGTGGTTACTAAAAAAAGTTAAATCCCACCACTGCTTTTAGGGCTGTAGAACCCTGAAATACTTGCATACACCAGAAAAGGGCATCAGGGGAGGAGAGAGGGGCTGGACAAACTAAACAGGGACACTTGGTAGGTATGTCTGTATGGTTCCGGTTATCTCCACAGCTTATCCCCGGTACATGAATGCCTGTCAGAAGCGATAAAGTAATTGAATACTCAGTGCTGACGGCTGTCGGGTCCGGATCTTTTGACAGAACCCAAGCCCATCGGGTCTAATCTTAATAATAGATTATAATAATTATAATAATAGAATAAATTTCTCAGAGACGCAGTCGGGTTCTCGCCTGTAGAACGGGAGAAGCCGTTCTGTATTAATGACGTCCAATAAACTTTCCCTAAACAAATGGCCGGAATTAACATCCTTCTCCATGATTACTCCGAGCTCCGGAAGAGATAATAGTTTATTATCTGAGTGAATCTCTTCGCTAATCAGACTGAAACGAAACTCTCTGCCATCCTGACGCTGCGAGTGCGTCCTGCCGGCCGGTAACAGAACTCGGAGGGATCGAGCCCGTGGTCCGAATCTGTACATCGTTACCTTGGTAACTGATCTCAAAGTACCCCCTCCCTAACGTGGCAATAGTGCTATCTGCTGCCTCCAAGTCCATAGCAGCCATCTATCCTAACGCGGCTCCCAGCCGGCTCTCCTCCGCTCCCCGCCGGCTCCCGCTAATCCTCCAGCTGCTGGAACGATCCGTCACAAGACGGATCTCTTTCCATAGAGGGAACCCGACGTTCCAGAAGCAGCTTGAAAGCCTCCTACAATGAAACAAACACTTTCTTCCACCGTTTACGATCTTTTATTTTTTTGGTTCCCTTCCGTTATCCGTCGGCCATCGTTTCGGTGACACATTTCCGAGCGATGTCCGCTCTTGCGCCCGTTACTCCCCCCGCATTACCTGAGAGTGGAGTCCGTAGATCTGCGATGATTCGCCGCCGGGCTCCGACGATGCAATCCCTGCGTCATTCGCCAGACGCCTCGCCGATTCCACCTTCAACAACAAAAAAAAAAGTTACATTTTTCAAGTAATCTAAGCAATAATATAGAGAGATCTATTAAATAAAAAATAAGCAAACCCAGAAACTTCATTTATTAAACAAGAAAAAAAAAAAGATTGTTTAATGGCTTACTTCATATAAGCGGAGATGGGTGGCAGCCTGTGGCAGAGCCAGCATTATCTGCACAAAAATTATAGCCCTGTAACGTGATATTTAAGAATAAAAATTCACTTATAT
>VKOC01000010.1:0-59793 GCA_009364415.1 Spea multiplicata | reverse complement strand
GGGCCACACAGCCAGTAAAACCCAATGCAACCAATGGCGGGGCCACACAGCCAGTAAAAACCCAATTATTTTATTCCACGCTATAATAAATTTCGCGGGGGGGGGCACCTTTTTCTTTTTTATTTCATTTAAATCCGGGGGCACTTTTTTTTTTTTTTTTTACTCCCCCTAAATTTTATACAAGTTCTTCCAGATGCAGGAGGGAGAAGAACGCGGCGCCGAAACAGTTAAATAAAAGGAGTGTCTCTCTCATATGTGACAATTGCTGGCCGGTGATCTCTGGGGCGGAGAGAGAGTTATCTGCAGCTGCCAGAGACCTCTCTCGGTTTAAAGAGAGGGAGAGAGACTGGAAGACAGGGGCGGAATAACACAAACACTTTCCGCCTCAGAAAGCGCCATTGGCGGCCATGACTGCCAACTTCACTCTGTAACCACAACAAGAGCCGGCGGCTCCTCCTGTAAACACTTTATAGAAACGGGAAAGATTTCAAACCATTTTCTGGTAAATGTTACAAATACCCCAAATAACCCCGGAGGGGCAAATCTGGATGCCCCCCTTTGGGAAAGCGCAGTGAAAAAGAGGAATCATCTGAATAGATGAAATAATGCAGGTTTCTGTTTAGAGTTAGGAGTCGAGAGCCAGGAAATCCTCCTCCCAACCGCCTCAGAGACCAAACGGTTAATGAGTGGCATCAGCCAATAGGATGAAGGCGACCCGCGGCCCGCTGGTTCTGGGTACCGGTGCAGGACTCAGGCGCCGTGTCCTTTCTCGTAAGGCTTTGTGGTGCAGATGAGGTCGCGGAGTCTGTCGAGGGATTTCGGGAGCGTTTCCGTTCTTTTTATATTCGGCTCTCAGGGAGGGATTTTATTTTAATGTCTCTGAGAGCTGAAGAGGGGCCCCCAGGGACCCGTTAAAAAAAGCCACATATTCTTAGACGGGAAGCAGAGGATGCTGGGAACGCGCAGGATCGGGACTCCATAACGGTGAGACAAAAAAGGAAGACGCCTCTGGGGTGCATCATCCCGCGTCACGCATGCACTGCGCCTGCGATGGAAGGGCTCTGTGGCGCAGCGGAAACTATCGCTCAGGGGCATTAAAGCTTTTTGATTTTCTTTTGTCCATTTTACCCTACGTCACCTGGGGCTCGGGGCATTCCGTCTGGCGATGAATGCGATGCGTGGCCGGCTGGCACTGAAAGCGTTAAACCTCTTGTCCTAAATGCGCTGTTTACACGCCGGGGCGAGCCGGCCCCAAATATTTCACACAATGCAGATTCCAGGCCTGCGGCCGGGCCCCGGACTTGCACGTCGGTTGGGGGTTTTCCAGGGGTGCCGGTTAATAAGCAGCGATCGCATTCCTGCGTGCCGCGGCCGCCTCTTGATGTTGTTTTATTCATGTTCCTTCTCCTCTGTGTGACTTTTCCTGTCCTAATAAATAATTCAGTGTCCAGACATTACTGACGGATACTCCCCCCCCCCGACAACGTGATGCAGCGCCTGGCGAGGGCCCCCCGGGGCACAATACTCCACTCCAATCATTTACAAACAGCCCCATTCACCCCGAGCTGCCTACGTCACGCTAATGATGCCCCCGCCGCTCAGGGGTTAACCCCGGAGCTGTGAAAAGCATTGTGTCTGTGGGATGCACAAAGGGTTAAAGCTACATTTATTTTGGTTTCGGTGTTTAATCTGCGTTTGGGTTCCCAGCAGTTGGGCCAGCGGCGCAGGTTGCCCTCGGCAATAAGGCACCACGAGGTTGAGGATTAACCTGCCCCAGCTTCCCATTAACTGCCCCGCGCTGGGGTATTCTAATGCACTGGTGATGCTTAAAATGTTGCAGAGAGCCGTGGTTTTGCCCCCCTGGGTGTTACGTTAAAAGGCGCAGGTAGGGTTGGGGCTGCAGACTGGATAGTTAATGGGGGGCAATAAGCAGACGAGCGGAGCAATATTTACTAATAACAGTAATAAGGGCCAGCTCGTCCCCGGGTATCACAATGATACATATGGGTGCCGGACACGAGGGGCAGAATGTTTGCTGGGTATGAGGGTATCTCAGGGTTCTACTGCCCTAAAAGCCCCGATAGTGTATATAGAAACAGCAGGAAACGGCTTTATAAATTAAAACGGGGCAAATAAAAACCAGCATTATTCTTTTAAATAGCCCCGCCCTGCCTCTAACCACACCCCTTAATCTGTGGCCTAGACAGATACTTATAGTGATGTCACTGGACAGGGTGGAGCGAGTTGTGTGCGAAAAGATCACACCAGGACGTTGCTATGCAAATGAGATGCAAATATTCTCAAACTCCCACGCTGCAGCTTATACACAGCTTCTATTAACTCATTGTTTCCCACTGATACCTGCTGTGTTATTAGTGTGTACCCTGTCCGGGCAGGGCCGACCAGGAGCCAAAAAGCTTTATATAGTAAAGACTTAACTACACGTTATACAGGGGGCCGGCTCGCTAATTTATCTATACATTATATGGGGGCCGGTCACTGATTTAACTATACATTATACAGGGCCGGGTCACCTGATTTAACTATGGCATTATAGCAGGGGGCGCATTCACTGAATTTTATCTACAACATTATACAGGGCTGTTGATAACATTCAGGTTGGGGAAATGTTTGCATACAGCAGCTTTTTACCTCGTTGGCGGGGGGGGGGGGGCAGCACAGGCTCCCGCTCTCGGCCCCAGGATGCCCCTGGGCGGTTTGAACGTTTTGGCGTATCTGCTATTTTTATCTCACGGCCGTATATGGAGAAGGAGATGAAAGAAATCCGTTTAATACGCGGATAAAGGTCAGACCCCAGAGCCGCTCCTTCCGTCTCATTAAGAGATGTTTGTATCGGAGGAATCCTGCAATGCGTTCTGCTACAAATCATAGAACTGCCCCTGTATGGGGTGGTTTGCAAACACCATGTGGCCTCATCTGAGTCCTGAACCAGTTATAAAATACAAAGATCCAGCTTTGTGCATCTGGGGGATGTAGGCACGGGGGAATCTGCTGGCGCTATATAAATGTAACGAGCGGCTAGTCATTTACACACATGATTTTATATATATATATATATATATATATATATATATATATATATAGCCACACACACACACACACACACACACACACACAGGGAGAGAGATACAGCCGCTGTCCGGAGGTCACAGAAAATGTGCAAATAAAACCCAAAGGTTGGTAAACAGGAGTAAAAGTGTAATAATGTCACAAAGGTGAGCGGATCTGATGGTAACGCTGACATCACGTTACGGCCAATGATGTCATCTGAGAATTAACTGAGATGTCAATGATCTTCAACGGAAAGCTGGCTGCTGCGCCGTGTAACTGCCCCCAGCGCCCGGAATCCGGAGACGCGTTTATCTGAGTTATTAGTCAAACACACCTTGGACAAACCAAAGGACAATACCTGCTTCCCTCCTAGCCGCCGAGCCCACGGGTTCCTCTCCCAAAAGCCGCCTCTGGGCTCCCTTACCCTCCACTGACAGCGGCTACTGAACTGCAACTCCTATTAATCTCAGCCAGAACCCTTAAAGAGCACCACGGCTGACGCAGCACCGCAGGGAAGCTGCTCTACTTTCTCACAGACCAGAGTAACACTCCTTCTCTCTCCACGTATGGTGGCATGCGGTGAACGGATTTATCCCATTCCCATCACTCTCAGCCTTTAACCGTTCTACAGATTATTAATGAGGGCTCTCTCCCCGTTTGCGACATGTCTGCTGCATTGCGTGCGTTCCTTATGATTTTGTGACGCACTTGCTGAATAAACGCGAGGAAGCCCCCGAATGAGCAATTTCCACCCCTCTCCAGAGAGAATCTCTAACCTACTTATTACCCTGTCGGAAACCTGTGCGATTCAAAACACAGCGGGGGTAATTACTACCCCGCGAGCGAGAGGACGTGTGATTAATCAGAAGAGATCCCAGCGAGGGGCTTGGTGCAGAGAGACGTCACATCCACGCGCCACACGCGTTCATCACATCCACGCGCCGTACGCGCTCATCACATCCACGCGCCGTATGCGCTCATCACATCCACGCGCCGTACGCGCTCATCACATCCACGCGCCGTACGCGCTCATCACATCCACACGGCGTACGCGCTCATCACATCCACGCGGCGTACGCGCTCATCACATCTACACCAGCGGCCGACACATCACTGATCAGCACGCGGTTCCACATGCGGATGTCACAAAGTGGGAGGACCCAGATCAAAAACACATTCTTACTCGCTCAACATATTTGCTTATTTTTGCATAAACAAAATGCATCCGATTCCTATTGTAAACAGCGTTTAGGTGACAAGTTCCAGTCGAGCCGCACAAAGCTGTAGGCCGGGGGCCGGGTACGGATGGGATGTTACGGGGAGAAGAGGCTCTGGTTTCCCAGGCTCTCCAGACCCGTATTTCACTAGAAAGCCGTCTCCTGGAATCGCTGCCGTGCCGGGGCATAGAATGTCCTTGGCTCGGTGCCCCACGCGTTTCTCCGCCAGGACACAGAATAATGGGAGCTTTGCGGGTCCAAGAGCGGTTATTATTATTATTAATATTCCTGCGCATCGTGTCTGTGCACGTCCGGATCTCGAATCCCCCCAATAGTGCCATTTCAGTTAATATTTACCCCAGGGGGCGTTCAGGCGGCATCTTACAAACCAGGACGGATTAACTCGACCAGGAGAAGAGTAGATGCTCCCCCCCGCTAGCCGGTGCATTAAAACCCGGACCCGCGAGGACAGACACTTCTCACATATATACGAGGAACCAGAACATTTTAACATAAAACATTAAATGTACTTAATAGAGAAGCCCCCTCTTTGCCCCCTCTGTGGAATCCTCTAAGAGCATATCAGTGTAATAGAAAGCGTTACTTCTATGAGTTATTTATGAAGGAGGACGGATAGTAAATCAGAACGAGCCCAAAAAATATCAGAAATGGGAATAAATCGGTGTCGCAGAGGAACGCGTTGCCGCTTCTCACCGGCGCAAACTTCCTTTCCGTGAAGTAAACGGGTAAGAGTTCTCTGTTTTTGTTCCATCTTTTCCTGCACGGCGGCTCCAGAAACGCGGCTCCGTATCCATCGGATTACGGTTTCTCTTTGTTTTGTATTATGTCGCAATAGAAATATTTGGTCACCATGATTTTGGGGTCAATCACAATAACTGCCTCCAACCGTAACAACGCTTCGAATAAGCCTTAAAAGCCACCAACGTCACCGAAGCTCCTCCAGGACGTCGAGCACGGCAGTCGGTAGAGAACCCACTAAAGCGGCACCAAAAGCAGCTGCCGGATGTCTCCGTAGATTAATGCCGCATCCATTAGTCCTCAGTAACCCACCCGATCCACTACCTGGGATACAGGACATTTCCCGCGTCCCTGAGCCGCGCATGCAGCGTGTCGGATTAAGCGCGTAATACACCCTACATGTCAGCAAAGAATGGCCGATATGTGGCCCTAAGTTCAGTGCCCTGCGCCCCTTCAGTCTTCGAAGCATAAAGCAACCAAATCCAAGGTATACCCCGGCTGGTCGGCAGCGTGAGCGGTGAACGCGGTACAATGTGAAGCAGTCACCATGGTAACGAACAGAATGTTCCTGCTTTTTACCCCAGAATTGTTCTTTGTACAGAGGCCCCATTGTGTTCGTCGCAATCCTCTTTACTTAATATGGGCCGACGTTTACCTGCAAAGCCCCGGGAGATACTTTTTATGAATGAATCGTCAGACGATGAAAGAAGTTTAAGGTCGCTGGCAGCGAGAGGAGAAAGTCCCAAAAACAAACACATGAAGCCCAAAATAAAATGAACTGGACCTGAGCCCGAACTTCGAAACCCCCGAGACAGGGACGCCCCGATCCTAAAAACAGCCCCCTGGCCCTTTATATAAAGAGAATACCACCCTGCTGCGAACGGTCAACAGGCAGCGACAGCCCCCCAAACCCCCTGATGCTGCTTCCAAGTGGCTTTCCGTGGGGTTTGTTACGAACCCCCCCACTCCAGATAGACACACAGACACGACAGGAGCAACGCATAGGGGGGAGATAACGTTCAGCCAAATGGGTTACCATAGCAACGGGGACGCACAGTGAAACTCAACCAGCCCTTCGCCTGACCCAGAGCACAACTCCCATTAGAGACATTAGAACGCTGCTCAGGATCAGGGTTAGGCGTTAGGGGTTGTGGCAGAGATGTCGGGCTGGCTGATCATGATGTGAATTGCAGCTTTGATGTGAATTGCAGGGTCTCGATCTATACATTCCCTTCATCTGGGGTTAAGCATACCTTACATTCACATAGCACTGCTTAGGAGACTGAGCCCATACATGCCCCATCCCAGCGGAGCAATTACCCCTGGCCGGGGTGTGTAGCCGCTTACGCCGTTACCCAGAGACTTGCTGATTCACGCTGCTGGCTAAAGGAGCTGATAAGACTTTATTTACCCCACACAGGCTAAAAACATTCACAGAGGTAACACCTTCTTACTGAGGCAAAAGTGAAGTCTGGGGGCATCAGGGACCCCTCCTGACAAGAATACTTTCCCAGATGGCAAGTACAACGGAAGGGCCCTCAAGCAAGCACACTCACTCATTCAAACAGTCCCTGACACACAGTCACTATAACCCACACTCACGTCACACCCTTACCTTGCCCCCAGCTTTTACCCACCGCAAGATCATGAGGGGGTCGCCAGTCCGAGTCTGACCCAAAGGTAAATCCCACTGCCACAGCCGGGTTCCTGACGGAGGAATCTCTGAAAACCCAGCAGAGTGCAAAATATGGAATAATCACCATGGGAACCAAACGAGATGTTCTTCAGCCCAAAAGCCATTGTAAACATTGTACCCCCCTCACCCCCTTATGCCCCCCTCACAGCCCTCACCCCTTATGCCCCCCTCACAGCTCTCACCGCCCTTCTCCCCCCTCACGGTCTTCACCCCCTTATCCCCCCCTCACGCTCTCACCCCCTTATCCCCTCCGGCCCTCACTCCCTTATTGCCCCCCTCACGGCCTCACCCCCTTATCCCCCCTCAACGGCCCACCCCCTCATGGCCCTCACCCCCTTATACCCCCTCACGGCTCTCACCCTTATCCCCCCCTCACGGCTCTCACCCCCTTATGCCCCTCTCACGGCTCTCACCCCTCACCCGTTACGCCACTCACGGATGTCTCGGTAGAGCGTTCACTCACTGAAGCGTCCCGGATGGCGCGCTGCTGACATCTACTGGCGGAACCAATAACCGCGCCGCCTGTCCTCACATCCATCTAAATAAAGATTGTTTAAATCCGTCGGCAATAACCGAAGAGGCCGTGATCTAAAACCACAGAAAGGGGGCTTCCGTGTAGTGGAAGGACGTTTACTGAGTAGATACGTGGAACAGCCTCCCAGATGGTCTGAATGGCTGTTATTTGCTGGCAGTTTCTGTGTTCGTTAAGTTTTTAGAACGTTGCACGCGGCTCCCGCCGGCGGTGACGTCTATTTTGGAGAGCCTTATAGAGCCGAGCGGCACCGTGTCCGCGGGTTTGAAGGTCCGCATCGGCGCATACAACACACTGAATGTTTCCGTTATCACCTCGTCTAATCCAGTCGCCGGCCGGTTACTTTAGTAACGTTTACTCTCCGTATTATCGGCATCCATTTTTTTCTGCAATGCCGCGATCCCGACCGAGGCCCAACGCACCGGACGAGAGAGAGTAAACAGATTAACCGCACGGTGGAGGCGGCCCGGGACGCTCTGATCAATTTAACGGATTGCTGGACCTCTTCACCCTCCACTTATTTACCCTTTTTGAACTAAAGTTGTAGTAGATACATTTACCCTCCTGAGGGCAGTGCTCCCCTTGCAGTGGGATGTTTGATATCGCCGGCGGTTTCTCCGTCGCTTTCCTCATCTGTGTAAGGATATGTCGGAGCATTACACATACAGGGGGCAATAAAATGAGGCAATAACTGAAGTTAAACGATGGGGAGATTTACAATGTTTTTGTCCATTTTCTGCGAGGATTTTATTAACTAAAAATGTAAACACAGATCCGGCGGTACCAACTCCTGTTCAGATACAAACCAGTTCTGAATGTGGAGCAGTCACCATGGCAACCTGCTAATTACACCACAGCTACATCCAGACAGCTGGACGCCCCGTTTGAGGGGTGAAGAGGTTGCCTCCTTTATTTCGCTGTACACAGAATGGGCGGGGTTATTGGGGTCCGTGTTCACCCCATTTTCTGGGGGCGCAGAGCCCCCTTTATTCCGCCTCCACATGTTATATTAAAAATCCCTGATATATTAGGTGAGGGCCTCTTACTGGCCGCAGGGCGTTCTGAATGCTGAAGAAGAATGCCGACCGTCGGGTTACAAACTCCCATCTTCTGCCTCATCTTCCCCACAAATCATGAGACACAAACCTGCCCCGTGGTGGGAGAGGGGGCATCGCCCCATCGCTAACCCAACGCCCCTCATTGAGAACAGGTTAATGTCCTCCGTCCTTGGGTTTGGGGCAGATCAGGAACATTCTAGATACCCATGAGCTAATAAAGTCAAGATGTGGTCGGAGCGGACATGCTGTATTATCTGCCCAGTGTTTAGTGAGCAGAGAATTGGGGGGCGTCACGCAATGCCCCCCAGAAAGTGGCAGAAACACGGCAGCCAGTATGTTTTACGAAGAAACAAATCAGGAAAGTATTTGCCCCGATAGCTGCGATACGCAGAAATAAGCCCCCCCTTACTTGGGAGGCTGCGCGGTGGAAGTGAAGCCGTCTCGTACCCTCGCTTGTGGATGAGTCGGGGGGACGCTTTATTTGCATCTGGACGTCGCCCCCGGCCTGTGCTGATTACACTCGGAAATCACCCCGTTGGGTTGTCTCGCCCCGTGTTACGGAAACTGACGAGTTCTCTCAGTTATTTTGTTTTTCCTCTTTAAAACCATGAATTTGCAAAAAGTTGCGACATTCTTACAGAAAACCCGAACTTCGCGGCTATTTATGTCAAATTCCAAGGACTGTTTTCCATTTTGAAAACATTTTAAAGAACGTCTTGTTATTGCGACCTTTGGCCTCGCTCACGTACCCTGAATCCTCGGAACATAAACATAATTTATCATCCGGGCTTAACTATAGCCTAACGCTGCCCAAACTGCACCAAACCGGCCATTTCCGACATCGAGTTATTAGCGAGACCCGACTGGCGCCTTCTCCATAACGGGGATCGAGCAAAACCGCGTTTCATTGGTGGCTGATTAGAGATGATCACCCCCATGTAACCTCCTTAGGCAGCTGCTTGTGGCCCCCATTGGCCCCAGCGTCATGTTGGAAGGGAAGGTCTTAGAATGTTAAGGTCTGGATGCGCTCCGATTGTTGGACCTTCGGTGAGTTTTATCTACCAACTCCTTGGCTAGAATGTTGGCGCTGGTACCGGAGGTTTGACCCTTTGACGGGTCATGGAAAGTGTTTTCAGGACTTTACCCCTGATGTTACAGAGCAGACATTAGCAGGTAATGAACTCTTCCTCCAGGAACCATCGCGGGGCTATCTGAGCCATAATGTACATGAAGAGAATGTTGTGAAAGAGACAAAAACAAAGCCATAAAGATGAGGAGAGACGATGATAAAGCCGAGATTCTACGGGCAGATAAGGAGGCCGGTTACTCGAGCCAAGGGCTTCTTCCCGGTCATTTGGGTTTTTTTTCAGAAGCCGCTTTCTCAGAAGACTCTGCTCCTTTGTGAAATAACAGTGCTGTCACGATCACGTAACGTGATCTTGTGTGTCTCTCAGCGCAGCCTCAGGACCCCGGTCGCTCAATGGTGCTGCATGCGCAGTCAGGTCCAGTGCTGAGTTGGGAATCTCCAGCTGGTTTATAGGGATACAAACTGATGCCTTCGATGGATGTCCTTGCCGGGCTGTACCTGAAAAGGACCACATTGTCTACCTGGGGCAATCTGCTGGGAAACAGCCCTGAACCCCCCCCCAAATAGGACATGCATGCTGCCTGGGGTGTACTGCTAGGTACTTAATTACCCCTTTGGGAGTCCAGCAGCCCCAAGTATTCACCTTCACAGTCATTTTATGAGGTCCAGTGACCATTAATGCCCCATTGCCAGACCAGTGGTGTCCTAAAGACACAACGCCAGAGCTCGGGATGCCGTGTGGGTACTTGATGGCTGAGAGGAGTCATAAGAACCCCGCATCAAGGGAGATATATCAAGGGAGATATAGGGTCCGGGGGTCTGGGAGTGCAAATACTGGGGGGGGGGCATGTAGTTTTATCAGCCTGAAGGCTAAAGTCTTCCAGCTCGGTGGCTGCTCTGTAATCGGCGAGCTTGGTGCCGAGCAGGCGGTTTGATCTATACATTGTGCACCCAACTTGCAAGCAGCTTCATCTCACCAGCATTTTTATGGCACTTTTTACTAAATGGGAAAAACTTCAAATCATGTTATTTATGAGAGCTTGGGGAGGGGGGTTGTTGGCCCTCTGCCCCCTGTTAATACCTCAGGTGTTACTATAAACAGGTGCAGAGCGTTCCGGACGGGGCGAGGAGTAAAGAAAGCAACGCTCGGTCCTTGGAGATAAAGCATAGGAACATTGTGTTTGTCACTGGGGGTGAAAGGTCCCTGCCAGGGAGGGGAGGAGAAACAGGCTTATTATAGTTTCCGTTTAGCTCAAACATTAACCCCTTGTCTCCCGGCACATATGACAGACTTCAGAATATGATAACCCAGACCTGTGTATTTTTATTATTTTTGTCTTTATTTTTTCAGCCGTCTATACATATGGAGGGGATAATGTCTGAAAAGTGTCCTAACCCCCCCATAGCAAGTAATGGGATGTTTCTACTAAACTACCCCAGGGTCCGGCCCTTGTTGCAGTACGGAACCTATGAGCGAGCGCTGACATCAGAGCGAAACGCGTCATTGTCTTCAATGTGAGATGCACCCCAGCTGCCCCCACCGAGTGCCGAAGCATAATTTTCTAATAAAAAGCCATTCTCTATATTTTGATTTAATTTCTTCTGTTGGGGTCTCCAGTTTTGTACTTTTATACAATGTGGACCCTGATGTCCCACACCTTCCAGCGGATGAACGCTATGATGCCTAAAGCTTCTGACAAACCCCACCTGAGTTTTCGTGTCCCAGTGGGGACTGTGTATAAGTTTGTGGGGATTTGGGGTGCCCACCAGTCCCCCACCCATGGCTCAATCGCGGCCGTATCGGTAATGTTGTCCCCTAAAGCCACTTGTTATGACGCCGGTTTGGGTGGGCGAGATGAGCAGGAGAAAGGGCCTGTTTGTGAGGTTCCTAGGTTGTCCTGTTCCCGCGAAGTCTGTTTTCCAGTGTAAGTTTGGATCTCGTTAACCGCTAACCGGGTGCCAAGAATTCGTAGAATAACCTGAAGGGACGTCACGCTCGGGCTGTGCTGATCCTTCACCCACATTCAGCGTCCACCTGCCACAAATACAAAATGTGCAAATAGTGCTGATAAAAGTTTGTGTGGAATAATACCGGACAGGTAACTAAAGATAATATCCACCGGCAGATTAACGACCGATTACCCTCTTCCTGATCGCAACAAAGGGACACGTCTTGCAAAATCACCATGTATTGCTATTATATATATAGAAGTCCTTCAATGTGCTGCTCGTGTAATTATTATGTATTTATTCACAAAGCGCCGCCACAGTGTAAATAGGACAAAACCTGCCCCAAGGAGCTTACAATCTAGAAGTAGAAATGGTTCTCCTGCTCGATTACAGGACGTTATTATTTGGGGGCACCCCAAACCCAACCGGGTCTTATATGGAACAAAACGTTTTGGGTTAATGATATTATAGGGGGACCTCTGGCAGATCGATGTATACAGCAGTGGGTACAGACAGATTGTGAAAACCACAGGATATATATGTGAACTCTATGAGGTTATAGGGTCATTTGGGGTCTTTATGGTGATTTTAGGGTAATATGGGGCCTTTATGGGGGTTATAGGGTAATTTGGGGGCCTTTATAGTGATTATAGGGTAATGTGGGGGCTTTATGGGGATTAATGGGTAATATGGGGTCTTTATGGTGATTATAGAGTAATATGGGGTCTTTATGGGGGTCCGTCTCTAATAAATACATTGGATGCGAAGTCTGTCAGCCTCACCTGTTTTAACTCTCTAAATGGATCAGCAACATTCACATTCCAGAAATTATATTTTACTAAATTATCACTAAATCACAGTTACTTTTAGACAAAGTATTTCACAATGTTCCAAATATCTTTTTTTATACTAAGAAACTTCTTAGGCTTTGGAAAGCTTTCTTTCCCCTCTGCTTTTAGACGTGCAGCTCCGACGGTGTCAGAGGCGAGGGTGCAGTGCGGGTTCTGGGCTCTGTTTTTGGGTTCTGGTAAAACCTCATGATATCTCCGCGCAGTTCACCTCCCTGCAGCCGGCCGGCATCGCCTTCCAATTCTAGAGTCCACACACCTTGTACGAGCCCACAGGCCCCAGCCAATCACCTGAGAGCCTGCGGCTGACTGTGTCTGATGTAACTCCCGGCTGTGGCATCACATTACAACTGGGTCAGAGGTGACAGTCTCTGCAAGAGAGACCGGTGAGAGTCCTGTGCTTTTCATGAGGGGGACCCCCTTTATTTTATCCCCTGCCAGCGCTATCCAAGCCGGTATTCCCTGGGATAATGTGGCCCACAGGGGAGCTCAGGGCCCAGTTGTAAGGGCTAATGAGATTCATAACCCCTACTGTGCCTGCAGAACCAAACGAGAGAGACCCCCATTTAACTCCTCAACCCCCTGTAACCCTCCGGGGTCCAGATCCTCACCCCGAAGGTGGTTCCAGGGCGCAGGACAGAATGTCGTTGGATATGAACTAACTCAACGATTACCCCCTCAGCTGGAGGGTCAGAAATGACCATTACCCCTCAGCTGGAGGGGCAGAACTTCCCAATACACCCCCAGCTAGAAAGGCATCTAACCTGTTGTTTGAAGGTAGTCCCATAGTGGGGATCAATTTAATGAGAATGGCTTAATATTGGGTACGTGGGGGTAAGTGCCCTCTAGTAGTTGATATGGGGTTGGGAAGGGTTGGAAGGACCCCTCATGTTCCGTTGGGTTACTGGGGTTCTGCGTTCTAGGTTAATGGCCAAAGGGTGACAGTGTTATCCGGAGCAGAGGCTTTTTAACCTTTTAAGTGATAGATGGGTTGCACAGCATTCATAAGGTTAATCTTTGTTCCTGAGCTTGATCTTTGCTACTGTATAGTGATAATGAGTATGTCATAACCAGCCTTTCAATTATTAGCTTTCTAAGGCATTTTGTTGTTCTCAACTCTATTGGGACGAGACCTGTTTGTTGACTCAGGACAGAGACATGACGAAAATACCCCCCCCCCTCCCTGAGGGCTGTTTTTCTGGGGTATAAGGGAAGAGGGGTGAGGAGGGGTGGTAGGAGGGACGTACCTGGGGTATTTAAGGAGGACGGAGTCATAGCAAGAAGAAAACTCACTTCTTACCTGGAGAAGACGTGTAGAAGATCTATACACATTCTGCCCGAGGCGAAGCTCCAATCGGTGAGTAAAATAGAAGCCAAATATTTATTGTATTATTATGTTATAGACGGCTTTCTATTCCTCCCCAGCAGCGCCGCATCGCCTCTCAGTGACATTTAACGTATATATACGTCTCATGTGTATATTGTGTATTTGTCTGCATCTCTGTATGGATGAGATGGTGGGATGAGTCTAAGAGACCCCTCTTTATCCTAAATCTGTAACCTACCACCCCGTTGGGGTAGTTCCAAAATCCCCATGCCCCCCTAATGTTCTACCCCTGGTCTCGGTTCTAGTCGCCTGCGCTCTCTCCAGTTAAAATGGGGTAACAGTCCAGGTGCTCTTGGTGGACCCGGGAGGATGTATCTGTGCTCCGGTGGTCAGAGTGTATTGACTAGCGATGGCTTCCTTTACCTCCTGTGGCTTCTACCAAAGTTCTAAATGAAACGATTATGTATCATTGGTTGATCCTGTAATCTCTCCCCAGGCACTTGAAGAGTTAATGAGAAATAAATCCAGATTATTTCCTAGGTAACAATAACAGAATATGTTGTGCCCCTCCATGCATTTTGAGTAGAATCACAAGCTTTAACAGGAACCCTCAGCCAGTTTGAGACTTTGCTGCTACCGGCACGGACTGCACATTAGCTGCCGGTACCAGACAGTTTATTTGGGTTTTATTTCTCCCCAGAATACCCGTGAGCCCTTTAACCGCCAGCATGCCGGCCCAGCTGAAGCCCGAGCTCCTTGTCACCGGCATCGTGACCCACGGTGATCTGCACAGTCTGCCATCCGAGGTCTGCGCTTACATAGCCACCAACGCACGTCTTTGCCAACCAGAGAACATTCACATCTGTGATGGCTCCGAAGATGAGAACAAGAAAATCCTTCAGCAGATGGAGGAGACCGGGATGGTAAAAAAGCTGCACAAGTACGAGAACTGGTGAGTGTCCCAAAAAAGCGAACGCGTTGGGGAATCTACCCTCTCTGGAGACGTCGGCAATGTACTCACCCCTCCCTCTCTCTGTGCACCAGCTGGCTGGCGCGGACGGATCCTCGGGACGTCGCCAGAATTGAGAGCAAAACGGTGATAGTGACTCAGGAGCAGAGGGACACAGTCCCCGTCGCCAAAAGCGGGATCAGCCAACTGGGGCGCTGGATGTCGGAAGACGATTTTGAAAAAGCTTTCAAATCGAGATTCCCGGGATGCATGAAAGGTATGAACGTGAAAACTCAGAGGGACTAACGCTTCTGGCGCTCAGTAATAAAAATGTCCCTTTAACCCTCATCATGACTTCCCTCGCCCAACGCAGAGGCCCGTCTCCTGCTGGCCAGTCCTGACATTAAATCCCCCATAACTATTACCCTGTACATGGTCATTGTTCCCTTGTCAACTCATCAATTTTTTGCAGGCCGCACGATGTACGTCATCCCTTTCAGCATGGGGCCGATTGGGTCTCCTTTATCCAAGATTGGGATCCAGCTGACCGACTCTCCTTATGTCGTTGCAAGTATGAGGATCATGACGCGCATGGGGGAAACTGTACTGGAGGCGCTCGGGGACAGAGAGTTTGTGAAGTGCCTTCATTCTGTCGGCTGCCCACTACCCCTGAAAAGTAAGGATTTATAGGGACCCCAACACCTGAAATCATGCATTAAATGAACTGTTTCTGCACATGGCCTCCGACACTGGCAGAAAAAGTATTATTAATGGAAAGAGGCAGTGAGACAAAAGTCTTAATATTTGTTGGATCATGATGATCACAAATGACCTTCCCCGAGGAAGACCTGTAACGGACAGGACTCTTTCTCTGTAGAGAAGGTTTATTCTTCTGCTCATTCATATACTGACTGCTGACGAGACTCCGTGTCCCGCAACGGTAAATAAGCCTCATTTCTTCTCGTTTCAGAACCTCTGGTCAATAACTGGCCTTGTAATCCCGAGCAGACGCTCATAGCGCACATCCCAGACCGCAGGGAAATCATCTCCTTCGGCAGCGGGTATGGAGGCAATTCCCTTCTGGGTAAAAAGTGCTTCGCCCTGAGAATCGCCAGCCGCATTGCCAAGGAAGAGGGGTGGCTGGCCGAGCATATGCTGGTAAGAAGACCAGTCCAACCTTTGAAGATTCAGATACCCGCCATTGTCTGGAACGCAGCATGTAACGATTGTGTCTTGATTCTTGTCCAGATTCTGGGAATTACCAACCCTGAGGGCAAGAAGAAATATTTTGCTGCCGCGTTTCCGAGCGCGTGCGGAAAGACGAACTTAGCCATGATGAAGCCTTCTCTCCCGGGCTGGAAGATTGAGTGCGTGGGAGATGACATCGCATGGATGAAGTTTGATGAACATGGTAATTATTCTGCAAGTCAAACCCACATGCGCCACTTCGGATAAGTCTCCTTTTGCTTTTATTGACAATGAGATGGTTTATGATTTACAGGAAACTTGAGGGCCATCAACCCAGAAAATGGTTTTTTTGGAGTCGCGCCTGGAACATCTGTGAAAACCAACCCAAACGCCATGGAGACCATTCGAACCAACACTATCTTCACGAACGTGGCAGAGACAAGTGATGGCGGAATCTACTGGGAGGGCATGGACGCCACCCTGGAACCCGGACTTACCCTGACCTCGTGGAAGAACAAGGAATGGACACCCGAGGATGGTAACAATTTATACTTTATGTACTAAACTGGCTACCCCACAAGGGGCCTGTTTGTGGGAAGGGACAGAATAGTTACCCCATGATTCACCAGACAGACCAGAAGGTGAAAGACAAAATGTCACAGCGTCTTACTGATTTGTTTTTCTAAAAGTGTCCTGAAACCTGCTTTACTTTCTCTCTCCAGGTGAACCCTGCGCCCACCCAAATTCACGATTTTGCACCCCAGCCAGCCAATGCCCCATCATCGACCCCGCTTGGGAGTCATCCCTGGGAGTCCCTATAGAAGGCATAATTTTCGGCGGCCGTAGACCAGAAGGTGAGTGCTTTAATGCAAATCCCTTGTATTCTGCAGCTGATTTTGGAATACATTCTGTAATGCAGTAAATAGTTTGGTTGTTTCTCTGCAGGGAGCCCTTTGCTTTTAGATTTTTGGGCATATGAAGTGTTAATTGTCCATTTTATTGTTTCGTATAACTGTACCCTGTCTGTGATTTATAGGTGTGCCTTTGGTATACGAGGCGTTAACCTGGCAGCATGGGGTCTTCATTGGATCCGCCATGAGGTCCGAGGCAACGGCTGCTGCCGAGCATAAAGGTATATATCGGAATGTGCATGCACAGACTCCACTGAAAAAATAACTTATGATCCACCATCATTCATCAAACTAAAACTTCTCTCTTTTTATAACAGGCAAGGTTATCATGCACGACCCCTTCGCCATGAGACCTTTCTTTGGGTACAACTTTGGCCGATACCTGGCCCACTGGCTGAGCATGGAACATCTCCCCTCAGCCAAGCTCCCCAAGATCTTTCACGTCAACTGGTTCCGCAAAGACACGCGGGGGAGCTTCCTGTGGCCTGGCTACGGGGAGAACATACGCGTTCTCGAATGGATGTTCAACCGCATTGATGGAGAAGACTGCGCCAAAGAGACGGCCGTCGGCTACATCCCGGCAGAGGGCTCCCTCAATCTGAAGGGGCTGGGAGACATCCATGTGGAAGAGCTCTTCGAACTATCCAAGGAGTTTTGGGAAGAGGAGGTCCGAGACATTAGGAAGTACTTTGACGATCAAGTCAATGCAGATCTCCCGTATGAGATAGAGCGTGAGTTAGACGGCTTGGAAGAGAGGATCAAACAGCTGTGAGAACACGTGGAGGCGCGTGAGGAGCATCTTACAGAGACATAGAGAATTACTGAAGGGCAAGACCCTTTTCTGAACCACAGGAAGGGGCCTCTTGCGGTCTTACCCCGTCCCTCGTGTCTTGTGTCAGGACCAATCAGAATCGCAAAGACAAACTATGTACTGTACCTTTAACTTCCTGTCTTCCATTCTTGCGCTGAACCTTTTGTATGATATGTGTGGAGAAGATGGAGACGCTGAAAGGCAGGAGAGGAGGGAGACGCTGAAAGGCAGGAGAGGAGGGAGACGCTGAAAGGCAGGAGAGGGTCCTTTAGTAGAGGCGGAGGAGACAGAAGCTGGGCTGCCGGCCGATTAGCGCTGCATGTTTACGTTATCTTATAGATTTCTTGGGTTTACTGGATTTTATGACAAACAAGTTATTCTACATTTTTTTACAATATCTACTGTATTTTCTTGCTGTTTTGTTTAAATTCACGTATTAAATTTTATAAGAAAGCTGCACTTTCTGTCGTCTGTATTGCATGCGAATGTTCAGCAGAAAATACCAAACTCTGTCAGCTTTATACACATTATAAGACGGAGACTTCAGATAAAAGTGGAGTGATCGCCGTAGCAACCACTGGAATGTTCTTGCTCATTACTCTAATTAAGCACCATTTATAAATGTGATAAAAAGATACAAACATCTCACAAAATCTGATATCATCTCTAAATATTACCCGGAATATCACCTGATTCATGTACTACATACCTGCCGAGTGTCCCTGTTCAGTTTGCCCAATTGCTCTCCCAAACCCCTCTTTCCTCCCAAACCCCTCTTCCATCCGATGCCCGTATCTCCTCCCCTGATGTCCCCTTTATGCCCCTCTCTCCTTCCCTGATTCCCCCTCGATGCCCCTCATTCCTAGGAGGTCAGAGTGTTTGCTGGGTATGAGGGTATGTCTCGGAGTTTGGGCCATCAGTTTGTTGCGAGGGCTGGTATTGTCCGATCTTGACGTTTATTTGGTGGGTCCTGTAATGTCACAGATACCAGGCTGCCGCTCCGGCCGACAATCAAAACTACTTCTACATACAAGTCAGCAGCAACCGGGGCAGAAGAACGGGTCCTCTGGGGGAAGGCGGCCAGGAGCCATCTCTGCGTGAGCCCCAGACCGGCCGGATACTTCGTATTAACGTTTAATGGACTTTGTCCAATTAGGCCACGGGCTCACCGGACGCTTCTGGTATCAGCGGCGGATGATGCCACTGAGGGATTAATAATTCCTCACCACCGCCTGCCCCGAAGTTGCTTTATACCCCATTCCCTGCCTTTTCTCCCGTGTTTCTTGGCTCCTTCTCTCTAGACCAGATAAAATATAATAAGCTCCTTAACTATTTGGGGTTGTCGGTTTTACTCGGGTTCCCTGGAGATGATTCTGGATAGCAGAGGTCGCCCTGCTGACACCCCAACCCCAGTCTACATGCCCCCGGTGGGTGGTCAGGGTGTAAGGGAGCGGTACTGCGTGTGTATGGTAATGGCTCCTAAGTATATATATACGGTACTTCCAACTTTGCAGCCCAGACGGGGGTAATCGCGGCTTTATAGCCATTATAACAGGGGGTGCAAGGTCTTTGCCCACAGAGCTTACAATGTAGAAATGGAAAATATGGAACACAATCAGCAAGTGGGTTATAGTCTATTCTTTATTACGGGGTCCCTTGAAATCCCCTAGATGTGTTAAACGATAAACGGAGGTGCAGCATTCGGGTTCCCGGCTCGGAGATCATAGAATGTTTTTATCCCCTGAAACCTTTTGCATGGAACGTCTGCCGTGTTTTCGGGTAAACATGTTTTCTTCCATACCTTTCCTGCTAACCTTTGTTTGATATTCATGTAAAACGGTGGCTCGGAGGCGGCAGGATGGGGTGACGGGTTCATGCGCGACGCGTAGCACTGGGGGACTTTGCTCCTATTAAATATGAATTAAAATCATTGCTGTCGAATGGTTAATATTTAATGCTCGTTGTGTAAATGCACAAAAGGAGAGGATGTACAAAGAATTGGTCTTTAAAGAGTTAATTCATTCACGTCTCAGTTCGCCTGTATGAGTGAGATGCTTTTTGGTCCTGATTCTTTCTTCTGGTTATTATTGGCCCCTGTGGCCCCCGGCTCTCTGTTCAGAGTTAGGAGTGCATGTTAAAGGGACAGGCAGATTCCTAGCTTTCAGTGAAGGGGTTAAATCCGAGGGGTAAGTAGGAGGTGTGCTCAGCCGGGTGGAGGGTGGAATTTGGCCAAACGCTGGCTGTCATCTGCGGCTCTTGTTGCATCAGACGTCTCGTTCAGGCCGGGAATCCCAAGTCTGTGATCTCTTCACACCTTCCTGCGCCAGCAAATCAGGCACTCAGTGAGATAGGCAACTGCCGCGCTCTCATTTAAATCCTGGGGGTAGAATCTATGCAGCCAACTCCCATCAGCCCAGCAAGCAGGGGGCAAAAACCCACTAGGAAGAGCATAACGCTCCGTCCGTTACCTCTGAACCTCCGCTGATTTATATTCAGGGTTTGGTTACAAGAAATAATTGTTCTATAAAGTCTTCCAGGTCCTTTGAGAACCCAGAACGTGGGAGCACAAACCGAAACCTCAACTAATTGAGACCCCACTGGGCCCTCGATCGTCTCTTTAAGTACAGTTTAGAGAGCCTAGGGTTAGTGGCTCTTGGGTACAGAATGTCTTCTACCCCCCAATTAAAATACATACGTGTACTAACAATCAAACTCAATCTAACACCCACCCGCTATAACACCATACACCAACACACACTCATGCTAACACCATACACCGACACACGCAGACATACTGACACACACTCATGCACACCATACACCGACACACGAGACATACTGAACACACACATGCACACCATACACCGACACACAGACATATGACACACACTCATGCACACAAACCGACACACGCAGACATACTGAACACCATCATGCACACCATACACCGACACACGCAGGACATACTGACACACATCAGGCTAACACCATACACTGACACACGCAGACACAACTACTGCATGATCACCATAACACTGCACACGCAGACATACTGACACACACTCATGCACCATACACCGACACACGACACACGCAGACATACTGACACACACTCATGATAACACCATACACTGACACACACAGACACACTGACACACACACACTACCACTATACAGAAACATAGGCTCAAGCGCCATACACGTACACACTCTCTCCCATCACGTATGCAGTTCTCCCTCCCCATTACCTTTCATGTCAAATGACCCTGCTGGGCGCCTGTCTTAGTGCCCTGAGTCTCTGAAAGGTGTTAGGAAAGAGATGTTTGATAAGAGCTGGCACTATTGGGTTAGAAGTATTTTGTTATATGGGCTCCATTATAACTTTACTCCCCCCCAAATACCCTGCGAGACCCCCTGCTCTGCTGCCGGTATATCAGAACCATTCGGCCGTTTTTTTCCAGGACCTCTGACTGCAACCCTAGGCCCAGGATTCACTGTTAGGGCTGAACTTTAGGGTCCCAGAAGATGCCCTCAGAGGGTGGGTTCCCTGTTCCAACCTCTCATGAGATATCAAATGCCTTCTGTCCACCTTCTGTCACACTCCAAGATCCCTGCATCTTCCCCCAGAAGTTGCCCCCCAGTTGGGAAGCCCCCTGATTCCAGTAAATTGGAGAATTGCGAGTAGGAAGCAGCTGAAGGCTCCATCACCTGCCTGGGTCGGCGGTCACTTAGAAGGTTTGGGGCCAATGTGTGTCAGATCAGTGCTTGTAACATAAAGAACTGTCACAACTCAGGTCAAAGAGCACAGAACACGTCACCGGCGTCCAAAGGGCTCATTCAGGAACACGCTTAGCTGTCATATTTGCTGTACATATATGCATTGAGTAAGCAGGATAACCTCACAGACGTTAAAGCGCCCCGCACCTCGCAGGCACATCATTCCTGCTAATCATATCAAGCTTCTGGATTTGGGGGAATATTTCTGCCCCCCTGCCATTCACTCCACTATAATTACTGGGCTGCACTTGTCACCCTCCCGGTAGATTTACCCCTCTGTGTTGGGGCAGGTGGAGACGGGACGTTGCAACCCGCATTAAAGATCTGCCCCAGTGCCCGCATCTCCCTTACAGCACGGAGTCATTTAGCCAAAAATGATTGGTTTCTTCCCGCGCCGCAGATCCCGCAGGGGGAGGTAACCGCCTGACACAAAGCTTTTCACGTTAAGGTCAGATGAACCCAGCCCCAGTCAGCGGCTAGAGCGGTGCCGAGCCCCTGGTGGTGAAGGGAAGAGTATATACACTGGTAGCGAGTTCCTGCGCTGACAATTACTTTGTATTTTCTGCCCTCTGCTGTCGGTTTTGGGACTGAATCCAGACTGCGAAGTCTGCAGAGCTGCTGATGGATCAATTTGGCTTCATTGCCCAAATTCAGAAGATCTGTACCCAAATTCACTTTTTGTGAAGTCACCAGATTTTTAACCCCTTTCAGATCGGAGCCTTGTACACCCCTCCTGCAGAGGTTAATACCCTTAGTCCCACGGGCAGTTTGATTTCAGACTCCAGGGCTGGGGGGTCCAGGGAGCCTTTAGGTGCAGCACCTGATATACCCGACGGCGCCTCACGCAGTAACCAGAAATGGGTTCAAAATTCCCCCAAGGCTGCTTTTCTTGCAGGGGTATTTTGTGCAAAGGGTTAATCTGTCTTAATTGGAGCCAACAGGGCAATTACCCTGCCCAGCTTTTTATAAGAGCCCCAGGGGGTGGTTCCTGGGGTAATTGTATGGTTGAGATCTATGTGATTAGGAATCCTTATAGACTCGTGGGTGGGAGACGGGAAGATGGAGGGACTGAACGGGAAAGCGACCCTAAAAGATATCCTGATGGGGTATGGGCAGCCGGTGAGCGAGGAGCAGGCCTGGGCGCTGTGTTACCAGTGCTGTAGAGAGCTCCGGCTCTGGGAGCGGGGTGTCCGGCGGGTGCCGAGTGGAGTGGAGGACGTTCTCCTACACCAGGACGGCGCAGTGTCTTTCGCTGTATATAGTGGTAAGGAGTACCATGGGGCAGATGTTATTTATTCAGGGGGCAGCTGAGGAGTCTTAACAACAAGAATATATAGATTTAGCCCCAAAATTTTGAAACAGTTTCCTCGCATTAAATGCAGCGTCTGCAACAATAACAGCATTTAATGCGATGCCAACCGGCCGCTTCCGCCTCGTGTGTTTGCGGCACATTTAGAAAGTTCCTGCTCTGTACCTACTGAGTGTCCCCGTTAAACTTGACCAGTCCCTCTTTGTGCCCTGATGCCCCTCTTTTCTAGAAGCTCAGAATGTTTGCAGGGTATGAGGGTATCACAGGGTTCTGCTGCCTTAAAAGCCCTGATAATGTTCATAGAAACGGCTTTATAAATTAAACGGGGTAAATAAAAGCCATTCTTCTAATTGCCTCACTTGGCAATAGTGTCCCTCTTGTACCATTTCATTTTTTTGGTCTCGGCTGAAAGGATATTCCCTGCATGCACTTCCTTCCTCCTGAGTTGTTTTGGGTTTTTTTCTGTGGCTGCTGCCGTTATTTTGTTAAATGTTGATGTTTTAGTTCGGGTTTCATCCTTGTTATAATCTGTCGGGATTGCTTCCCTCGGAATCTCTGGACGTAGCGTATATGATGAGTGTACTCCGCACTCTCGCCAGTAGTTGGCGCACTCTTGGTGTATCTAGCGCTGCCCGCTGGGGAAGCTCAATCTAACTCTTGGCTTTGTTACAATGTTTCACGTCCGGATAATTATTGTACAGAGCTGCAGAATATGGTGGTGTTATATGAGGAATTAATAATAATCTGCTTGTATCGCAGGCTCTGAAGACTCCGTGCATTCAGAGAGAGAGGCAAGTGTTTGTATTTACCTCTTGTTACTAAACCCCCCATCCCATACCTGCCAACAAGCCTATATATTATGGCAGTCCCCAGGTTTGCCACCCCCAGCATGTATACCCCCCTTGTTGCTGTCAGCGATTTGGGGGGGGGGGGTTCAACTGCTGCAGCAAAACTGACCTTAGCGGAGTCCCTCCATTAAGACCCCGGCTTCTGGAAGGGTCGGCATCACTGAAACCTCCCATGAGGGTCACCCGCCCATGGCCGGTGGTGGTCCCCATGCGTTGCACTTGATGATGTTGCACTTGATGATTGATGTCCCTCTTTAGATAATTGAACGTATCGGTCACATCGTGTACACTGCTCTGGACTGGGGGGTGACCAGCGATCTGGAACGTGTCCTGAGTGAACCACTGGATAACTTGCTGTGTCTCATGCTGGGGCTGCAGCCCTCGGGCTCAGAGTCCGCAATGAATTCCCAGAGCGCCATCACTTTAAATGACATCATAAAGGTAAAAAAAATATCCAATCTTTCCAGGATATATGTTCTGTGTGGTGAAGGGGGGGGGGTGAATATTGTATAACTGGGAGCCCTGGGTGGTGGCTGCTGTGAAGGCTTGGCCTGTCTGGTTTGTTCGTTGGGCAGTGTAGCATGAGCGGGATGGGCATGTGATGTATTGCCGTATAATGCCTTGCTGTGGCACCCCACCAGGGCTCGTAGCCCAAGTTACAAAACAATGACCACCGTAATGGACAGGAACGCAAAGACAAAAGGGCCTGCTGGTTGTGGTGATCCGGGCCAGCCCTACAACTACTGCCTACATATTGGGCTCAAGTAGAAGGGTGTACCATGACCCCCCCCCCCCCCCCCGGTGGTTATTTTCCGATGCGGCTCATCTGTTCCTGGACTTGAACTCTTCTTGCAGGTCTGCGAGGAGCGCCTGTTCTCCTTGTCAGAGGCGTCTGATCACTACGGGGCCATCTGCCGGGTCCAGTTTGCTGAACACCAAGAGTTCTGCAAACTGCTCAGAACCCTGGAACGATCCAAGCAGGTATACAGACATCTGCGTCTCAGCGGCTCGGGTTGGGTCACCCTGAGGCAGGATCTCCAGCGTCTCCTTGTTTTATTCCAGAGTTTGAAGCAGCTGGAGGCAGAAGACTTTCTGGCCAAAGACTCCCTCCCTTTATATGAAAGCTGGGTAATGGCGAGCGTCTTGGAGCCCCGCGGCCCCCGGCAGGAACGCTCTTTAAAACGCATCTGCTTAAAGTTCAACCTGTAGCCCTAATTTCCTACCAGTTTCATTTTGCTCTCCTCTCTCATGCCCTGACTGTCTCTCCCCACAGCCCTGACCTTCCGTGTCTCTGCTGTCTGCCATCTCTAGATCTTTGTGCCTCCCTCAGGTTTCTCACACTTTGTGTCGACAAAGTATCTTCTCCCGTTTCTAGAATGACTTGTGGCGGCACGTGATCAGAGAGCTCCGTCTCGGGATCCGGCTGAGTAGCGCCAAAGAGCGCTCTTATACAGGGCTGCCCGTGGTGTACAAGCCGTCGCCACACGAGCTGCTCATGAATGATATTCGATGCCGGAGGTACACCCTGCGGGCTGTCCAGGTTGGTGACTGGGTCGCCTCATACAGTGAACCTCACAAGAGGCTTCTTATGGACCAACCGATGCCTCCTTCAACCCCCGCATGCACTAAAGGTGTAACTTGCAGTCTAGCGCATCACCCTGAGATAGGGCTGCCACCTTTCTTGCAAAAAAATACTGGCCATGCTAATTTGCATAATTATATATGCGCAACATCACAGAAATATAATGTGTACCTACCCCCCAATATTTACTGTCACCGAAACATAATGTGAGCGCTCTAATGGGTCTGTGGAGGTCAGAACTTTCTTGGGGGTTAATGGGTTTATTTTCTTCTTTCTAGGATAATGAGAAAAAAAAATTTAACCAAAGTCCGGAGAATTTCATTACGGACCTGATCCGCGTACGGCCACTCAAACCGGTAAATGCTCGTCGGCGAGTGATCCCGAAAACTCAGAAACGGAAAGATGCAAAAGAACTATTTCATTTGCGTTTTTCTATAAATATGTATTGTAGGAGGCATAGTATCTTTTCTTTTTGTTTTGGAGGCATCTGAGAGAAAGCTGAAGGAGCGCCGTCTGGAGGAGCCGAGTCTCCATGATCTGCTGATGACCGAGATCAAATCTGCTACTAAACTTCGTCCGCCACCCAACCACCGGAACATGCGCTTAGATGAAGGTGCTGGCAGTGGTTCTCCGTCCTGTATAACCGATTATGTCTTTACTTATTTCTGCTCTCGTTCCAGACGAGGATTTCGGGACGTCCCAAAGCTCGTGTTGTGGCCAGAGTAGTGATTCTGGATTCGGTCACCGGATGTGGCGCAGGCGGCGGAGCTGCTCGCACTCCAGTGATCTCCTGGATACCGCAAGCGATGTAAATATTCAGTTGTGACTTGGCAAAGCGTTGCGAAAAATAAAAGTATGTGAGTGAGAGGCCGTGTGAGTATTACCCGGAGTATGGGGGGAGGGTAGGATGTGGCCCTCCTGGGTCTACATGGAGCACCGTGAGTTGGGAGGTTGAGGGTCCACTTAGGACTCGGCCGGGTTCAGCCCATGAAGTGAGTCGGGGGTCTCTCCATAACCAGAATCTGTTTCTACAGGAGAAGATCAGCTGGCCGTCTGAGTTCAGCTCAGAGACCTCATCCGACAGCAAATTCTCTGATCTGCCATCTGTGAGCACAGGTACTCCATGCCGCTGTCCGGTGATAAAGTGCCGCTATTAATACCTGAAGACGATCATTACTATTTTGTAAAAATGACCAGGATTTGTGTAGTTATGTTAAACTGGGAATGTGGTTTAGCAAGTGCTTTAGCTGGGTGACTGTGGGCAGCCAAAGGGAGGTGGGATCTCTGCCTTGCTTCTCATCGGCTCCCTGGCGTTTGGATTCGGAGTACTGACCTGTAGATCAGCCTTCACATGATGGCCGGTGATCTGTTGTCTTGTAGACTTGATGTTTGCTCCGGTGCTCACCTCTTCTCAAGTCGACCTGAAACTTAACAGCTTCCTGAGTCACGATAAACGGACATCTACTCACAAGCGCTCCAGCTCGTATGAGGACTCGTTCCAGAGGATGAGATGCGGTGGGCAGCCTCCGAAGGTAAATCAGTTCCTGGTTTTATGTAAAAATTCAATATGGAGTCTACTTAAATGAACCTCAAAGGGGCTACTGATCGGACACGTATAGGAGTTCTGTAAACGTGCAGACCAATGGTCCTGAAGTAACGAGGACCTTCTCTGTACGGTGGTCTTCGTTACTCTATAAATCCTGTTCTTCCTGCTCAGAGCTGCCAGTACCCCTGGGTTCACCCACCCACCATGGAAGAGCTGGTTCTCGCACGACGAGAAACCGTGAAAGCGGAAATATTGGACTTCCTGGAGAGCAACAGGTTCTTGGGGAACAAGGTGAGTCCAAGATGAGCCTGATAACAATGGAAAGATCTTCTGGTGGTATGAAGGTGGCTGGAAATACCGTCTGTCTCTCCCTTCATAATAAAAGGAAAAGTCGTACCGGAAGTTACATTCTTCTATCTAAAGAGACATCTGTGGTTTGTAAGCTGTTGTGTCTTCCAGGTCTGCTTCAGCTGTCACAAGAAGAGACTCTTTTTCACTTGGCCATACACGTGCAAAATGTGTGAAAGGTACTGTGTGGTTAATCCCTTTATCTGGGGATCTAAGATCCATCCCCATGGAGCACTGACCGCTGCCTTCTGACGCGATCTGTATTCTCTTTACAGGGTGAACTGTCTCGAATGCAGCATGGAGGTAAAAGCATTAAGCCAACCTCACTGTGGGAATAGGGGACTGGCTAGTCTGTTACCTCTAAAATGAGCCCGCAGCACTGAAAGGGTTAAGAGCGTTTCCCAATGGGACTCTTCGGATGGTTTTAGTGCTGGATTTGGCGTCGATGAAGAATGGCTTGCTGGCCGGAGGCTGTGTGTCTAACGCTCTATCCTCTGTCTTTTCGATGGCCGGCGGTTGGTTTTGTAGCAAGGAGACCATTTCGCTGTGTTGATCACCTCACAGGAGAACATTCTTAAATCCTGTGTTCTGGTTTCTAAGTCTGATTATTTCCACCTGTTTAGATGCTGATGCCCTTTAAGCAGTGCATGCATCTGCCGGTCTCATTCTTCAAAGCACTGGTTCTGACCCGGGAGGACGATCCAGTTTACCAGAAAGACAGCACCCAGATGTTCTACAAAGAAACCCTAAACTGGGACAGTTCAAGGTAGAAGAGGGGAGAGTTGATAATGACTCAAATGAATAACCATCAGTGGTTTGATTTTATTTCTGCCTCCATGTTGTAGTTGAATGAGGGGGGTACCTCTTATTCCAGGTTGCCATTCACAGCATGGTTTCTGATACCTGGCCACTGCTTTATCCTGTACTGGGCCGGGGTTTTCTCTATTGGGAACATGGGTCTCAACAGTTGCTCGTCTCCATTGTTCCCCCTAGAATCCCGCTGGTGTTTGAACCCCACGCAGAAGATGTTCCATTCCACAAAAGCTCGATGAAGAACTGGACCTGCATGGACGTCTGTACAAAATGTGAAGAGTACATCCTGGACGTCATGGACCGGAGCCAGCAGATCGAGTTGCCGAGTGATGGATTGAAAATGCGTAGCGCCTCTGTGTCCTAACTACTCGGCAAAATGTGTCGGGTGAGACAATGATGCTGCCAATAGCCTGGGAGAATGAAATAATGGCACTACCTACAAGACCCCTCAATGACTCTTATCCAATGGGATGTTTCCACACTATGACCTCAGAGGTGACCCTGATGATAAATGGGCTTTTATATAATATTGTACAGTGTTTGTGACGTATTTTGGTATCTTTGTTGTCTGTCATGTTTGCTGACCAGGCCTGAGTGAATAAAATGTAATTCTTAAATTTTTAAAGATGCCCATAAACGTTTTTTTTTTTTTTTTTTTCCTTAACTGGTGATTTGCCAATTTTGTGGCACGTAGACCTCCGACCCACACGCCTCGTCACAGGGAAAGGCTGGGAACTGGTTAATTCACGCGTTAACGCGCTTCATTTATGGAGATTGTATAATTGTTTGTCCACAATGTAAATTGTTAATTTAACGTGCAGTAATTTGCCTGATTTATATATATTTTTTTCACCAAAATATGACCTGTTCTCGGAATGTTCAGTATCGCACTCACCTTATAACTTAAATGTATCGGCACAGTTTGGGGGTTTCTGGGGGGCCGTCTGTCTGTGAAAAGCTGTCGGGTTTATTAATGTTTCTGGGCTTCTTAAGGAATTCTGTGGTTTGTTTGTTTTTTTTTTTTTTTTCCTTCTGGCCGCCAACAAATACTTGATGATAAAATCTATATTTTCTTTGTCACGATCTCAAAAATAAAGAGAAGAATTTGAAAAATGTATTTTTTCAGGTTGCGTTTTTTTTTACTGTGATTGCTCCATTGTAGCTGTGCATGCAGGGAAAGGCAGCCCTGACAGAGGAAGTAGGGGTATCCTCTCCCATACTGAGGTCAGAAGATCCTGAAAACCCACCCAACCCTGACAAGGTTTGGTCACCTGGGTTACGCCACAAAAGAAATACATGCGGTTTGGTAAAAGGGATTTGCATTTATTCAGTTGGATAAACTCAGCTGCGGTTAATGAACAAAAACCTCCAATAATGACCTGAGTTCCCCCAACAGAGTCCATCGAATGCTGAGACTCCCAACCCAGCAAAAAGGGGTAAGGGGGTAATCTTTTTCTGCTCAATAAATAAATATATCCTGAGGGACCCTCATTAATTAACCGTTAAATAATATAACATTTGGCTCAGGTTACAGATATGAGGGGTCAGGGATTGAGAGGATAATGCTTGTGGTGGGGAGTAGAGGTACGAGGGTTTGGGGTTGAGGTGGAGGGCTTTTAATTCTCGAGGCATGGAGCTGATGTGTTGGGGTAGAGGTATCATTGTTTAACGCTCGTGGGGTAGAGGGTTTGAGGTTCTGGTATCTCGCTTTTAATTCTCGTGGGGTGTCTGGGGTTGAGGTGTCAGGGTGTGGAGTAGAGGTATCCACGTTTGGGGTATTTCACATCTTGAAGCACACGTTGCAGAAACCTCTTGGCGTCTGTTCCGTTTGGGGACTCTGAGTCCGGGTTTCATACTATAGTTGAAGCCCGGCATGAAGGGAAATGTCCAGCTCATCTGGGGCCACTGATTCTGTACCTAGCCCTTTGAAGCTGATGCCCTCCATAGTCTTATTGCCATCCAACTGGGGTAAATAAGGGCCACCTGCTCGGTTCGAGGGAAGCCGAAGGAGCTCGGCGGGTCAGGCGGTGGGGACTGTTGTCACCCCGGAGTCAGGAGGTCCCGATGAGTCCATCCCTTGAGGTCTGTGATTGGTCTCCAGATGCTCACAGAGCTCGGAAGTGTCGAAGTCCTGCAGACTGAGCTCTGTGCTGATTGGAGACGAGGTTCGTTGGGGTGGAGCCTGGGCCTCTGAAAAACAATTTATTTTGGACTTTATTTAATGCGCAGAGGCAGAATCCATTCCTAGAAAAGCATTTATTCCATTGGCCAGGTCCCCAGGGGCTGGGTCGGAGGATTTTACGCAGCAGGGGCCACAATTTAGTGCTCTGCTTCCTATTGGATGAAAGGGCAGGCTGGGTTACGACGTGAATAATAACCCTGTCCTGATTCTGTACCATTATCTGTTTTATAGGGCGACACCCCAAGACCCCCATTACCTCTGTAGATGCACACATTGCTCATAGAGCTGCCGCCGGACCCTCGTAACATGTTTTGTATAGCAGTTTCCATCTTCTCACGATAATCATCCGATTCGAAACCTAAATAAAACCCAACGTCATTTTCTGAAGGCCGAGACAGAAAAAGGGGCGAGCTATGGCTTAGTATCAGAATTCCGGCAGCCAGAAATAGTTTTTGGATTATAACATTATTTAAAGAGAAATATCAGCCTCATTCATTAATAGTCACATTTTATGATTTGGGGGATGGGCAGAACTGGCGATAAAGCAGGGACTTTGCGATTCCCCCTGATCTCGGTAATTATTTGGGGCGGTCTCGTACTTATCCCGCTGTCTGTCTTGTGAGTGACTTTCATCCCCTCTGGAAAGAAAACGTGAAGGCTCTGCGAGCCACCTTCACAGCAAGCCGGACTGAGACTATCGCCGGAGTCCCAATTATCATCGAAATCAGCTTCTGGAGAACAGAGAGAGAGGTGAAACACGCATTAACTATACATTATACAGGGCACCTCGCCGATTTAACTATACGTTATACAGGGGGCTGGCTCGCTGATTAATCTATACGTTATACAGGGGGCCGGCTCGCTGATTTATCTATACGTTATACAGGGGGCGGCTCGCTGATTTATCTATACATTATACAGGGGGCCTTCTCACTGATTTAACTATACATTATACAGGGAGTCGGCTCGCTGATTTATCTATATATTATACAGGGGCCGGCTTGCTGATTTAACTATACATTATACAGGGCACCTCGCTGATTTATCTATACAGTATACGGGGATTGGTCACTGATCCTATTGATTTAATTAGATACTTTACATAGTTGCTTCTCTAATCCCGAGCCGTGTATCTGTGGATTAAAGGAAAAAGCTTTAGAGCTTTAGTCCCTAAAGTCTCAGGAAGTCACGTTTATAAAGGAGGCAGAGGAGCCGTTACCTGCCGCGCAGGAGGCGTCCGCCGGCGGCTCGTCGGGCCAGCCATTGATAATGTTGCTTTTGCCAAGCTGGACACACGCAGCATTGCGAAAATTGATGTTGGTAAAAGTTATATCTGCAAAACACAGAAGTTCCCATAAACCGCGGAGACGGGGAGATTTCACTCGATTGAGACTATTGGCCAAAAGTCACAATTTTATTGTAGGAAATACAAGCAGGTGATTGACACCCAACCAACGTTCCCAGTCTCTGCCCCCCTCGTTCCCAGTCTTTGCCCCCCTCGTTCCTAGTCTCTCCCCTCCTCATTCCCAGTCTCCCCCCCAGTCTCTATCTCCCCCCTCTCCAGTCTCCTCCTCGTTCCCAGTCTCCCCCCCAGTCTCTATCTCTGCCCCCTCGTGCCCAGTCTCTGCCCTCTCGTTCCAAGTCTCTGCCATGTTCCAGTCTCTGCCCCATGTTCCAGTCTCTGCACCCCCCTCGTTCCCAGTCTTTGCCCCAGTTTTGCCCCTCATTCCCAGTCTCTGCCCCAGTCTCTGCCCCCTCGTTCCCAGTCTCTGCCCCCCTTGTTAATTAATATTAGATTCTATAGCAGGTCAGCCAGATTGGTAATAATAACTTACACATTGGCGACTCAGTTGCTGTCGGGTCGTCTGTCCGCCGGGGAGCTGAGTTAGGAATAAAAACAGGAAAATTAAACCTCTGCGGAGGAACCCAAGGCACTTTCCATACCCGAGACCCAGTGATCGCTCAACAGTGACCTCGATGCCACTTAACCTAGAACCTTAACCTAGAACCGTTATATTAACCCTTTAATTCGGCCGCGGACCTGCATCCTCCTCCGATTTCATTGACCAGAGTTTGGTGTCCGAGTCGTAATCGAGCAGCTTCATGTCCTTCATTTTATACAAAATCGAATTCACGTCTTTGGCGGAAGATTTCTTCAACTCCTGGGCTATCGAAAGTGCTCTTTGTGGGTTTTTTTTGCTTAGAATTGCGAGTATTTTCTCCTCTAAAAATAGGCAAAGAAAGTGGCCCGTATTATTAATATTGTCAACCTCAATGACATCATCGATATGACATATGATATAATAACGTAATAGATCTAGATCTGGAACATGAGTTCATTTAATAAGATCGTTTCTACTCACGTGTGTTGGATTCTTCCACGTCTGCCGTTGCTGCGTTACATGTTTTCCCGTTTGGCATTTCTGATGCTGGAGGAGAAAGCGATGTGTTTGTGAGTGCCAGTTATACAGAGATACTATTACTACAGCGAATACAGTGAAACTCTTATAAATCATGGTTTGGGGCCCTCGAGGGACCTTTCCGTACGGACTCCCCTCTGCATGCGTTACTTTTCTTTGTGTTCCCATAACTTTTTGGCCTCTGAGCCCAACTGGGAGGCCACCGGGTCCCAAGCCACGTACCGAGCAGGGGGTCCCTGAACCCTGTATTAATCATACCGAATCCTTCAACCTCATAACTACAAACCTGTCCCGTTACTGATGCTCCAGAGCTTCGTTTGATCTTCGCAATGAAGAAGACCGAGTTTCTTCATTTTATACAGATTTGGATTAACGTCCTTGGCAGCCGTTTTGTTCACACCGCGGGCGACATTTATAGCTTTCTTTGGTGAATTTTTCTGCAGATACTGATAAATCTCTCTGTCTGCAACACAAGAGACGCGGCGTCAGTCATCATTAATACCCAGAATCACGCACATCATCACCTGGACCTCTTCTCCCAGCATGACATCCCTAATTTCCCAAAAGATGGGTTTTACAAATTTGGTTTTGGGGCACTCCTCGCCCGACTAGCTGACCTTTCCGGAGGTTCTTTGTCCTCAGCTACTGGCCAAGCTTTATTAAACTGTGTCCAGTAATGGGCAGCTTATCTCAGCTATGCTGGGCTCCAGAGTCCCCTATGGCTGAGCCTACAGCCTGCTTTCTCTGCAGCAGATCCCTTATACATTGGATTAAATTGCAAAATTTATCCTTAAACTCAGGACTTCATCTCAGGATTTAATCTCAGGACTTCATCTCAGGACTTCATCTCAGGATTTAATCTCAGGACATCATTCAGATTCATGAAATCAGATATTAAGGGGAAATACGATCATAAAAGGCGAGCAGATAAGTTATAGAGCGAGTGGTTTGATACAACCTGTGAGCCCCTGTTTATCCAAAGTGAACCTCACCGAGAGTACCCAGCGTGTCCAGCACCTTCACATGAATCAGCCCCGACTCAGCGCCTGATGCCATCGCTCCTAAAAAAATGACAAATATTTTATATACAGGATATTAACAGTAATAAACCCGATTAATTATTTGCAGAGGTGTCTAATTCTATTTGTTTTTTCCTGCCTTAGAATAGAGACAAAAGATATCTAATAATAATAATAATAGTAACCGTAATAATATTATAAGATATCTTTATATTAATTTAATATATAATAATATAATAGAGATATAAAGAGATAATAATATATAATAGAAATAGAAAGAGATATAATAATATATAATGGAAGAAAGATATAATATATATTATAATAGAAATGTGAAAGATATAACAATAAAATAATAGATATAAAGAGATTTAATAATGATATATTCATAAGTCAGATTATTATGTTATATACTACTTATTATGTCCTGTCTTCCTATTGTACAGCGCTACAGAATATGATGGTGTTACTAGATGGCGTACCTAGAGTATTTGGCACCCAGGGCAGATTGTTGGCAAGAATATTTATTTCTGAAAACTGTATGTCAAGTGGAAAAAACTAAAACGTATTAACTTATAAATAAATTGAAAACATTTAAATAAATAAGATTTACTGAACAGATATGGTGCAGCATAACTCCCATCACTATACACTGAGCCAGACATTGACGTGGTACACTTCTGCCCCTAAAACAGCCTGCCTGTGCCACCTCTGCCCCTTTAGCAGCCTGCCTGTGCCAACTCTGACCAAAACAGCCTGCTGTGCCATCTCTGACCCGAAACAGCCTGCCTGTGCCATCTCTGACCCAAAACAGCCTGCCTGTGCCATCTCTGACCCGAAACAGCATGCCTGTGCCAACTCTGACCCGAAACAGCCTGCCTGCCAACTCTGACCCGAAACAGCCTGCCTGTGCCACCTCCGACCCGAAACAGCCTGCCTGTGCCATCTCTGACCCGAAACAGCCTACACCGTGCAACATATAACAATAAATATGTAACTATAGTTTAGGCATTAAATAGGTAATTGAGACAAAAGGAGGGGTAAAGCGGGGCAGCGGTACCTGTCTGAAGCTGTGGCTAGAGGTGCGTGGTTACGAAGAGCTTGTGGCTAGATGGTGGCTCGCAGAAGCTTGAGCCCTTAGAGAGAAGCTGGAATAAAGCATAAAACACCCAGTTGAACCCCTTGAAACCCCCATGGTTATCGGTGAAAGAGATCTGAGACAGCTGAGGTTACCGGTGCGAGACGTTCTGCCGTCCTCCTCCTACTCGAGATGAATGATCCCGGAGCTAGCGCGAAGTTTGTTTTTTTCCTCGTAGTTTCTGTTTCTGTCTCGTCAGAGAAATGAAACTGTTTCTGAGAAACGGAAACCTAACAAATAAAAGCATTAGAGCCCTGGGCGCTGCTTTCATTCACAGACTCCCCGTGACTGGCGGATTCTAGGGGGTGGGGGATTTTTGGACGGAAACATGAAAATATATCTTTATTTTACTCTTTGAATTTTTTTCTTTCTTTTAGATTGCTTTTGTTATACGATTCCCGGTGAAAGACAGCAAAAGAGTACAAAATAAATGTATCCGTAATAAAGGAACAGAACCTTAACCAGTAATCCCGTCCCTTTCTCCTGTGTCTCCGGGGCACCCAGCGCTCGCTCTCTCTCTCTTCCTCTCTCTTCCTCTCTCTCTCTTCCTCTCTCTCTCTTCCTCTCTCACTCTTTCTCGCTTACTCTCTCTCTTGCTCTCTCTTCCTCTCTCGCTCTCCTTTTCTCCCTCTCGTGCTCTCTTTCTCTTTCTATCTCTCTCTCTCTTACTCTCTCTATCTCTCTCTCCTTCACTCTCTCGCTCTCTCTTGCTCTAACCCTCTCTCTCACTCCCTCTCTCGATATACAATTATAATTTTGTCCTGAGTCACATTTGGTGAAAGGCGTGTAAGTGTCGCCCTCCGGTGGCCGCACTCTGTATAACGCTGCTGTGTATCCAGACAAATTGGGACAAGTAAGAATCGCCTCCAAGTGGCATAAAGTGGTTACTGCACGTTACTACAACCCCTGGCCAGAGTGTGCAAAACTCCCATGGCTGAGGGTGCTGGGAGTAGAACACTTTGTCTGCGATACAGTCTTTGTGCTCCTGATTGGACAGAATATAATGTGGATCTGTTCCCTTTATCCAGTGAAGCCCTGAACACAAATATCCCTTAGACCAAAACCGATGTTGTGTTAATGTGGTCACCACAGCAGCTTCGGGGGCCCGGGGGGGCCACTGAGTACAGCAAGTTTGCTGTGATCCTATGGAATATATAATAGGTGTCCGTGAGAATCATACTATTTCTTTATCCCGTTGTCAGATGTACCGGGGCTGAATTCCCCTCACAGCAGACGAGGTACTTGCATAGGGGACCATTTTGTTGGGGAGCCTCCACCAGCAGCCCTCTCTCCCCCAAAATCCACAACCCTTCCCTCTGCCCTCCAAACGGACGCCTGACAACGGGAGTGCATTCGTTTAACAGAACGCCATCGTGGGCACTGAAAGGGTTACGTTTTTATGTGACCCTGAATTAGAGAGGCGCATCATTAACCCTCCCAACACCACGGAGCTGCCCCGATGCATTAACCCCTTCTCCGCCACCTGGGGCAGCAAAATCAATCACATTTGAAAATCCAGGTCACTTTAACCCGGAGAGCTGCTCTGCCGCAGCGGATTTGGGTTCTTATATAACGGCTGCCGGCTGATTGGCTGACGGAAAGTGCTTAGTGCCCGAAAATGTTCCTTTCCCTGAGATATATTTTTGACTCGGGAACACGCTGCGCAGCGAGGCATCTGCTGGAGGTGTCAGCATCTCATTTCCTAAAAATAAGAGCCGACTCCATCCTGAAAATGCTCCATGAAGCCCCCGCAGCGCGTCCCCCGGGACAATCGCGCCCAGCCCCCCCCTTTTACTACACCTTTTATAAAATGTTCAGGTTGCCCTCTTTACACTTCACATTTTTTAACCATTTAAAGGATGTTCAGACACTTAGCGCCCCTGAGAAGCGTATTCTTACGAGGTTGTTAAGATTTGGTCTCCGGGAATCAGCCGTTTAAAATGCTAAATTTCACCCCAAAAACCTTGGGGGTTACAAATGAAAAAATAAATCTAAAAATATATCAGGATCTGTAAAAAACACGAAGATTCACCCAGCAGACAGCGGTGACATCCCTCATTACTCCACCAGATTGGAAGCTCTTTGGCACAGTTTCTATAATGCCAGTTGCTTGTATCTATTTCGTGGTCACCATCCTTTTATTCCAGCGGGGGCCGGAGCCCCCAGGTTACTCCATCCTGCGGCTCAATGTTTTTACCTGACTGAGGAACTTGGGCTACCAACAGGGCCATATTTTACCCGCAGTTCCATGTATGGACTCAGGGGGCACAAGGAACCTGATGCTGCGATATCCGAGTCCCCTTCATGATAGACAGGTGAAGCCATATGAGCTTGCAGGCCAGCGGGGGGCCAAGGATATCTCAGGATATTGAATGGGCCAAGTTACTGAACATTGTTATGTGTCCATCTGTCTGTCCAACACTGCAGAAGACACCTCACCGCGTCCAATAGACGTCGCCGGTCGTAGAGAAGTCATGGCCTGTAAGAGATTGTGGAGCCGGGGTCAGGGCAGGCGCTGGGGGATCCGCCTCTTGATAGAACTTGATAGAACTTTCCATGTTACTAAGGACACGGAATTCTGGAGGTCTGCAGCTTCCCCACCAAACCCACGACGAGAGGGAAGGGGGTCTCACTGCCTCAACCATCTCCCCAAAGAGCCCACAATGAGACTGGCGTATGACAAACTCCCACTGCGGCACTCGAGTGACCTGATGGGAACCAGTAATGAACGATGAACCCGAAGAACCTCGAGAACCCGGATGAGGAGACACAAAAACTGAAGGAGAAACGGCTGGTAAAACTCGTACAAAGCGCCGTTTCTGCCACACATTCTCAGGAAGCGCTTTGCACGGAAAGGGTTAAGGGTAGTTGCCGGGGCAATCATGGAAATGTTTGCATGTTTGAAGTCCTTGGCACGCCGACGCGGTTACTGTCTGCCTTTGGCAGCCTGAGCGCTGCAGCTGCAGGAAATGGCTTTCTTTCCGACAAACGCTTCCAGAAAAACGTCACCCTGAGCCAGATCAGGAGAGAAATCCGTTGACCTCGGCACAGAGTTCTCTCAAACAGAGAGGCGGCTCCAGAAATCCGAGTAACCTTCAGCCGGGCGTCCGCACCACGCCTCTACTCCTCTTCAAATTCAATTTCAAGGGTTTGGGAATTAATAAGGGATTTTTCTGGATCTCCCCCCGGGGAGGAATAATACCCATTTATTTAGCTTGGAGAGTCTGCCAGATATTTTAACCTTTCGTCTACGTTAACATATTTACAACAAAAAAAAATCCAAAAACATCTGCTATAGAAGGAAAGTTTTAAGCGTGACGCCCGCGTGATCTACATCCGGTATGCCGGTACAGGGACGAGGACGCATGTCTGTGGCGAATAAATCATTCCCAGTGTTCACCCCAAAGACGGCAGTGCATGATGAAATACCCCGACGGGGCATTAACAGAAAGCCTCCTCCTCCCAGAACCGCTAGCAACATTTAAAAGATAAGCTGCTGTTCACACAGCAAAGCGCGACACGGAAAAGTTCTGCAGAGGTCGTCTGAGGACACGAAACCGCTCCGCTCCCCCTTTACTGCAGCTTTTTGGCTCTTCTGTACCGTATACTCCTCGATATAACTACAAAATCCCAGTTAAGGAGCAGGGGAGGACTAAATCCAATGACTGCAATTCTCTAGAAATACAGAGGAGCTGCCTGAACCTCCAGGATGCCCCAATCACCCGGCCTGGTGATTCCGGAAATCTGTGCAAATGGGGTAACAAGGACTGGCCAGGGCTGAAGACTCCATTATCTAATAAACTCTCCCAAGGGGCAGCTGCCCTTCCCCCGACAGGAAGATAACGCCCTCGACACCGCAGCACTGAAAGGGTAAAAACTAACGATGGGAAAAAGAGCAAGAGACAGGGACTAAGCCCAGAGATCCAGGCTGGTGGGCAGGTATGCACCAGAGAGATGGAGGGGGTTCTGAGTAATGGGGGTAGTGGAGTCTCATCCGTCACCCACACGCGCCGGTAAGTTATTCAGCACGACGTCGCGAGAAACTTTCCACCTTTTTCTATTTTCATTCTGCGTCTCCAACGGCAATTACAAAGAAGGTGTCTGCGCAGAGCAACCGGCAGCACCAATCAGCAGCTGGGGGCAGAAAGGTATTAATATATAGACCGCCGTCAGCTAGTAACCCACCAGCGTTCAGCCTGGAACCCAAAGCACATGAACCCGACAGACAGCGGCACTTTATGGTGCGGCTCACTAGGAAGATTATTCACAAAGGGGACAGCTCTCCCGAGTAGAGTCGCTGGAGCGCACACTTACCCCTCAGGAAACAAGCAGAGCCCAGGACACACTGATCTCAGGGACACGGAACTCACACGCGCTGATCTCAGGACACCGAACGCAAGAGCGCTGATCTCAGGGACACGGAATTCACGAGCGCTGATCTCAGGGATACAGAACTCACGATCGCTCGCTTATCTCAGGGACGCGGAACTCACACTCGCTGATCTCATGACACGGAACGCAAGAGCACTGATCTCAGGGACACGGAACTCACGAGTGCTGATCTCAGGGACACGGAACTCACGAGCGCTGATCTCAGGGACACGAAACTCACGGTGCTGACTCAGGACAAGGAACTCACGAGCGCTGATCTCAGGGACACGGAACTCACAAGCACTGATCTCAGGGACACGAAACTCACGAGTGCTGATCTCAGGGACACGGAACTGATGAGCGCTGATCTCAGGGACACAGAACTCACGAGCGCTGATCTCAGGGACACGGGACTCATTAGCACTGATCTCAGGAGCTTTTTATGAGAAATGAGCAGAGTTGGAGGCAACATAGAGAGAAGTTTATTGTACACGAAGTATTGCAGCCTTTTCGTTATAACAGTTTGATTACTAGAACACGGTAAGCGAGAAGACTCTGGAAACCAGAGAACAGAAGATTCAAACAGAAGATTGGTTTTCAGAAGAGTTTGCTGCATTGAATGTGCCGGAAATATACTTTACATAAGTCGACTGGAACAGAACATGTGATAAGATTCGCCTAAATACATACATACATACATACACGCCAAAGCGTCTGGAGCGGAACGAGCGCGCGGTCCGGCTCATCGTGGAACAAAATATTACGGCGGTTCTGGAAACCAGTAACGGGTTCCCACTGGGATTCTTCAAATAAAAGCCAAAAAGAGGAGAATCAGCGTCCGGTTATAGGATTATCCGAGACGTCAGGGGGCTGCAGGATTGTGCTGCGCACCAGAGCGGAACCTTCTGAAAAATGTCCTTTTTTTTTCTTTCTTTCGTTTTTTTTTTGGACGAGTCCAGAGTTTAGTGCAATTCCAGGTTTTTTTCAGTTCTTTTTCTTAAATTATTTTATAAAAAGTTCTTACTCCAAGAAATCAGTTCACAGACTTTTCTTCCAACCCAAAACATCTTTTGCAAAAAATAATACATTGATAAAGCTTAATTTTAACCCCCAAGGAGAAAAAGGTTTTTCTTAAATACATTTAAAAAAGTATCAATTTGAATCATTTATCCAAAGTCTAAAGACAACAAATTGGTGCCAAATCAAGGAAAAACACTTTTCACATCTAGAAAGAGTAGAATTTTTCGGCTCGGCTGTGTTATTACGAAAGAGAATCGTCTTCGGTTTAATTCTTATTGTAAGGGATTTCAGGGTGGGACAAAAAATCTAATAGTTACTGTAGCCCTAATGAAGGTACAAGGAGCCCCTATATCACACCTTAATGACTTAAAGGGTTAAATGTTCCTTGTTCTAATGACAAGAACATAGGATATATTTCCTGGGGTATTAAACTGCGTTACCCCTCCAGGGACACCAATACCTACGGGACAGAATGTGGCCCAAATGTAATGTAACCAGGAAGCGGGCTTCATAGAGGAATGAAACAGGAATGGGTTAATATCAAATCGCCAGCCATTAATGCAGCGTTAGCCGTGAAATTCTACCTTCTGCATAAAACAGATCAACATACAAAGGGACCTTCCCGAGGCACAGAGAATTCAGGCTGCTGGCACCGAGGAGCCATGAAGATATAAAAACGTCATTAATATATCGGGCACAGAATGGCGGTCAGCGCCAGGTGACACCTCGTGGCTTTAAACCCTGCTGGAAGCTCACGTTAAGTATTTACTAACAGAAATACAACGACCAAATTAAATTCATATAAAAGCCTCCAAATTTGGGAGATTGGCTGGAATAAGTGGGGTGCGACCGAGCCAATCGTTTAAGTGACTCATAAATATTTTTGTAGATTGGTTTGAATCCACAACTATTAATAATTTCAGTTATGTGAGAGGGAACTGTTCATGAAAAAAATCCAAGGAGAAATATTAAAACTAAACTTGAAGCTGTTAATAAAATGACTATAAAAAATTACAAATATCTCCATCACCGTGACAATCTCAGAATCTGGTATTTTTGGCCGGCCACACAATTACATCTGCTGTAAATTTACCCGCTGCCTGCCAACGTATCACATTCAGACTCGTCAACAGCCTTAAGTCTCTAAGTGCTTCTCCGTTGACATATTTTCTTTACGGAAATGTATTTTCTGATAATGCCACCATTTTAATCTCCTTTAAATAACGAGGAAAAGTACAGACAAAGATACATTTATACATATTTTTTGGCTCAATAGGGCAGTCAGGTCACATCAAACGTTACAAAATCTACCACAGTTGTCCGCCTACAATGTAGGATCCGAGCATCACGAAGCCCGCACGGAACCTCGCAAACAGTCCAATGCGTGGCCAAGGGGAGCACCATACAAGCTAGGCACATCAAGTTGGGCTGAGGGGGGGGACAACAAGGGTAATAGAGATACAGCCTTACAGAAGAGTTCCCCGTTGGCAACGCAAATAAAAGTGACCAGGGCAGGAGATCTGGTATTTGGGAAGGGTCACTGGACACCCTTCAGAGCCAGCTGGTACTCCATGCAAGGTGGGGATAAGGCACTAAACCGACGTTGCTCCAAATGGAAAAGCGGGGTATTGAAGCTCTCTAGAAGAGCGTTGGACCACCAGAGACCCTCCATCTGTTCCTGGACGCTCATCTTCCTGGCTTTTTGTCGACTATGGGACACGTAGCCCAAAACAGCGGAAGAGGCGCAGGGCTCCAACATCTACATTCCCACTCGTACCGAGGCCTCGAATGTCTCTAACCAGGATGGGCAGAATAATTCTGAGGCATGGAAGCCAAAATATCCACTTCGTATAGAAAATGTGCATTCGGATATTTTAAAATTTGCTGGAAATAGTAATTTAACGGACCATAAAAACCAAAATGACGCTTTATCGTTTGATTTTGAGACGTAGAAAAAGTTCGGTACAAATTGGAGATTTATTGCCATGAAATACTTGTGGTTTAAATATTCAGTCTGATCAGAACAGGCCCTGCTGGTCTCCATAGAATTATTTCAACAATAAATTGAACTGAAAATCCAGTCCTCATAATAACAGTTAATATCGGCGCTTACCGATAACTCTGTGATCCGGTGAGAATAAATACGGGAAAAATAAATGTCAAAGAAAAAATCTACAAAAATTTAGAAAATTACTAAATGAAAGTGATCATTCCTCCGCTTTAATGCATGATTTCTGGAAAAGGTCACAATTTAGAAAATAGAGAGTTTTAGGTAATTTCCAATCATTCAAAAGAAATTAATGATAAAACTGGCCACTAAATTCTGATTTAATTCTTACATTTAAATTGTGCTTTAAATTCATCTAAATTCACAAAATGTTATTATGTGTTAGCCCAAAAATTACTTTTTAAACACCAACATTTTTAAGGGTAAATGACATGACTTTATAACCTTAACGTGCCGGATGAACTCACAAAACGCTCTCTCCCGATAAAATACTCCATAAACAAATATTTATAACATAAAGTTAACTAAATTTAAAAATATAAAATGATAGATTTATGACATTATATTCTATCATTCATTTATTAAAAATTAAATTCAAAATTGTGATATTTTTGTTTTAGAAACTTATTTTTAAAATCATGGAAAAAAAAAAAAATACCACGAAGGGAGCGTTAATATAAATAATTGGGAATGTACAAAACGGGACATTATAGAATTTCTTGGCTGTTGCGACATGTGAAGAGTTTGGGTGCAATATTCAGGAATTCACGGCTGTTGTTATTCTAATTATTTAAATTGTTGTCCTGTTTTAAATTTGCTTCAAAGTATGAAACATACCAAAAGGGGCTTTGTCTATAAAAACAGCGAATACATTGTGATGGGAGAGTGATGTCATCAATCATTTTAACACCGTTCTATCAGCCAATTCTGCCAGCACAACATATAATTGTTCACGTGTTCCGTCCATGACAGGGTCCCTGCAAAGACTTAAAGATGCGTGCAGGGTTTCTGCGTCAAACAAATCTAACCAAAGGAAGGTCTCTGGAGCCTCGGAGCGACAATGCTAGGAAAACGCGGGCTCCAGTAACACTAGAAAAATGACCACGTAAAGGGTTAACGCAAACGATTAGGTTAACAGACTGTGTAAAGGGTTAACGCAGAGGAATAGTTTAACTGACCATGTAAAGGGTTAATGCAAATAGTTTAACAGACCATGTAAAGGGTTAACGCAGACAAATAGCTTAACAGACCTTAAAGGGTTAACGCAAATAGTTTAACAAAATGAAAAATAAATAAATTTAAAAAAAAAAAACAAATCTTTTTAAATAAATGTATTTATTTTTTTACCCAATTAATGTTTTAATTGGCCCAAAATACTGCTTGTGGTCTAGGAGGGAATGTATTAAGACAGCAGAAAGTGACAAGTCGACCGGGAAATAAATGAGCTGAAAGATATTAAAGCCGTCTGACGCAGCACAGCGAGGGTTAATGTCGCCAGATTCCGCAGCGGAATAAATAATCGTGGATTTCGGGTTTCCGCTGAACGCGGAAGATTTTTTCTCAGGTTTCCGTTAAACGCGGATGATTTTTCTCGGGTGACGGCACGGTCAGCGAGATCTGTGATAAAATGCTGAATTCAAAATGATATAAAATTGTAGGCTTTTACCCAGTGATCCCACCAATGCCATACTTAGAAAACATAGCCCTATTCAGCGAGGGGATCGCTTCTCGGAACAGCAGCTTTCCTCACAGATGCGCCGTTTAATCCCCAGACCTCGAAGAGGAAAGATCTTCAGAACTCGGAGCTCCCGGTTCTTTCTCGGGTTCCTGATCCGGATCGTTTCATGCTGAGCATTTCCCTTTTTAAAGTTTTTGTCTTTTTTTTTTCCTTTTTTCTGAAGTTTGTGGCAGATTTCGTACAATCCGCCAACACGAGCCACTGGTTTAGTCATATCAAAAAATAGTGCAAATTTCAACATTTATATAAATAACTCTAAACCCCGGCTTTTCATACACTTTACGACACACTTTCTGAATTGGCACTCAAACAAGAAAAAAAAAAAAAAAAATCGAATTTTTTTTAAAAAAAAGCCATTTGCTCTTTTTTTTCCATTTTGAAACAACCGAACCGGATTTCTATGCCTTTTCTAATACAAAAATACGCTTTCCCTGCATCCCCCGCATTCGCTCCTCGTTATATATGTATTTATATATATTGCAGATCTTTAAACAAATAGTTTTGTGCAAATATTTCTTTTTTTTTTCTTTCTTTTTCTTTCTTAACGTTTCTTAAAGTGAGTTATTAAGAAAAAAAATAAAACAGGGTCGGGGGGTCCGCACTCACGATCGCTGCTCAGCCTCAGTAATAGAAAAAAAATAATAATAATTATAATAATAATATAATAATAAAATAAAGGCGAGTCGTGAGATCCCAAGACGCGGCCGGACAGATAAAGCGGATCCGGAGCGTGCTCTGCTTGTGCATTCAGACGTAACACGGAAATATTTATACAGGAAGAAGTGGAGAGCGCCCCGACCCGGCTCCTGCCTCCTCTCCCAGATTTCTTTCTCCAGTCCCTCCGCACGCCTCTCAGGCGGCGTTGGGCCGGCTTGAAGTGCAGAGAGTTCATTGATTTCTGCCGATCCTAAAACACGAGTGTGCTGGGTTTGTCCTTCTCTTTGCTTCGTGCGATTGTGCTGTCGAGGCCGTTGCTCTGCGGTTGATGCCTGATGCCGTCCATGACGGGCGGCACGCCGATGTTCTGCTGCTGGTGCTGATAAAACGAGGACCCCGGATAATGAGCGATGACCTCGCTGTAGGTCGGCGGCGGGCCCTCCATCCTCCCGCTGCTGCTGTAGGAGGTGGCGCTCACACCAGAATGGATACTTGGTGGGCACGGACCCCCGTACACTGAGCTGTCTATTAAGTCACTGTCAAAGATGGTTCTGTTTGGCGGGGCCCGAACAGACTCCCGGTTTAACTCCATCTGCTGCTCGGGGTCCCGGAGCTGGAGGGTGCAGGGTCCTTGGTACGGCGGGGGCTCCTCGCCGTCCGATAATGAGATGGTGGGTGGAAGGTCGATCTCGTGCTGAATGTAGGGGTAGGTGGGCTGGAAACGGTTGAAACGATCTCGTTGTAGGAAAGACGGGACACTGATCCGCTCCGAGGGTCTAGGCGTGTAAATGTGCTGCTGGGAACACAGAGAGAATCCGTGTAAAAACTACACGCCAAACACGCAAGTCACAAACACGTCAACATTCCTCCGACCGGGGACTGGAAGTCGCGGGGGGAGCGGATAACACCCCCCTCCATTCAGATAAACTATACAAAGGGGGTCGCCGGGTCACGGCTGGCATTAGGGGGGCTGCGCTCTCACCTCTGTGACGCCGCTCCCCGACACCGTGCTCTCCGACGGCCACAAACTCCCCTCCTGAAACACAGAGAGAAAGCCGTTAAACTCCCGAGGGCTGTCGGGGTGATAGCGGGCATCCTGCACGGGGTGATAGCGGGCATCCTGCACAGTGCCGGGTACTCACCGATGACAGGTTCTCCTCGCGCCTCCTTCCCTGGCTGTGTCTGTGGATGAACGATCGCGCCGACAGCTTGTAGTGGTTTAGGAGACATGTGATAACCACGACCATCACCATCATCACCACCACGATGATCATTATCTGGACGAACTCCAGCTCCGCTGTGGACAAACAGACAAACAGTCCTGAGTTAATGACATTCTTCTCCAGACGCAATCAACCCACGTGACCCAAAACCCCGCTCTATCACCCAAAACCCCACCTCATCACCCAAAACCCCACCTCATCACCCAAAACCCTGCCTCGTCACCCAAACGTCCGATCTACAGATGCCAAATCAATCAGATGACCTGTATGTAGGACGCACCAAACGCAGTGACCGTTTAAGCAGAAGGAGATTGCCCCTCCGGCTCCGTTATTACTATAGAGGGTCGTTTGCTGCTCTGGGGGTTCAAAGTAACTCGCCTTTTCTTCTAATGCCCCTATTCCCAGGAGACGCCCTCGTCGCTCGCCAGAGTCAACCGCGATGTAACCGATTCCAACCTGAGCGGCTTCAGGGGACTTTTACCCTGCAAGACTCTCGGCCTCTTTTGTTTCATAGGCTTAGAGGCAATGAGGGACACAATGAGGACACAATAGTCTTGTCCTTGAGTTAACCTCCAGATGCCGATGGATTCCCTATACCCACATAGGCTCCGTCAACCCGCAGCGCCGACCCACAGCCTCCGCCGTCAACCCGCAGCACCCTGCTGTACATGCAAACACACCATCTGCCAGCAGATTGGCCGTCTAGTTGCTGGTTTCTCCTGCTGTAAAGACGCAAATCCTAATCAGTCGTTGGTCTCGTCTTAGATTCAGGAGCCGTATGTCTGTCCCATGCATGTTTAATACCCTCACTGTATTACCTTCTACCACTTCTGCTGGGGAGCTGCTTATGTACTACCCGATAATGGGAGCTGCATGAACAACGCAGCATAGTCATCCTGGGGGCTGCTGGTGAAAAAGCCCACAATGATAGTTTTAACCCTGCACATGCTTAATGTAAACACATATGTGGGTTGAGCGGTGGGTTTCTTGTGCTCGTGACCCCCCCCGTGTGGCTCCCACGGGGGTCTTTGTAACGAGGTGTATTTATAACGCGAGGCGATGTGATGTACGAGACAGTGGCGGTCACTCCCAGACACGCGGGAGATGGAATTTATTTGCATAATGTCTAGACTGTCCTCGCAGCTGCTGCCGGCAGAATAAATAGTCCCTCCTCGACGGGTGCGCGTGCACCTGTACCACCAGCGCCAGGTGAGACACGCCATGTAACCCTTCCCCTGCCGGGAGCTGACAGCCCGCTGCCTTCCTCTCGCTTCCTTTATAAAGCGATTGCCTTCCTATATAACGATACCGAGTATCACCCTGCGTGTGGCTGTAATGAGGTCATATAAACACAGTCAGAGTGTAAGCTCTTCGGCTCAGGTTACTTATAGATGGCGAGGGGGCAGGGAAATCTTTTATTCTAGTGCAAGAGGCATCCAAAGACTGCCCGAGGGGTGCGATTGCAACAGGTTTAAGGGGTGATACGCGGCCCTCGGGGACAGGGTTAGTGGCCCCTGCTAATTCCTTGTTCCTCTAGATTGTTAGCTCCACAGGGCGAGGTTTCCAGAATACCATTAGGCAGCCGTCTGGATACATCAAAGAGATGGGCGGCAGTGAAAGAGTTAAGGAGACCACACCCTGCAGGGAAACCATGCGCGAAGCCGTGTTCACTGTGCTTCTGGGGTTAACTCTCTCCATGCCACATAGCTTGGCGGGAACACTGACAGACCACATGCTTTGTGCAGGAAAAGGAGTAGATTCATAGAACTGTCTGCTGGCGGAAGTGGCTTGGGAAGCTGCACCAAGCCACCAAACGTTACCAGATTCCAGCGACTGCCGGTAAACTCAACCAGACTGGCCCAAAATAAACATGAATTCAGGTAGGAACCTGCTCGGGCCCTGCTTGAATACTTTCAATAACCCTTTCAGTACTAGACGGTTAAGCAATTAAACACAACATGTTTCCAACATAAAGAGAATGCTTCCAGGATGATTATAGCGGTTAAGGCACCCCCGGCAGAGCAGCTCTGGGCAAGATCCAATAGCCCTAAACTGAGGCCCTGCGTTCTTCCCTGTGGCCCCTGACTACCCCGTTTAGTTACCGGAACGTATAATAAAGTCATTATTTTCCTATCAGACGCCGATCTATCTGCGGGGGGATAGCGGAGGACACAGCCGCCTCTCTGCCGGGAGGGGGGATAGCGGAGGACACAGCCGCCTCTCTGCAGGGGGGGATAGCGGAGGACACAGCCGCCTCTCTGCTGGATATCGTGACTCCACCGTTGGGTCACGATATCCACACCTGGAAAGTGTCACCCAACTGCTGGTGAATTGGCGGAAGCCCTCCATGAGATGGGGCTGATAGGGTTAAAAACACGGGGCCCCCGAGATGATCCACATCTGCACCTCGCAGACATAATGAAGGATTCCGCTGTCGCCATAATGGCTGCTGGACACAAGCAGAGGGCCCACAGTGTGACTCCCGGTGCCCCCCACTCCTCGCAGCCAGCCGTTTAGCGGACGGATGCTTCGCGGACCCCTGACTGCAGCTGCTCCCCATCTTCCTCTGCATTGGAAATTTCTTTTGCTGGGAGGCAACTCCCAGACTCAACTACTCTTTAAAAAATGTTAGATACAGCTCTATTGGCTGCCCGTCTGCCATGAGATGTGATATCACCCCCCGGGCACCACGCCAGGCACCGGTGCCAACATCATGTACCCGCCGGCCCCAAAACCAATGAAAGGTAAGATCCCAGGACACAGTGAGGGCCCCGCGTGGCCCCCAGACTCCCCCGAGAATAAAAGATGTAAAAAATGGTAAAAGCTAAAAAAAAAAAACCCAAAAAAACCAGTCTTTCGGGAAATACTGTATTATCCGCCTGGTTGCCAGTGAGGTGACGCATGCGTGTTCATGTTCTCATGGATTCGCTGGAGCCGCGGTTACTGTGCAAATCCCCCCCCAATGAAACACAGAGGGCAAAATGTCTTTATCCCCCCCCCCCGGCTGAATTCTCACATCTGTGATCCGTCTAGACGCGGCGCTGCGCGGCCGACTGCCCACCGTCTCCTCTAAAGCAGCTTAAAGATGCTTTCATATTATCGTTATTATTAATTATTATTTTTGATATTTTTTTATTGTTTATTATTATTTGTACTGATATTTATTATTGTTTTCATTATTATTTATTATTATTATTCTAAGGAAATGGGTCACTTTTCTTATTTTTAACTAGTCTTTGAGAATAATTGACGGCCCCCGACACCCCGGCTGCGCTGTCTAGACACACGATAACAGGGAGCGTTTGAGGCAGAGTGTCTCATTTAGAAGATGCGTCGGCTGCTTCTCTCCGTGGAGCGCTTTGTCAGATGGAGTTAAAATGAAAATGATTAGCTATCACTCCGAGCCGCCGCCGGGGAGGAAAAACACAGGGGGAAAAAAAGGGATCTACAACATTTTTTTTTACGGCGGAGATTCGTCTTGTTACTTTCGGGCCGATTGCTGTAAAAATGTAAATCTTTGGGACTTTTAACGCTTTGCGGGTATAACGATGCAGAGGCTTCGTTTTATGTTCCGGATTTCCTTTGAATCTGGGACAGACATAGTTTCCCAAAAAGCGTTTAAAGTCGGATAATATCTTTCCCGCCAGTAATCCGCGTGCTGCACACGTACGAAGTCTCTTATTCCACCGGTTTGGGAAATATGCGCGCCCCCCCCCCCCGCACTATTATTTCTATGAACGCCGTGGAAATGTTGTTATTGTGACTGAAAAGTGTAAAAATGTGTCACGGAGCGGCCATGTTGGATTCTCACAGGAGAGGAGGAATAAAGCTCCATTACTGAGTGCGGGGTACGCAAAGACGGGAGCTGCACAACCACGTGCATGCTCCTTGCTGCTTCTGCTCGGGAAATCGTGGCGCATTCCACGCAGACGCATGCAACAGGCTGCAGTGGAGCGCGGGGGGGGTCTGGCTGCAACGGAGGGGGCCTGGCTGCAGCGGAGGGGGCCTGGCTGCAGAGGAGCGGGTGGGGGGGGTTGGTTGCAGAGTTAGTGTTTCATCAGCCGGACGGTGAATGTGACTTTATGGCCCTGCTGTGAGCGCCGAGCCGCTTCCTGTCATTTTTGGGACAGTTTCTGGTTTTCTCTGAATTATTATTATTTTCGTGGCCCCGGTGCCGGCCCTCCAGTGCTCTCACGGCATCTCCTGCTGTGTCCGCCTCATTGGAGACATCAAAGTCTCTCACCGAGACGGGAGTTTAGCCGCCATCTTCATCCGGCGGGTTTAGGGCCGATTACATGCGATGAGAGGCAGAAAAAGCAGCCGATGCATGAAGCTTTGCGCGGCCCTCAGCTGCTGGGACATATACCGTGGTGCAGTACAGAGACAGTTATATACGTGACGCCATGGGGTATCCAGGATCGTAATACTACTGGGACATTTCCCCTGGTGCAAAGAGCTGACACTCTAATTATTGAGGAAAGCCCCCCGTTACCTCTTCATTAACCGTCTAATTCCCCACCAAATGAATATCTGTAAAATCCCTGATGCGGCGGACGAATTCTATCACGTAAAATTGCACTCTTTTTTAAGGCTCTGATCAGGGCTGGCGGCCCCCGGGGGCCCAGGACGTGCCCCTACAACCCCCCGTCCCGGCAAGGGGTGGATTCAGCCGGCGAGAGGTGCGCCGGGCCGAGGTGTGCCGGGGATTTGAGATTTTTGGCTGCTGACCCAGTTATAATTTAGGATTCTGGAGAGATGATGCATGAAGCAGATGGCGGCGTGTGCACACGCAAAACGCTCACGCGTGTGACGGCCGAGACGAAATCCCGCGACTGGAAAACACTTAACCCCTTCTCCGCCATGTCTTACCCGTTACCAATAAGATCACAATCTCTTCAGCCAATCACCAGCTGACACCCCCCCGATCTGCCCCCCGTACTGTTAAATTGCGCAGCTTGGGGGAAACGATGCGCTGCTGCGGGGTATTAAGTCCTCGGAGATATGCGAGGGGCCCGTGGGCTCGCGCTCGACGAGCACAGAGGGTCTGTCCAGCCCCCCGGAATATAGACGTTTTTTGTCTGTAAACGGGGTTTTTGGCAGGAGTATTAATGGGCTGACAGGAATTTGAAATATTCGGCAAACCCTTAAGAATAATAATAAAAATTTAAGAGCGCTTTTAACCCTTCGGTTACAGCGGGGTTTCAGAGGGAGGCAGGAAACTGCCTCCCCAACGACTGAAATCCGAGCTATCGGCATCCCAGCCCATCTCTCACGCACGTTAACTTTTGTTAATGCAGTCGGGATGTTTTTATTTTTATTCCCGATAATTAAACATTGTGAAGAAGCAAAATTGGACTTTCCGCCGCGCAGCGACTTAACACGAAGAAAAGAGGAATTAACATGAATTCTGTGCGGCTTCTTAAAGGGACAGAAAATAAATACAAAGTTATTCCTTTTAACTGTCGGGATTCGAGGATACGCCATGGATACGCGTCCGAGGGGTCCGGGCAGACATCCAGACGCTGGCTGACTAGTTCCTACGGGGGTCCGGCTGCGTCACGGGGCCAAACTCTTAAGTGCAGACCTGCCGGGGGGCCCGCGAGTCTCTTTAGTAAATAAAGTTAAGCTAAGTGTCAGACGGGACCCCCCTGATATATTATTATTTACGGACCCCTCGATATATTATTTACAGAACCCCAATATATTGTTATATACGGACCCCTCGATATATTATTGTATACGGACCCCAAGATGATTTACAGAGGGGCAGAACTAAGAGCCGCCACCTGAAATTCCACCCCGTCTGCGCTTAGGGCTTTGACTTGTGTTGTATTTGGGGGTTTCTGGACTTTTGGGGATCAGATAATCTGCCCAATAACTGCAGGACAACCCGCTATGCTCGTCCGGGATCTACTGGGAGGTGGATGCTTCATCATGTTTAAAGAACACATTACACAACGCATTCTTGGAGGAGGTAATTAATGTGTCTGCGTGGGGAGGCCACGTCAGACTTTAGTCACCTGCTAGACAGGGCAAAGCACGCCAAGGTCACACTTTGAAGTTCAAAACGCAGAAAGCACAAGGGAGCATTACATGTAGCAGCTAGGATGCGGTGGTAGATACGTGATCAGGCCACCGGCAGGTGTGGGGTTAGGGTTATAAAAGTTATAAAGCACGTACATGGAGAATAACGAAAACTAGTGAAAAAGGAAAACATTTTTAGGGCCTCATATGCAAATAAAACATTCTGTACGTAATTTGCATACCGGGGCGCACGTTTATGTCACCGAGGGCAACCAAGTCTTTTTATGCACATTTGCCTAAAAACTCGTTAAACACCAAGATTTCACTTAAAACATCTTGAAGTTTTTGGAGAGGAGATGCGGCCAGCCGAGGGTCGCAGGATCTTTAAAATCAAATACAATGTGAAGTTTTATTGCCGTCTGGCCATCTGGGGCCATGGCTCGGCTCTTGTCAGGTTCAGGACTCCCATTCAGCTGTAAAGTGATAAGTGGACGAGTCCCTACTCCCGGGGATGTTGGCACTTTGCACGTGGCGTCCTCCCCCACTGACCTTTAACTGTGTAACGGACCCTGGAAGTGCTCTTCCAGAGGGGGCAATTCCCTGCAGGCATTTAGGAACCAACCGGATCTTTTTCAGACAGTTTGGTCCAAAATAGTTTTAAAAAAATGAAACCAAGTTTTTTCTGCTCATTTAGTTGCCCAAAGTGGGGGGACTACCAGGTTATTTACCTCTCTCTCCCCTGGGAACTCAGGACACTTTAAAGAGGGGTACAGAGAGACATCCCTGAGAACAGATTAGTTTGGGGACTAAGAAGTCAATTTACACCCCAGACAAGAAATATATAAAAACAGAGAAAATTAGCAAATATATAATCCTGCGACACAGAGAACATCGATCCCTAAATAGCAACCTAATAGCAGGGTAAACAAACTGAGACTGACACCCCAATATCCTCCTTACCCTGCACGGACTATTACCCCCTCCTTGCCCTACCCCTAGAGAACTGTCCGATACCTCCTCGCCCGCCCCTGGAAGAGTCTCTTTCTGCCCCTTTTCTCCACCCCTGCAGAGTCTCTTACTGCCTCTTTGCTCCACCCCTCCAGAGTCTCTTACTGCCTCTTTGCTCCACCCCTGCAGAGCCTCATAAGGCCTCCTTTTTCTGTCCCTGCAAAACTCGCACCCCTTCCCTCCTGCACGGATACGGTTCATTAATATTGCGCGTTTGGTGAAGAAGTCAAAGCCTCGGGAAAGAGGAAGAGGAAGAGAAGGTTCCCGGCCATTCTGGGGCCCCTGGTGCAGACTGATCTATCTGCTGCTGATAACAGATGATAAACTCCCACCATGCCTTTTCTTAATCAAGGAGCTAATAGTTCCTTGAACCCCCCAACATGAAACAGCCACAGAGAACCCAGAAGGAAGGGTCAGGAAAGGCTCACCCCATGGCCGCTATCTCTTACTGGGTATTTTTAGATGCAGATTCTGCCATCAGCCCCCCGGGTTCGAGACTGTACGACCTCGTTGCATCTTCATACCGAAGACTAAACCCAAGTCTGGGAGACACCCTGATGGGACTGCCAGAACTCAACGGGAGCAAAAGAAAAACACCCTCTGAGCCCGAATAATGAAATATTACAGCCCGTCCGAATAACGAAATCATCACTGTCGGCAGCGGTTCTACTGCCTGTAACTGGGGGTTAAAGAATCGGGGTGATAAACTTCGGGGTACAATAACCCCTCTGGATCCGCTTCTCCTAACCCCCGGCCGAGGCAGAACCCGTCAGCACGACTCGTTAACAATCAGTAAAAATGCGAGGCGAGTGAATAATGCGACATCTGCAGACATTTCTAATCAGAGCCAGGATTTTTGTTGCTCACGCTGTTCCAAATTCTGTTCTTTCCGTGTTAAAATTAGATCGCAGAACAGACAGCGAAGCGCAGAGAGGACACTGAAAATATCCCAGCCCTGCCAGGACTCGCTGAGCGTGATGCTGCACGAGCGTCGCTTCCAAGCTTCAGAACACAGAGATCTGTAGCCAACGAGGCAAATAATATCCACCACTAGATCCTTTACCCCTCGCCAACAGCTCGATCCTTTACCCCTCACCAACCACTCGATCCTTGACTCCTCGCCAACCACTCGATCCTTTACCCCTCCCCAACCACTCGATCCTTTACCCCTTGCCAACCACTCAATCCATTTCCCCTCGCCAACCACTCAATCCATTTCCCCTCGCCAACCACTCGATCTTTAACCCCAAGCAAACCACTCAATCCTTTACCCCTTGCCAACCATCCGATCTTTAACCCCTCCCCAACCACTCGATCCTTTACCCCTCGCCAACCACTCGATCTTTAACCCCTCGCAAACCACTCAATCCTTTACCCCTCGCCAACTATCCGATCTTTAACCCCTCGCCAACCACTCGATCCTTTATCCCTCAGCAAGGACTCGATGCTTTAGAAAGAGCCGCAGCCTGAAGATGCAGACATATTGCTTTGCTCCAGGGACAGGTAACCTCTGCACTGTTGCTGTGCAGTATAATTCCCATGACACTCAGCCAACATCTTGTACGGCATTATGGGAATACTGGCATCTGAGGTGCTAGAATGATCTGACCCCGGGGTTTTATATCACATGACCTGGAAGCCATTCAGCTGCCGCTTCTCACAGCCATGAAGGAGAAGCTTATTGACAGCTCAGCTTCTCAAGAGGTGGCTATTATTTATTGTTGTATATATAGCTCCATCACATTCCGCAGAGCAGTACAATGGGAGGTTCTGCAGCAGACTTGGGCTCCAGGTTTCACAGGCTGCCTGGTTCCTGTGTTCTGGCCAAAAATACCCCGCAATCTGTGGACCGAGGGCACAAGCGGTCCCCAGAATCCCCGAAATGCACTTTGCAGGCATCTCCTGTCTGGCTGCAGGTGGAGACCTCGCCGTCTGAATTCTGATATAACCATGTTTTTCTCCCTCAAAAACTGAAGATAGACTAATACAGATGAGGCTCTGGGACCACTGCGGAGATATCCGCGTAATAGACTGTAAGCTCTTCACATGCCAAATGAGATCTAGAACCCAGCGGGTCCAAAAACACAAGTATCAGCCGTCTCTAAATAATCATCCCCTGTTACCCCCTCCAAAAAAGGGGCTGCTCAAGCCAAGAGTAACGCTGGACACGGCTTTTCGGGGGTATTGCTCAAGTTCTGTAACGGGGGGCACAGCATCCATCTGCGTCTCCACAACGGGACGAGTTCACCTATACACCGCAAAACGCATAGGGGCTTCGATAGAGAAGATCACATCGAGAGAAGACTACGTCGGGCAACGCATCCCATTTCGCGTAACGGGGGCGCGTTTCATTCTCGGGGATATACGTTTAGTTTGCGGTATATATTTTGAGATTATAGCAATAAAGCAAGAAGAAACTGACTGTGGGGGGGGGGCAGTAAACGTGACACCTACGATTATAGTTAAACCCACATATATCCACCAGAGACCCCCTTGGCATTACGTGCGATACAGGGGTTAACCGGGGCCAAAGATTTCACCATAAAGCCAAGCGCTCGGAACTAATAGGGGTCCGTATTAATCCTGCATTAGATTGCCCCAAATGTGCCAAACCTCTTATTCCCGACGCCGCCGGCTCTGCCAGATACCGCATGCGGGACACGAAAACACGCAATGGTCACCCAACCCCCGAGAACCCTAATATACACGGGGGATTCAAACAGCAGGAATAACTCTGTAAGAAAACAAGCTGCCGGCTGTCTGACCCGACGCGTTCCGCATGCAGCTTGCAGACGGCGGGAACCCTTTCAATGCCGGGAGGGGACGTGACGCATCCGTTTGGCACTGCAAAGGTTTGAGCAGAAACCTGTTTCACAGACGCGTTATTTCTCACTAACGGAGCCGGAGGGGCTAGAAATGTGAATATTAACCGTTTGTGCGATAACCGCATTACGGGACCTGCGGGTTAAAACTGCATCTTTTATCAGCTCCGTCTCCTCTCGGCCGGCTCGGCGGTCTCCGCGTACAGAGTCTCACAAGTTGCAAAGTGAATGTCTCTCTGAAGGAGTTTATTTAATCTGTGTGTTTTTTGTTCCTATTTTGCAGGGATTGACATCATCTGAAAGTCCCTCTGACTGCATTAACCCCCCCCCCATTTACAGGCATCTCATGCGGTCTCGTGGATCCGATCAAATTCCCACCGTAAGAAGGACTCAGCCGGGAGTCATCGGTGACTCAACGGTCTGAAGGGGAGAGACGCCGCCACAAGCAAAGCGAAAACTCTCATTACCATAAGCCGCCTATATCCAGACCAACGCCGACCACGGGTGCCCGTCTAGACTCCTCAATCACCTCCACGCACAGTCGTTAACCGGTTAATCGCTGCTTCTCTGCAGACAAACTCATAACCCGGTTATCACTACACAGCGCGAGACTAAACGCGCACCAAATAACCAAACCAAATACTCTGCGTCTTCAGAAAAATAATATTAATAAAGCTGATTATTTGATGTTCAGATCGGAGCTGAAAAACACGGAATCTGTGTCGCACATTTTCGGCATTAAAAGACAAAAACATCCATTACTGTGATTTTGGGGGGCAATTAAAAAAATATATAAAAAGACAAAAACGAACATTTTCTGAAAGCATGAAATCTCATCCTTACTTTTCTCGTTCATTGAATTATTTCAGACTCTCCTCTTTTATATAATATATTATTTTAATGATATTTTCTCGGAATCTGACTGTTTCATTCGAAAGGCTAAAAGCACCAAAAAAAAAAAAAGGAATTCTGACATCCGTGACGGGGACTGAAATTCTCGACGTGAATGGTTTTTAGTTTTAAATGAAAAGCAGTTGCCGAGTACTGAGTTAACCCTTCGTATCTGCACCGCTCCGTGGGGCAGAAAAGTATTCACAATGTAAAATAAATAAGATAATATTAGAGTTATATAATACGGAAGGAACGGCACGTTGGGAGAAAAGGAGAAGTTGTGTTTCTGGGAGACGGATCGTGCGCTGCGGACAGTCGGCTCCTGCGCAGCCCCCCTCTTTGTAGTCGGTATCTGAGCTGCTAATTCAGACGGCAGACAATGTTCGGCGGTAATCCGGACGCGGACGGCTATTGAGGAGACATCAGGTCACTGAACCCGCTGGCTATTGGCCAGTCGCTGAAAGGGTTAATAGCACGGTGGCCCGCCGGCTTTAAACAGAACGATATCCCATCGCCGTGATGGGGATGTTAAATCTCGATTCAGACAGAGGGCAAGCGCCCCATGGAACGGCGAAGTCCGGCCTTACGAGCCCCGGAAAATGATTGGGCAACATTGTATTTGCAGCTCACTCGGAAAAGGATGTAAAAAAGCCACCCCCTGGGGGTAACTTGTAAAAATAAGAAATTCTGTGCAATAAAAAAAAGAGAAGGAAAAGTTGTTTACGTAATGCTTCTAGTCGCAAAAAAAAAAAAAAAAGAACTTGCAGTAATTTTCCGGGGCAGGATCAGACAGATTTGGGGCAAGTTTCACTTTTATATTAGTCACCTTCCCACGAATTCCGCTGGTAGGGGAGAGAGGGAGGAAACAGCCTCGTAATACGGAACACATTTCTGATATGATTTACGAAGAAAAAAAGTCAGATTTTCCGCTGTTTTCGTGTTTTGCGGGATCTGCTGCTTTTCATTATTTGCAGAGAAAAAAAATTAACTTTAAGGAGGAAAAAAGAGGGTCTTTTAAAAAACCTTCAAAGCCTGAACAATGCATCTTATGCAGGGATAGATTACAAGCTCTTGGGCAGAGGAAGTTTTCACCAAGCACCGAGTACACTGCAGGCATTACAGAAATATGCAGCCAAGCAGGGGGATTGCGATCAGTCTGTGGGGGGTATCAGCCCTATAACCACACAGTCAGGGGCAGGATGGGGGTCCAGAGCCCCTGGTCTCAGCCCGAAACCCCTGCTTTATGCTAATATTTTTATATAAATTCGTATAAATAAAAGCAGATTCGGAGCTTCAGGAAACAGCAACGAATACAGCAAACTGTTTACAAATAAACGGAAACATTTGTATCATCACGGTGACAAACGGCAGGGAGAAGAGGCTCAGGGCAGGGAGAGGGGGATCGGAGGGGGATCGGGGCAGGGGAGAGGGGGAGCGGAGCAGGGAGAGGGGGAGCGGGGCAGGCACAGGGCTCGGAGAAGGTCTGGGTGCCGGAGACAGCGAGCTCAGCGTCCGCCTCCCCCCCTCCCTTACTGTACAATGTACGGCAAAGTCTGCACAAAGTTTTCTGAGAGCCTGAATGATCCTCAGATACTCGGCGCTCTGCCGTGCGACACGCAGGACAAGAGACAGAAATACTCACTGATCTCCATGCTGCGGAACAGAGACCTCTTGCAGTTACAGGTACAGGAGACATTGGACTGCGGAGCTGGGCTTGTGCTGTTCAGACCCATCAAGCTGTATGGAGAATAAGCTCTGCCAGGGAAGCGCTTCACACACACAGGGGGCAGCTGCTGGCCATGGCTGGGCACTGTGGCACTTTCCTGGAGTCAGTCCCAGGCAGTGGGCACTCTCTTTCAGTCCAGTCCCAGGCAGTGGGCACTCTCTTTCAGTCCAGTCCCAGGCAGTGGGCACTCTCTCTAAGTCCAGTCCCAGGCGGTTGGAACACTCTCTCAGTCCAGTCTCAGGCAGTGGGCACTCTCTCAATCCCAGGCAGTGGGCACTCTCTCTGCTGCCTCCTTCCCCTGCTCTAACCCAGCAGACTGCCTTCAAATGGAATCAACCCCAGGCAGCCAGACAGTCCGTGACGTCAGCGCCAGACTGGGACTGCCCTGCCACCGCACGGGGCGTGTCCAGCAAGCTGATGGACAGCAGAGCTGCACAATCACATGGAGGTATGCAAGGAGGGTACCGCCCATTGCTGTTAAAGGGACAGGTCTGGGATTATAAAGTAAAGTCATCTGCAAACAACAGTAGAAATCTGCCCCAATAACTGCACCTGCAGGATGCCCACATACCCCATACCTGACCCTCCACCCATCTGCATGCCCACCGACCTACCCAACGGGCTGTCCGGATTCACTTTAATGTCTGTATTTATTGACCTTTAATCCAGATCAGAAGTCATGAATAATAATCACGTGACCCCTCACATATTCCTGAAATGTTCTGGGTGTCATATACATGCACATACCTGAATGAATGCACGTGTTACCTACTTAACCACGGGTATGTGTTACTCCATAAGCAGCCACTCACCATATTTTTGGTTACTGAGAAATATTGCCCAGTTACCCCCACAGCGCACTCTCTACATGCCAGGACCTGCCCTCTGGGGCATCAGGCTCAGTTATTGGCTGTTTTTTTTGTTGCTTCTTTGTAGCAAATTCTGCCATCTCTGCCTAGACGCGGATACAGACAGAGAGTGAATTATCTGCAGAGGGGGATTTCCAGAGCCAGTCTAGACACGGCTATTAGCCTCCCCCTGCCCCCATGTGGGTCTCTTAACCCCTTCCTCTCCAGCAGGGCACTGCAGACAACCCACAATCCCAGCTTTTCTTCAAGAAAACAAAGAAACGAAACACTTTGTGAAGCTGATTCCCTCCTGATATCTCCGCCGGGGAGACAAGAGATCCTCAACATCACTAAAGTAACAGACTTACAATTTATTATACTGCAGGGTGTAGGAGAGAGAGAGGGACAAACAGAGGGAGAGAGAGAGACAGAGAAACAGAGAGGGACAGACAGACAGAGGGAGAGAGAGAGGGACAGACAGAAAGACAGAATAACCTGTAAAGCAGGTTAGACATTCCTGGGCTTTGTAGACAAAACAAATAATAATAATAACAGTAATAACAGCAGTAATAATAATAACAATAATACATCCTATATAGTGACTGATATATATAATATACGGCAATTACATCCTATACAACGAGTTTTATATATATATATATATATATATATAAATATGGGTTAATTACATCCTATACGGTGACTGAATATATATTATATATATATATTAATATATTATATAAATATACGTGGAAATACACATCCTATACAATGACTAATATATATATATATAACATACCGTAATTACATCCTATATAGTGACTGATATATAATGTACGGTAACTACATCCTATACAGCAACAAATATATATATATAATATACGGTAATTACATCCTATACAGTGACTAATAAATATATAATATACGGTAATAACATCCTATATAGTGACATACGGTTATTACATAGTAATAATACAATAATACAATTACACAGTAATTACAGCCTAAATAGTGACTGATGTATACCGTATATACAATGTACAGTAATTACATCCTATACAGTGACTAAT
>VKOC01000009.1:18631688-18642348 GCA_009364415.1 Spea multiplicata | reverse complement strand
ACCTGCCTACGGGGGGAGTCACCGGTACCTGCGCGGGGATACCTGCCTATTGGGGGGAGTCACCGGTACCTGCGCGGGGATACCTGCCTATAGGGGGAGTCACCAGTACCTGCGCGGGGATACCTGCCCGTGAGGGGAGTCACCGGTACCTGCGTGTTTTTAGCGCTAGTCCCGTACTTGTGTTATTTGCGTGTAGAAGTCGCATATTCTCTGTGATTCCAGCTCTTACCCCTTTCTTCTTCAGCTTTTTATGCCCGAATCCGTGAAACGCGGCGTCGTGGGCGCCGTTTGCCCATCCAGTGTTTATTAAAATTCTGCTTCTCCCTAAAACAGATGCCTTTATTTTTTGGAATATTATCGAGGCGTTTCTGGCTTTCTCGTGAGTCTGATCTTTGCCCCCTGCCGGGTTCTCAGACTCGGGACGGATGGGATTGATTTGGTGTTTCTTGCGTCTGGAATTCGGCCGGTTAGAAGTTGGCCGCTCAGATGCTGGTCCTGCGGCGAGAGAGAAAGTGCATTATCTGGGGGACAGCGATTCCAGGCTCCTCCTGAACATCTCTCCGAAGAGAAGAGCTTATTGAAAAGCTTGAGAAACATGAGACCACGGAGCACGCATCACTAAACAGAAACACATGCCGGGCCGGCACGGGGGCCAGCTGGCTGTTAACCCTTTCCATCTCACAGCGGGCATGCAGGAAAAACCCTTGCCAAAGCGAGCTCACACTTCCCTATGTAAACATAATGGAGTTTATAGATAAAAATCATCAATATTTACATATATATTACCCCCCCCCATGTATCCCACCCATGGGAGCAGCCATCTTCCTCTTCTCAGGGTATACCGGACTATTCCTCCCCAGGGGGCTGTTTCTCCCCGATGACTTCTGGTAGCAGTAAAAGGCCGAGCAGTCATTAGATCGGCGACTTCTCCCACCAAACGATCGAGAAGCCACATCGCGCAAAAAGGCGACATCAGGCATTTTATTCCAATCCTTACAAATGTAGGGTTCTTAGATCCTCTAGTTTGGTCTAAGAGTTTTAGATCCTCTAGTATGGTCTAGAGCTTTTAGATTTAGTTTGGTCTGTTTTCTTCCGATGGGATCCGGTTTAGGGTTTCCGGTTTGTCTCTCGGCCTCGGCCCCCGGGGGAAATATAAAGGATCCAGAGTCTGGAACTACAAGCCAGTGGCGTTTATTACACAGGGATAATTGACGGTAGGACTAAGGGGTACACTGCGGTCTCTCGCGGGTACATGGGGTTACCGTGTATAAACCGTGCCTAATTTACTCATATAATCTCCTAGGCCGTCCCGGCGGCGGCTGATGGTTACGAGGAGTCGTCGTAGGTGCTTCCTGCCCACGCCCCGTGTCACATCTGTCATTATCTTGTTCATGTTATAATTATCAGAAATACTCCATGGTTCTCATCATGTAGGAAATGATTGATGTTAAGTATTTCTGTTTCCCATTTCTGCTGACAATGTCCTAATAATACAGATTCGTATGATATTAGCAAACATTGATCTTCTTAATATCGCGAAGCGTGTATCAGTAGCCCCGTAACACGTAACAGACACGGCAGCTGATGGTTGCTGAGATTAGCCACCAAAGCATATAGAGAACCGAAGTCTGGGAATCCTGCCAACAAACCCCGCGCTGCGATCCAGGGGCCGGTGAATACGGGCAGTCGGGGGCCGCAGCGGCAGAAATACCGACGTGCCAAGCTGTCGTAATCCTCTGCACTTTGTCTTAACGCCGTACGGCTATATTCTGCTTGACTTTGTTTCATGAGGATTTCGGGAGAGGGGCGCGAGGCTCTAACGAGTTCTTTCTGCCTTTCGCTGCACGCCAGGTCTCCATAACATTAACCTCTGGGATCTGCGCCAAATGATGATTAATGGAAGAGACGAGATTTATACCTGCGCTGCTGCATCCAAACTGTCAGGGGGATGTTTATGCCGTGATTGATAAATAACTCCCATAGACTGTCTGGGAACCCCAAAAAGCCTCATTTTAGGTATCCCAATAAACACACCTGGCTTATGATGGGGAACCAGAATGGGATGCCCCCCCTCTCATTAGTGAACAGAATCGGTGCCCACATCTGCCCAAAACCTGAGCTTTGGCATGCTGGAATACTGCCCCCTATATACAGAATAATATCAGTGGCATGCTGGAATACTGCCCCCTATACACAGAATAAGACAGTGGCATCTGGAATACTGCCCCTAATATATATATGGAATAAGATCAGTGGCATGCTGAAATACTGCCCCTAATACAATAAGATCAGTGGCATGCTGGAATACTGCCCCTATATATATATGGAATAAATCAGTGGCATGCTGAAATACTGCCCCCTATACACAGAATAAGATCAGTGGCATGCTGGAATACTGCCCCCTATATATATATGGAATAAGATCAGTGGCATGCTGGAATACTGCCCCCTATATACAGATATATTTGGGGCGGCGAGTGGTTATTTCCCAGGAAAGTGAATGAACGCAGGGGTTGTGAATGAGCTCCGCCGTTCCTCCAGTTAAAGCGTCTGACGGGAAGATCATTGCCCTGGAGATGCATTTTTCCGTTTAGACCCCGGTTGGGGGGGGGGGGTATAGATTTGGCTCGTACCAAGTGAAGGATTTACAAAGAAAAAGAATTGAAGCCCTGGCCGTCCCCGGAGTCCCGAGCGCAGCCGTGTCAGGGAAAATATTATTTGTAGCGTGAGGTTCCCGGCTCCATAAGGGGGTAAAGAACAGAGATAGAGGCGCGAGCCGTTCCACTTCTCTGCCTCTTTAAGTTGGAGTTGAGGCAGTGATCAGCTCATAGTCTGAGCCGGCAGAGATTAATGGGGAGCGGAGGGTTAATGGGGAGCCCCGGCGTTTCCTGCGATAATCATCTCCGATTGCGCTGTATTAGAGAGCGAAGGACCCGTGTTTTATTGGCATTAAACGGCTCCCAGGAGGCTCTCCCAGTCTGGAGCAGCGCTCTCCGCGTCTGTTCCCAGTTTGAGGAGGCTTTCATTCTTTCTGCAATTCCTTTTTTTAAGAATGCGTGTAAAGCAGCGCTTTCTGCCGCTCCGCGTGACCTCATTAATGCTCCCGAGATAAAGCTCTGTGTTTTCAGAAAATTTGTCACACTGTTTGTACATAAAAAAAACCCTGAAAAACACGGGTTTTTGTGCGTGAAGCGTGTGTTTTGTATTACAGTGCCGTGTCTTACACGGATGAAGCCTATTTGCACAAGTCATGATGTCATGAAGTCATGTGTCAAATTGTGTCAAAATTGCAAAAGTTTAACCCAAGGCAGATAAGGGAGTAGTTTTTGGAATCATTTTTATTTCACCTGCTCAGCGGTATTTTACTCGGTGCTGCATTTATACGAAGCACCCGGAGCCGCTCTATCGTTTCATTCTGCAGCGATACCCTGGGCTCAGCGGGCTCTTAATCGCGTACCCGGCCCGTACCGGCCCCTGCGCACAGAGCACGTTTCAGCCGCTTTGATGATTTTAGTTGTTACAGCAACAAAGGTTCTAATCCCAGGCGTAGCGCGAGGTCCGGATCCAACTCCAGGTAGGGGTGACATTTATGGACAGCTGGCGGCTGATACTGGCACACGCACATACAGCGCTCAATACCGGACACGCACATACAGCGCGCAATACCGGACACGCACATACCGGACACGCACATACAGCGCGCAATACCGGACACGCACATAAAGCGCGCAAATACCGGGACACGCACATACAGCGCCGCGAATACCGAACGCACATACCAGCCGCTCAATACCGGACACGCACATTACAGCGCGCAATACCGGAACACGCCATACAGCGCTCAATACCGGACACGCACATACCAGCGCGCAATTACCGACACGCACCATACAGCGGCAATACGACAGACATACCAGCGCCCGCAATAACCGGTACCACGCACATACAGCGCTTCAATACCGGACACGACATACAGCGCGCATACCGGACACGCACATTACAGCCGCTCAATACCGGACAACGCCATACAGCGCGCAATACCGAGACACGCAATACAGCGCGCCAGTACCGGACACGCACATAAGCGCGCAATACCGGAACGCACATACAGCGCGCAAATACCTGACACGCAATACAGCGCTCAATACGGACACGCACATACAGCCGCGCAATACCGGACACGCAAATACAGCTCTTCAATACCGGACCACGCAATACAGCGCGCAATACCGGAACACGCACATACAGCGCGCAATACGGAACACGGCACAACAGCGCGCGAATACCGGACACGCAACCAATAGCACGCTCAAATACCGGACACGCACATACAGCGCGCGAATAACACGGACACAACATAAGGCGACCTCAATACCGGACACGCACATACAGCGCGCAATACCGTGACAGCACATACAGCGCTCAAACCGGACACGGACATACAGCGCGGCAGAGAATACCGGACACACTACAATTACAGCGCGCAATTACCGGACACGCACAATACAGCGCGCAATACCGGACACGCACATACAGCGCGCAATACCGGACACGCACATACAGCGCGCAATACCGGACACGCACATACAGCGCTCAATACCGGACACGCACATACAGCGCGCAATACCGGACACGCACATACAGCGCGCAATACCGGACACGCACATACAGCGCGCAATACCGGACACGCACATACAGCGCTCAATACCGGACACGCACATACAGCGCGCATACGACGCGCAATACCGGACATGCACATATGACACGCTAGACCAGACATGCAATACCGGACACATACATACAACATGCAACACAGGACACGCGATACCGAACACGCCTGTCAATAAAATGTAACAGTCAGCATCTGACAATAAAATGCTACAACGTCTCCACGTCCAGAGAAATGTTAGACGTTCGGCATGTCACGCATGTCATGCGCGGGCGACCATTTAGTCTTTGTTTCCCATCAGATGCTGCATTGATATTTAGCAGAGAAACGCCTCAGACCGGGACGGCCAGGAAATCCCTCGCCCTCGGGTGAATCCCGGAGATTTGATGCATAAGTAACACAAACCATTCATTGATATTGTTTTGGGTCTTTTCACTTAGAAGTTTAGTGGTCAGTTGAGTTAAGGCTCAGCTCCACTCACACTCCCTTGCGTGGTACGACTCCCCTGTTAGACTGAATGTTGCAAGTTACAGGTGAGGGCATGCGAGTGAGAACTCATTAACGTGGATCTGCACATCCTGAGCTTCAACTCACAAAATTACAATCGTTTCCGAGCTATGTTTAAAATAATAATAAAAGCTGGGGGAGGGGTACTGATTATGTGGCAAATATATGCCCCCATCCCGTGCCCCCTCCATTCCTCCTTTACTGTACTGTGGGAAGGGGGGGGGTTAAGAAAAAATCCAATGAATGAGCTTTCTGAAAACAATAAGACTCATATTTTGCGTATTCAGTAAGGGCCAAAGTGGCCCCAGAGGAGAAAACACAACATTTTCATCCCCAAGGAGTTTCTGCATTTCATTTGTTCAGAAAATGTTTTCAGGAAGATTTTTACGTGACCCGTTGCATTTTTCCTGGCCCCCCAGGTGAGGAATGGACGACCCCGCTGTTGGAGGACATGGCGCTATCGTCGGCTGGAGGGGGTAGCGCGCAGGGGCCGGCAGCGGTTTGCCGGCGGTTTATCTCACGCCGCAGTTACATAAGCCGATTCCAGTTCTGCTGAGCGAGCAGAGCCTTTGGGTCCCCGGGGGGGCAGCCTCCTCACAATGTGTAATTACCCATCTTATTAACGAATGATTGCACCCAAATTAAAGCAGAATTAACCCATGGTACGTCCTTCTATCTAGAGCTCTGGATAAACCCAGATAGCAATGCTTTGTATTCATTCCTTCTCCACTAAATTAAATTCCTTTGAAACAGAATTTGACTAAAATGCCGCCGTATTGATGTTATTACGTCTTCGGAAACTCAAATTAAAAAAAGAAGAGGATCTTAAAATGGAGAAATTAACTGTCAGCGAATTCCAGCAAAATTAATTATTTCAGCTTGATAAACCTTTTCATCTATTTGACTCCTTTTACAGAAAAGCCAATTAATAATGTCAAACATGCTTTGGCCGCGGGGAGCGCGCGCTCTAATGAGGCTGTTTACAGGAGAGCCACTCGGAGCATTACGGGGAGACGCTCTAATCGGAACCTCTCCTGTCAAATGTCTCTTGCTATCAGCGCAAAAGGGCAATCCTCACTTTGTCAAGAGCTGCTTCCCAAGAACTAATAATGCCCCAGAACGGTGCAGGGACTGTCGACCAGTAGATGAGTCATTTAATTAGCAGCAAAGCGAGCAGAAAGGAATTGCTATCGCTGCACAGCTCGGGATCAGCCTGCGCAGATACGGCACGCGGTCCGATACGTGATCAGCAAGCTGATATCGGTATATCACACATCAAAGATACCTGTTCATAATAACCGAAAGGAACCCCGTGGCCAGACCTTCCATCCAGAGATAGAGGAGGTCATAGAGGTGTCTCACCCGCGGCCAGACCTTCCCTCCGGAGATCCAGGTGGCCGTAGAGGTGTCTCACCCGCGGCCAGACCTTCCATCCAGAGATAGAGGAGGTCATAGAGATGTCTCACCCGCGGCCAGACCTTCCCTCCGGAGATCCAGGTGGCCGTAGAGATGTCTCACCCGTGGCCAGACCTTCCCTCCGGAGACCGTGGAGGTGTCTCACCCACAGGCCACACTTAATTAAGGTGAAAATGAAGACAGACAGAGGTTTTACTGCAATCTTGCATTATTTTTATTAAAGGTAGAATTATATGAATTGGCAAAGTTTTCAGATAAATCAGATCTTAGTGGTACGAAGAAACCGCATTAATCTTTCCCGCTGCCGGGAATGTATATTATTTTACAATGTTTGACCTTTTTAAATAAAAATACTTCCTTTGCCAAACCCCCTGCTTTATTAAGATGTGATCTATGGGTGAAATGAAAAGTGAGAGCATTGCATGAAGAAATATGGAAAATAAAGCTCGTGATTAATGCAAATCGATGTTATTGGTTAACTTTGGCCTTAAAAAGCATCCCTGGAAGTTTTAATATTGTTCAGCAATAAAATATGTACTTTCCTTTCCCTCTTCTCCATAAATCACGCAAACACCGGCCGCCTCCTTCGGTTGATCGGTTAATCTGCCAGCTGAAGGGTTTCAGATTCCTTACATGTGCTCAGAACCACAGAGGCTCTGGCAGCGCATGCTCGGTCAGAACTCGGTGCCAGACTTTCAAACCCAGAACATGGGTCCAGATGTACAGAGAGACGAGAGGTATTTGGAAATGGAGCCCAGCAGACAGAAGGGTTCATTAACACAAACTCTCCAGCTTGGAATAGATTGATTCTTGGTAGAATCTCCGCACTTTTGGTAAACTCTTCTACATTGGCGATTATAGGCACAGCAGAGGACACATACGTTACTCACTGTACAAAGAAGCCACGTTTTCCATGCGCGCCGACGAGCTTCCCTTGGATTTCTACGCAGCTTTGTGTTAAGTCTCTCCCTGTAGCAAAGACAGCGGCGTCTCCGGCGCTAAATAAAGAGCTGCTGAAGATGTGTCAGGACCCCACGCGTTTCGCCTGAACTGCCCTCCACCTTACAAAAAACAATCCCCCCTTTCGCTTCCTTCTGTCCCGTTGATCCGTAAAATTAAACGTTCCGCAGATCGCGGCATAAAAAGCCTCTCATATCGTTAGGGAAACAGAAGTAAAAGCAAAGTACGGAGAAAAGCAGCGTCAATGCGTTTGATCGCAGTAAACGTGGCGGAAAGGAGCGATAAATAACCCTGAAATCCTAATAACACAGAGAATGAGCTTATTCTGCGTTATAGAATCAATGCAGCTGGTAGTATTAAAAATGACTAATAAATATCTCAGTATTTACTAACAAACTGCTTTTCACGATAAAATAGCTCTGAAGCTTTTAGTGTCTACGTGGACGACATGCGAGAAATTCTTCTTAATATTTTATAACCGGACTTTCTCCAAAGGATGTCGACGGCAGGATCCTGGGACGGATGGCCACGTGACCAGAGGACTGAAATACAGCCTGTGATGTAATAAAGTGTTTTCCCCAGCACCGGCCCCCGAGGGGCCGCACTAGTACATAGTTACATAGTTATATAGGCTGAAAAAAGACCGGCGTCCATCAAGTTCAGCCTTTCCTATATCTGTTAATTTGTTGCTGTTGATGCAAAAGAAGGCAAAAAAGTAGTAGCCCTCCCTCAGAAAATACCCCATTAACCCCAACCTTCTGCCTCCTGTCACTCAACCATCACCTTATTTACCGTCCAAACCCAAAGATCGCAATTAATTTAGGAGTCTCCTACGGAGAGAGCGCCGGACGCCAGTACTACTGCTATCTACTGCCCCCCCCCCCGGGATTATTTTAGTCTACATGCAGATAGTATGATTCACTTATTGTATGTAGGTAGTATAATGATGTTGTTACATTGTAGTATGATGTAACGACATCACCATACTATACAGATGTAATGACATCATTCTAAATGATGCTTCATTTTATTTTCAGAACCTGAGTGTACCTGTATCCAGCCCGGGGCAGTAACGGTAAGTGAATTGCCAGGGAGGATGTACCCCCTACCTAGTTATGCAGGGGCATCAGGGGTTCCAGGGGGCATATACGGGTGTATTATTTATATTACTGTGAGGAATGGGAGGACGGGTGGTGGGTTTGGGCACATTGTTAGGTGATTTCACGGTCATTTCGGAGGAGTAAATTCGGATCGATCCAGGGGAACGGGTCACGGAATCACCAGGCGGACTGGATGACGTTGGTGGAATAACGTGGCAGGTGAGAGTCCGCGTTGGTCCGTCTCACCAGACTCGGACTCTCACGGAAACTCCTGGACCTCGACTCGTTTGAGAGACATAAAGCGAAAGACTTTCTTTTAATGAAACCTTTTAGTTATCCACAAAATAAATAGCGTGCGTTTGTGCAGACATGCGAGGCAACTGTCAGCACGGAGCGCGCCGCCCGCAGGATCCCACGTTACACGGGAACACGCGGGGCCGTTCAATCTCCTGTAATCAGAGCGTACGTGAAGCATCTAGGAAACATTCTGACACTTTAATTGAAATGTAGAGGCCGATCACTTTCGATTTGCTGCAAATATCAAAGCCGTGGCTTTTTACTGTCAGGCAGAGTTTGGAAATCAGGATCTTATCAGGAACATGTGTGCGGACGTGTGCCTGACACCCGGACACGAGAGCGCGCCGTTCAGGATAAAGAAAGCTTCAAAACCATCCATCTCGCATTTTAGCAACAAAACCGCTAAATATTCGCTCAGATTTTTTAACCCATTCCTTGTTAAGCACCAGCAAACAACATAGAGCATCAGGTCTCACAAACCACTGAACGCCACGAGCCGGCAGGCTGCGCAGACCCTCGCTCCCGGTGGGTTAGGAGGTCAGATAGTCCACCGGCCACCAACCACACAGGCCACAGGCCACAAACGTTATCAATACTGGATATGATTGGCTTATTCATGGCAACGCCTCCAATTTCCCTTCCTGCTCCGTGTGGCCCCCTAAAGAAAAAAAAGACAAAAACCTTTAAGGCACCAAAGACCCCTTCCTTCTACTAAACTGTTTGAGTTTTGGGGACGTCTCCAGCAGGGACACGTCTGATCCGTGACACGCGACACGTCTGTCCTGATCCAATCGTCGCCTTACAGCACATTTTATTAACAATTGTTTTTGGAGCAATCTAACCTACACCCTCCTCACCCGACAGCCGCTGTCATCCCAACATAAATGTAATTATTCATCCATTATTCAGTCATCAGCTTTTCGGCTAATTACAGCGAAGCATTTACAGAAACACGAATCCTCCCGTCCACAAACAGCGCGTCCCCGGCACATTTAGTGTATCGCAAACAGCAGCCGTCTCCGGCACGATCACGCATTCTGCTTCAATTCCTCTTATACGGGCGCAGAGGAATACGAGAGATCCCGGGATCCCGGAGGGCCACATACTCCTTAGATACACATATACTCTTCGGTGACACCGGCAAGCGCTGTGTATCCGCTCCCCGTGATACGTAAACGTGCAGATGTCGGCGCTCCGTGGCGGGCCGTGTAACGCATCCGTCAGGCTCCGGGCCCCTCTCTGTACCTGAAACGTATTCTCTATGCGAACATAAATCTTAGCGAAGCAGACGCGGCGGGATCCGGCGGGACAGATCCTCTCATCACCAATTTTACAATGAAGCTGTACTTAATTAATGTCACTAATGCCGTGTACGATGTCTGCTTCGTATTACAGCTTCTTATCATATGCATTACGGCTCCTTCCATCCGAGCCATAGCCACAAGACACCGGATCAGGTGAAGATTCCTGGGGCCGCTGGGGGGGCAACGCAGGGCCACGGAGGCGGCCAAAGCCCCGACAACGCGGGATTAGGTGAAGATTCCTGGGGCCGGTGGGGCGGGCAATTCGGGGCCACGGAGGAGGCCAACGCACCGACAACACAGGATTAGGTGAAGATTCTTGGGGCCGGACAATCCGGGAAAACCGAGAATACTGTCCCGCGGCGCGTCTATCACAATCACCGGGGGTTCGTGAATGCTCTGTCCATATG
>VKOC01000009.1:18609646-18623815 GCA_009364415.1 Spea multiplicata | reverse complement strand
CCCAGGGCTTCCAGAACAGACCACGTGCGGAGCGGGGGGGGCGTCGTCAGCTGCCCAATACACCCATAAAGCTACCGACTGTCCCGATTCTGAGCGATTTTACTGGCGCCTCACCAGCGACTGATAATAAATGCATTTAGCAAGGGGGGGGGGCGCCGGGGAGTAAGAAGTATTTTAAAAGCCGTCTCTCTCTGTCGGCGCGGATGATTTCGGCATCAGGCCGCCCCGTTAACGAGCTTTAACCCCCCGTGAGCGTTAAGCGTTTGTAATAAATAAGCGGATACCCGTTTCTCTGGGAGCGGAGGGCAGACCACAAACGGGTAACCGACGGACAGGTGGTTCCGGAGTAACTCAAACTCGCTGTAACGCCTCCACAGACTGTCCAGCGGGGAGCTTGCGCCTCCGACTCAAACATCTAAACGCATCTGAAGACGGAAAGCAAACGTAGTCTCCGCAGCTTCACAGCTTCCGCCCGTGTGCCCCCTCATTGCCCGGTCTCTGTCGGTTGCCCCCCCGTTGGCCGGTCTCTGCTCGGGTCGCACGCCTTGTTTGCCCCTCATTGCCGCGGTCTCCTGCCGGGTCGTCCCCGTGTTTTTGCCCCGTCCGTTGCCGCCGGTCCTGTGCGGGTCCTCCCCATGTTTGCTCATGCCTCATTCCGGGCGGTCTCTGCGGGTTCCCCCGTGTTTGGCCCCCCTCCCGTATGCCCGGTCTCTGGCCGGGTCGCCCCCTGTTTTGCCCCCCCGGTTACCCGGTCTCTGTCGGGTTGCCCCCCGTTACCTGGTCTCTATCAGGTACGCCGTGTACGTTTCCTGCATGTTCACTGCATTTTTTCCGGTCCGTTTCTCGGCTTCAGAGACGCTGATTTCCAGTTTCTTCAGTAAACCTCCGTCCTCCGCCATCTGCACAGAAAGAGGGAGCGGCCGATATTCACAACTCTCATCACTGACAGCCAGAGCCGGAACCCCCCCTCCCAGAATGTCTTGGAACTCAGGTCTGCCCTGTTGCCCCCGCAGCCCCTCCTCACCCAAGTGAACTTTGATCATTTCCACCGACACAGAAAACCAAAACAAAGTCAGCCCCGTGCGGCCTCCGGTGAGATTCCGCCGCCTGCTGTAACTTTTCCTCTGCTTTTCTCTCCCCTCCCCCAAGCCGGGCACACCGAGGCCCCTCACCCTCTACCGATAACGCTTATCCGGTTACCACAGTTCTTTTCCTCCTCCCTTAATTGCTTTCCCGTGATTTACGGTTATAATCAGCGCTGCGGTGTATATCAGTGCTGAGCATCCCCCTCACCGTTGGGCCGCAGTCGCCACAGCTCTCTGTCCCAAAATCGCTGGGCTCTAATAACCGGGAAACCTCCTCCCCGAGGATATCATCTGCTTCTGGGTTACTCTGCTCCGTTATGCCACCCGCTTCCGGTCCATAGTTCGGTGTCAAATCCGATTCCGGTCCGAGGCTGCTGGCGGACTCCATGGCGACCGGGCAGAGAGTGAGAGTGCGCAGGCGCGGGGATACGGCGACCACGCCCTCACTGGGAATTGATTAGAAGGGAGGTGTGACTCCGTCTTCTGCAAGGCGGTGATTTGTAGGTAGCCCCTCCTCCGCTGGGCAGTGATTGGTGCGGCCGCACCCCCTCTCTTGCGTAGGTATATCGACCTGTGCTGTCATTGTGTTTTGAAGGATGTCACCCCCTCCAACCGCCGCTCTGCCCCCCCCATTGCCCTGTATCACCCTTGCTCAACCTTGCCCGCTCTGGCCACCCATTACCCTGTGTCACCCCCTCCAACCGCGCTCCTGCCGCCCCCCATTGCCCTGTGTCACCACCTCCACACCGACTCTGCCCACCCATGTGACCCTGTGGTCCACCCCCTCAACCGGCGCGCTCTGCCCCCCCATTATCCGGGTGTCACCCGCCTCCAACCGCGCTCTGCCCCGCCTCATTATCTCGGTGTCACCCCTCCAACCGCGGCTCTGGCACCCCCATTACCTGCGTCACCGGCCGCTTCCAACCGCCGCTCTGGCCACCGCCCCATTACACTGTGTCCTCCCTCCAACCGCCGCTACACTGCCACGCCATTACCCCCAAACCCCCCGCTCTGCCCCCCCATTATCCCTGTGTCATACCCCCTCCAACCCCCGCTTCTGCCCCCCATTACCCTGTCAATCCAACCTCGCAACCCGCCGCTCTGCCCCCCCATTTTCCCTGTATCACCCCCTCCAACCGCCACTCTGCCCACGCCATTACCCCTGGTGTCACCAGACCCTCCAACCAGCTCGCTGTCGCCCCATTATCCGGGTCATTCCCTCCAACCGCCGCTTCTGCCCCATTATCGCGGTGTCACCCCCTCCACCGCGGCTCTGCACCCCCCATTCAAGCTGCGTCACCCCCCTCCACCGCCGCTCTGCCCCCCATACGATGTTGTCACCCCTCAAACCGCCGCTCTGCCCACCCATTTACCGCCCCTCCAAAATCCCTCACGCGCTCTGCCCTCCCCCATTACCCTGTGTCACCCCGCCCTCCCACCCGCCCTGCCCCCCATAACCCTGTGTCACCACCTCAACCCCCGCTCTGCCCCCATTTACCCCTGCACCCCCTCCACCGCCGTCTGCCCCCCTTATCTCGGTGTCACCCCCTCACAAGAAACCGTGCTCTGCCCCCCTATTACCCCTGTGTCACCCTGGCAACGCGAATCGCTCCCGCCCGCATTACCTGTGTCACCCCCTCCAACCCCGCTCTGTGCCCCATTACCCTGTCCCACCCCTCCAACCGCCCGCACATGCCACCACCATTATCCCCCCGTGTCACCTGCCTCCATTACCGCTGGCTCTGCCCCCCCATTACCCTGTGTCACCCCACCCCAAATCACCCCCCTCAAAACGCCACTCTACGCCCCGGGTCACACTCTTCTTTGCAACCCCCCGCCGTAGACACTGCCTCCGGTACCAAGGGGCAAACACATGCAAGGGGATTTTGCGTAATACCCCCCCCGGCAACATATGCATTAAAGTCTGAGCCGTGGTGGATCTGGATGATTCTCCCGGTTACGTGATCATTGTCGGATCACGTGAAACACGCGTGCAGCAGACGGTAACAGACCACGCGGTGTCTTTATTTATGACAATGAGAGGACAGCGGATACAAATCCAACATCAAACACACCGATTGGAAGACAACATTCAGAAGAGAGATTAAGGCACCGCTCCGCGGGGAGCGATCGTACGGGGAGCGTCCAGCAATCATTTTACAAAAGAAATTTCTACCTGAATCAGATATTCTGACATCATACGGTGACATCATACGGCATCATAAGCCCCGCAAATTGCCAGCTTTTCCTGTGTGCTTTTAATGGCAGAGATGTCACGTTCTGCTCGATGAGGTCAGTAGGAAGTTACCGATCGTCCTGATAAGAAGCCGGCAGGGTAACAGCTGAGACGCCGCCGGCAGAGCGTCCCCCTCCGGCACACAGAGGGTTAATCCCTGCACCGTTCGCTGCAGATATTCGTTACTTTATCGAACGTCGACGCGGTCTGTAAAGTCACAGCAAATCAGCCCAAAGACAGCGAAACTAACGCTTTCTACTACACGAGACACGCAAATCCTGTGAGGTCCAGCGAGAGAAAGGGTTAATTCAGGTGTGGGGGGTGTTTTCTTTTCCACAAGCTGTTTGATGAGGACCCTTTTGCACCAATCCCCCCCCCGCCCCGTTTATTGCCCCATCCAGGATCTTGATACATCGGGCAGCCGGTTAAACCTAATCCAAATAATACTGTAGGAAGTTCCAGGCCAGCGCTGAACGGGTTAATAAAGAGGTTAGTTTCTGCAAGAGTTTTACAGATGAAAAATAAAGCTTTCAGAGCAAACGGGACGGGGGGTTCAGACCCGGGGGGGGCGGGGGGGTTCAGATCCGGGGGGGCCGGTGCCGCATAGAGGATAACATGAATCACGCCGAGCGGAGCCTCCTCCGTCCCACAGAAAAGCCCAAAGTCACCGCAGACGGGGTCCCTCGGGGTCCGTCACTCGAGCACCGGCACGTCACAGCGCTCCATTAAAGGCCAGAGTCGGGGCTCGTCCACAGGGGCCGGTAATACACCCATCCGTCTCCCTGTCACAAAAAAAGATCAGTTACTGGAAATACGAGCAGCCCCTGCACCGAGCAGCCCCCGCACCAGGCACCCCGCCGCCACGGCGACAGCCCAGACCGAGCAGCCGGAGGCAGGTAAAGCTCTGATCCGGGGGTCTCTGATGCAAAAACGCAGACCCCCGCGCTGAACGCAGAGACCGTATCGCCAGGTCGGTTACAAAGAATACGCCGGGGAAGAGCGCTTTACTGCGACCGCTGCGTTTCGCTTCCGGGGGGGGGGGGGGGGCGTTCGCACCTCTTTATTAAAGTATTTCGTCTTCCAGGCGGTCTCGGTCTCGGCCCGCAGCCGCTCCTCCGCTCTCTGACGCTCCTCCAGACTCCGCTTGTGTTCTGTGGCTTTGTCTATATTTTTGGCGCTCAGAGACTCTGTAACTTCAGCCCAGAGACGCCTGGAAACACACGAGACGTCACAACACGTCACAACACGTCACAACACGTCACAACACGTCACACTACACATATTATATATATATATATACACACACACACTCAAATTCAGGTTTAACTAACGGTGAGAGTCATAAATGCAAAGAGATTCTGGGAAATAACGTGGTTTTATTGCCAGAGCAACCAATAGGATTTCAAGATAAGTCCCTTTTGGTTGCTATGGCGATAGGACACCTTTAAATCATGCCTTGCACCAGAACAGCTTTTTATACCTGGATTCGAAGAGCCCCTGCTTCTCGACGGGACGCACGCGCTTGCGCGTCACCGGGAGCTTGGAGAGGTCGACCGATCGCGTCTCGCCGCTGCTGTGCGCGAACTCCAGCACGCTGTTCCACTCTCCCTGAATCCTACACGCCACGCTGTTCGAAGGGTTGTGTTTAATCTCCCCCGTGACCCTGGGGCGAGAAGGAGCCACGGAAACTCATCAGAGAGCCGCAAACAAAACAGGAGAAACCAGAAGACGAGACGCGTCCGACGCATTCCACATTCATCAGCGACACGCGGCTGAGCGCTCGCGTTATTAGTAATAATATATATTTATTATTATTATATTATTATATCGCCGCGTGCAGAGGTTAACGCACACACGGCTAACAGCCACGTAACGTGCGGCGTGGTACCCGCTCATACCTGTGTAACTTGCCTCCATAGAAGGGCTTGGTGTGGAACGTGATGGCGGCCGAGTAACCCGACTTAGCGCAGTTCACGTTGATCTTCCCCCCGAGTTCCACCCACGGCACGGTGAGTATGGAGCGCGCGTACGCGCATGGCAGGGTGAAGGTGTACTCCTCTCCGTGCTCCAGCAGATGCAGGACTCCTGTGAGGACAGAGACAGCTTTTTCCTTCGCTCCCCGGTCCTTCAACCCCACCACCAAACCTGCCCCTTACCCCCTTCCACGAGCTCTCTCCGTCCCCCCCGACCCCCCTTATTAACCACCGCCGCCGCCTCACACGGTACCTTCGCCGATCATGGTCACGCCAATGGACATCCCCATGAACTTGCTTTTGGTCCACACGTGGGTATTGACGCACATTTTCCGCTCCGGACACTCTGCGTAGAATCCGGACACCGGAGGGTGGTGAGAAACTTGTTCCGCCACAAATCTGACCGTATAAAAGTCCGGATCTTTCCTCCCCGTCTCCTCCAAATGAGGCGCTTGGTCTGGAGCGTCCGGCGCCGGAGCCTCGAGGGGTTCTGCGGACCTCACAGTGTCCTTCGGGACCCTCCAGGAGCAATGAAACGTTTCGCCGATGATGGGGTTGTAGGGCTTCTTGGCCAGCGCCCCCTTGCGGCCCTCGTGAAAAGAAGTCAGGTAATATTCCACAAACCTCACCATCCGCTCTTCTGGGGTCCGGCCGCAGCTGACGGACAGGAAGAGGTCCGGGTGCGACAGGAAGTCGGCGTACATCTCCAACAAGGAGCGCTTCTCCAAGATGAAGGTTGGGAGGACGACCTGAGCAAAAATATATATACCGTATACATACACACAGATATATACACACACACACATATATATACACACATATACACACACATATATATATACATACGCGCACACACAGCTATACGGTATATACATACACACACACACACACATATTTGATTTTATACAATTTCTGCTATACATAAAAGGGACCTGTGGGGGGCGCCGGTGACCACAGCTCATCGACCAGCTACAATGCTCGAGGTTATTACTGGGAGTATACCCTATGGCTGCCCCATAGGAGTAATTACCCCCTGGGCTTGCCTGGTCCCTGCCCCGTCTGGGGTAACATGCCCCATCACATTGCCCCGGGCTCCTCACCCGCGTCAGGTCCATGCCGAGTTTGAGCTGCGACAGGAGGTGCAGGATGATACTGCGCTGCTCCTCCACGGCACCCAAGTCATCTTCCTCCAAGTCACACTCATCCTCCACTTCATCCTCCTGGTCTATGTCTTCAGGCTCCTGTGAGTGACAGATTGTACATGCGCGGATCACGAATAACACTCAATGGACACGTATTACGGGGCTGACAGAGAAGGAGAGATGCGAGGAGATAAGGTCGGTCCGTCGAAAAGGGGCAACGAGGAGGTCAGGAAGCAGAAAACTAGGACTCGGTGACAGATAGGAGCTGTTGGTCTCATCGACGTCATTCGCTTATCGGGAGACGTTCTCCGGCCCAGCCCGGCCCCTGCTTAAACTGAACACTGTCACACTGCAGCCCCTCGGCCTCCAGTCATTTATTGCTTATGTATTACAGGCTGGACACACCGGTCCATCATACGTGACAAATACACCCCCACAGGCAAAACCACGGCCACGGAGGGTGGGTGCTCAGGGTATCTCAGTCATCCCTATGCCCCGTCAGACGGACGTTGTGATCAAGTTAAATCTGTCGGGGCCGGAATCTCTCGCACGCTCTGAGTATCTGTGCATATTCAGCGTTGTTCTGATACAGGAGGGGCTGTGCTGGGAGCCCCCCGGGGCAGTTTAGGGGACGGGTAACCAGGGATGGCTCAATCCCGACGGATGACGTGACGTTACATGCCACGCAGGCCACCGGCAGTCATCTGTGGAGGGTTTGTCTGAGATGCGCACACAGGTTTGTGGCCAGGAGCCTGGAAAGGATCTTACCCGGGTCAGCTGGAGGCCCTCGGTCACGGCATGCGTCTCGCCCAGTAAGTCCGTCTCTTTGCTCTCCTCCGTGGGGAAGCTGGGATCCTCTCCATTCTTAAGGTGGTTGGACAGCGGGATCTTGGGTTCCGGCCAATTGATCGTCATTCCTAAAGAAGGAGGAGTTTTCCACTTAAATCGACTCATAATCCATGGGGTGAGCGAGTAGCCAGAGCCTCAGAATCTACCCCAGGCAGGGGCTATTTGCTATCATGCAGAGGAAGGCTGTTGAAATATTCCTCCCCGGGTTCCGGTAATTAGAATGCAACCACCTGATAGGCCGGGGCTTTTCACCTGACGCGCGGACAACCTGATACGATAGGTGTAAAATGACACGAGAGCGAGACAAGTGCCTCCTGCAAGCAGCGATAACAGCCCCGCCAGGAGCAACGAGGCGCAGCGAGCGCACCGCTTACTGACAGGGGCACAAACTCCGGCACCCCCTCCACTGGCAGCAGCCCCTGGTTAACCCCCCCCGCATCTGCCGGTGGGAGCAGCCCCTGGTAAACCCCGCATGCTCCCTCAATAAATAATTCAGATTGAAGTCCTCAAAAGGCTCCAGCGATACCCCAACCGGCCAGACACGGGGGCTGCTTGTACAGAATAGTGACTGCCTGCGGAGGATGGACGTACAAAATCATATCCTTAACACACATATATATATATTATATATATACGGTATATATACGGGTCTGATATCACAATATCTTAGGAAGATGTTATACGATTTAAGTGCCGATCAGTGGCAGGAAAGCGCTTCCAGTCCTGTACATGCGCGAAGCAGGCAGACAGCGAGTAAGCAACGTGTGAGCAGCAGCAAGAGATGTGCTCATCCATCCGCCACCTGCCAGCACTCACCCGGCGGCAGGATCTGCCTGCTGAAGGCAGCGTGTTGCTGGTGTAGCATGTGGAAGCAGTCGTTCAGACAGTTCAGGGTGGCCAGGGACGTGGCTTTGAGCATCAGGAGGTCCTGGTCCAGAGAGTTGAGTTGACCGGTTGAGGGAAGCCCCTCGATGCTGCGCATCAACTCCCTCTGCTGCCCCTCGGCCCGGATCATCATCTACAAAACAGGAGCAAGAACGCAGTCAGCAGACGCGCCGCCAGCAGAGAGAGCAGCCAGCAGAGAGCCCCCGGCACCAGCAGAGACAGCCGCCAGCATGACCACGCGCACCAGCAGTGACAGCCGCCAGCAAGAGACCACCGCGCCACCAGCAGAGAGAGCCGCCAGCAGAGACCACCGTGGCACAGCGAGAAGCCGCTGCGCCGCCCGCAAAGAGCGCCCGCGCCAGCAGAGGACCACCGCGCACCAGCAGAGAGAGCCGCCAGCAGAGGACCACCGCCGGCACCAGCAGAGAGAGCCGCCAGCAGAGGACCACCGCGCACCAGCAGAGAGAGCCGCCAGCAGAGGACCACCGCGCCACCCGCAGAGAAGACGCCCACAGAGAGAGCCGCGCATAGAGCCGCCGCGCTGCCAGCAGAGAGACGCCCACAGCGAGACGCTGCGCTGCCAGCAGAGAGAGCCGTTGGCAGAAAGCCGCTGCGCCGCCCGCAAGAGCTGCCGCGTCAGCCGCCACGCGGATGACCAGAGTACTGCCGTATACACTACAGTCAGAGTACATTCTGGAGCATGCAGTGGAGAGTCTGGTGGGTGCAGCACTTGGACCTGCGCGGCCCGAAGCCTCACCGGCCGGTTACCCCGCAGCTGCCTATATTTGTAGCTCAGTACAGGATTTGGTGTCGGTGATAACTCTGCATCTGACCCGAGAATCATCCCGATCGGCTCTCGTTTCACTTTCCACTGCACTTAGTAAGGGATCCCGGCGTGAGATAACGCGATAGGACTTTGGGACCCGGTTTCCGAGCAGCGGTTTCAGTTTCTCACATAAACCGACACAAAAAACAGGTCAGGTTCACGCTGCGCCCGTGCATTTTAAAGACTTTTACGGATGATGTAAGAAACACACGGCTGACGGGTCTTTAAGGACATTAACATGAACCGTACGCAGCTTTCTGCCGCTGCCCCCTGACTCACTGACCTCGCGGACGTCCCCGAGGTGGTCCGGCTGCAGGGTCTGGGCTCGCCGGTTGGGGGGCATTGCTCGGTGGTGGCTGGCGTTGAAGAAGGATGATGCGTTTTGACTGGGCCGCCGCTGGGACCCCGGAGAGTTCCCGCTGCCTTGAGAGGCCAGAGAGAAGCTGCGCGACTTTAGAGGAGGATTATTCTGCCGAACGAGACAAAGCGGGGAAACGTCAGAAACCGAAGAGGAAAACGGGGAGGAAAATAAAAAAAATCACCAACGTTTTACCAACTGGATAGTCATACGAGGCACTTGGCTGCACACGTTTAGTCCCCAGAATGGTATTTTTATTTTTAATGCATGTTGAGACCCATTCCGCATGGACTCCAACGCATTTTACTGCATGCCGCTCTGGGCAGGCATTCTTCAGCCATTAGGATTCTGGATTATTTAAGGTCTCTCCCGGCCGCCTCTACTAAACGCGATTTAACCGGTGAAACGGCACAGGAGGGATCCTTTATAGGTTCTAACGTGTGGCCAATTCTGTAAAAGAAATATTGGCGTCTGGCTTTCCTATTGGCTGTGAGGTGAGCGAGAAAACCTTTGAGCCAATGGGGTGTAATCAGCCAAAAAACGTGAATAAGCAATAAATATAACTTAAATAACACCAATGATATAAGAGGAGGTAAGGATGCCCACCCACTCACCCAGGGCGGTAAGGATGCCCACTCACCTTCCCGATGGCCTCCGTGTGGTGCTGAGTGCAGATCTGCAGCCGGCTCACCCAGTGCTGACGCTCCTTGGCATCAGAGGCTGGCAGGAAAAGAGAGGAGGGGGTTAAATATATATATATGTATGTATAATGTATGTATATATAATGTATGTATGTATAATATATGTAAGTATGTATAATGTATGTATATATAATGTATGTATGTATGTATAATGTATGTATATATAATGTATGTATGTATAATGTAAGTATATATAATGTATGTATATATAATGTATGTATGTATAATGTATGTAAGTATGTATAATGTATGTATATATAATGTATGTATGTATAATGTAAGTATATATAATGTATGTATGTTTATATAATGTAAGTATATATAGGATACAGGGCGGCGGACCCCTCACTGTGTGCTATGTACCCCTAAACACCCCTGTGCACCAACATCATCACACTGCACCCACTCTTGCTGCCCCTCGACACTCTCCCCCCGATTACCAGTCCCCGTACATGCGCAGACACCCCACCTCGGAGCTTGTAGAGCTCTCCGCTGGCTGCGTTCACAGTAAACGTGTGAGAGTCTTCATCGCTGGGAGAGATAACTGCCCCGGCCAGCTGGACCGTCGCCCGGGGCTTCTGATTCTTGGACTGCTCATTAAGGAAGTATTCCAGTAGGCCGGCCTCGTTATTCAAAACGAAAAAGCTGCAGGACGGGAAAAGTGCGGTCAGTAAATGTAAGCAGGACACCGTACCGGGGGCAACTCCCAGAATCCCCAGACCCCCTGGCCAGACACCTGTGCGGGGTAGTTGGCAGCAAACCCCCTCCAGTGGACAGAGGTATTACTGCACCCTTTTACATGGATGATGCATGCAGGGTATCCCATAACCCAGGGGCACATACCGAAACTGCCATCCGGTGACCAGGTTGGTATACTTCATCAGGTAGCCGCAAATGTTCTCCATGTGATCGCTGCGGGGAAAAGAACACAACAGAAAAAGACATTTAGAACACAACAAGAATCTTTGCAAACGCATTAAAAAGTGAGCGGCGGTATTCAGGCGGCGCGCGCCGCACACGGGACGTCCCGAGCCACCGACCACAAGGGAAGAACGTGACCGCAGCTGGATGGAAACCGATCCCCACCAAACGCGAAGCGCATGCACGAGACCTGCAGCGAGCGCCGGCTGAGTAAGAGACAGGCGGCCGTATTTTCATTATTTAATCTTGGTGGATTTGGGGCGATTTGGAGACAATAAAGTGCAGCAGAAATCCACGGCGCCAAAACATAGAGAGAAAGCAGAACGCGCCGGGAGAAAACCCAGGAGAGTACACGGTGCTGAGCGCTTCCACGCCGTTATACCGACTTCCTACATCAGCGAGACCACCGGCACCGGCAACCGGTTATAATAACAGCCATACCGAGAATCCAATCAGAAACCGCGACTAACGCAAAACCAACATGACGGGAGCCGGTCTGCAGGGTCGCTGGGGGGACCCGGTGACAAGAGCCGGTCGGTCTGCAGGGTCACTGGGGGGGACACGGTGACAAGAGCCGGTCGGTCTGCAGGGTCACTGGGGGGGACACGGTGTGACAAGAGCCGGTCAGTCTGTCGGGTCGCCCCCGGTGACAAGAGCCGGTCCGGTCTGCAGAAGTCCGCGGGGCCGGTGACGGGAGCCGAGTCGGTCTGCAGAGTCGCCGCGGGGGACCCGGTGACGGGAGCTGGGCTGCGGGGTCGCTGCAGGGACCCGGTGACCGGTTCTGGACTCTGCCGGACGGCTGTGCTTGGTGTGAGTACTCTTACCTGTACTGCCACGGCTTGCTCCCTGCCGCTCTGCTGGCTGCCCGTTGGTTGTGGGGACTGGGCGCCGTATCCAGCTTGCCGTCACCGTCAGAGACCTTCATGGCTGGCGCGTCCCCCTGCATGGCGGTGAAAGCCCCGGACGCCGTGTTTCTTCCTGGCGCTCTCTCAGTAATGCAGCTTCTGTGTAGTTGTTGCCCCTCGGTGTGTATTTGTGGCCTTTGTCGCCGGTCGCTGGGTCTCTCTGGTGGGCCCTCTGGGTAAGTTGCTGTATCGCAGGAGTCTCTCTCTTTACGGCGGGTAATCTCCCTGTCTGTCTCTGTGTGAGGTGGGCCTCTCCTTTTTTACAGGGTTACACTATATGTTAGGAAGACGGTGTCCCGGTATTTGGGGGCTGTATGTCAGGGGTCACTGACAGTCTCCGTACGGGACAGCTGGGACTTGTCTGTCCCGGTAACGGGATGGTCTCTCGGTATCTCTTTCTTACTGTCGGTGGCGTGCCTTTTCCCAGTTACCGGCCATCCGTAGCCCCCGTTCCTTCCATAACGCCCTCTCATTGGCCACAGGCCCCCGCAGACTCCCGTACGGCGTTAGCTCCCGTCACTTCCGGGTCTCGCCTCCTTGCGTCTGTGCGTGCCTGACACCATGTTGGTGATGGGTCAGGCTGCCAGGAAGTGGGCGCGGCTATTCGTGCGCGGGGGAGATCTGCGCACATCCGGGCTGTGTGATCAGTGAGCTATAACTCCCACAACACCCAGCCAGCTAGATCCAGTGTGTGGGAGCCTCACTGACATTAATACCTGCCAACTGGCCTGGAGTCCAAGTAGTCATAGACTGGACCATCTCATTGGTTGCTATGGTGATAAGACCACATTTAAAGCTGTGTACCAGAAACCCCTTTTAAAGTGAACCCCACCTGTGTTTCACAATCACGCGTCACATTGCTCACGCGTCACGGTGCACATGCTTCACATTGCTCACGCGTCACGGTGCACACGCTTCACAGGCTTGCATGATAAACTTAAAAATAAAAACAGGAAGTCAGTGTGGGGGAGGGGCGGTGTTTACATAGAAATACACTGATAAGCGGGTAAACCGTGTTGGCGTCAGCTCACATGACCCACAGCCGTGATCTCACATGAACCCCAGCTCTTGGTGAAATAACCGTAAGGTCACATACACACGCCAATCACCGTGGCAACAACATCGTCCAGAACGCAAAATACAAAGCGGGGCTGATTCCTGCACCGGTAAAAACTCAGCATTACTGTTGACCGGAACCAGAACTCGTTAGTAAATTGGGCTCAGACCGGGGGAATCTTCCAGATCAGAGGTCTGACGTCATCTTATTGGGATGTCATGACTGATCCTATAATTCATACATAAAATGTCAGGAAGGAGCTCCTATCACTCTTAGCCGAGCGTATATTCTGGATGAAATTGCCGTCTTCTGACCCCGGATACGAATACCGTTTATTTTCATTAGAATGAAAACGCAGACTATGAGAGAGTTTTTAATTCTTTTAATAAGACTTTGACACTGATAGAAATTAGCAATTTACTTTTTTAAATACATATTTACGTAATTTAACACAAACTCCTGTTCACTCGAATAACTTCCAAAGAACAGTAACTCTTAACACCCCAGAGGGGTAAGAATGCATTGCACATGACTCTGGCACACAGAGAGTTAATGGCGCTGGGGGCAGATCTTCTCAATGTGCTTTAAAATCACAAACCCGCCAATCTGGTAAAAATAAAAATGTAAACATTTACCGACGGAATGTGTAAAGAAACACGACCCGCTACACGCCGTTTCAGTGGCCCCTCGCGCACCCAGGGCCACAGCTGCCTGCCCGAGATCGGCCCCTGGGATTTACCCTGTGCAGGGGAACGTGAGGTAGTGAGAATGATTATACGGAGTTCCCCCGGCCCGGGGCAGATGGGCAATAAGTTAGACATTTAAAAGGACAGGAATAATAGAAATGGCTCCGGAGCGCAGGACCCGACCTGAAGCACCTGGATTCACGCACAGACCGGGAGGCCGGCGGCCCCTCATTTATCAAATAAAAGCAGCAACACCGCCGTATTATATATATAATATTTTAAATAATACATATATATATAAAATCACATTAAATCCCTGTGTATTATTACCCTCCCAGCTCCAGTGCAGAGCTCCAGCGTATATCTCTGAATACTCTCATACTTCGATAAATCTTTAACTTTAGTAAATAAAACACAAACAGCAAGTTCCACGAACACATTGCCTGCCTCTAAACGCAGAACACGTCACACACGTAAACATACCGCACAGACCCAAATCCCCACCCGTACCGACCCCCGGGGCCATCCCGAATCCCCACGCTTAC
>VKOC01000009.1:18548467-18608490 GCA_009364415.1 Spea multiplicata | reverse complement strand
CCCCCCCCCAGAACGTATTATTAGTATTTAAAGACAATTTATTTAAAATATACAGTAACCTTTCCACTCTCTAGGGCAATAAGGCACTACGGTAATGGGGTATTTGTAGGATAGCGCCCCGTTTTGGGACGCTCGGTGCTGTGTTCTCTTATGACGTTTCAATAGTTTGTTGAAAAATATAAGCTATTCGTTTTCGAATCACTTTGTATTTGGAAATTATCGAAAGTCGGTCCCTTTCTCGTTAAGACGTTTCACGACTTTAAGTACCACTTTGCTTGTAAGTCTTACCAAGCGATGGGTCTTTTTTTTTTTTTATTTTTTTTTATTATTATTATGTTGTTTTATTATTATTTTTAAATTCACGTGTTCTTGCCGAAGTACGATCGAGTATATGGGGAAAAAAAAATTCTACCATTGGACTATAGGACAGCAGAGAGGATCTGTCCAGCCCTTCTTGTGCGGACTTAAAAAAAAATAAAAAATAAAAAATAAAATAAAAAAAACAGAAGACGTACGTTGCTTATGGATGTTATACGGCTAATACGAAGAGTATTGATCAGGAACAAACTTCAACCCAAATCCAGGACACGACTTAGGAAGACAAATGGTATCCAGTGATCTGTTTTATTGGCTTGAAGGTTTTTTTTATTGGCGTGAAGGTTTTTTTTTTTTTAAAGACATTGATTCCAGCATTGAAAGGAGACCACAATGGGCCACCAGACCTTCTGGCGAATAGTGGACTTTTTGGATAAAAAAAAAAAAAACTTTATAAAACGTAACGTAATCTTCACCAAACTCGTGGTGCGACGGCCGGTGTGGATTTGAAAAAAAAAAAGAAAAAAAGAAAACACTGCCTTATAAATGTTTATTTTCCGGGGGTCTAACTAAAAACTTTGCGAATGCCCCTACTTGCCGGTACATAGTTTGTAAAGCAGCACGAGGATGATCCCGACGGTCGGAGGCACATGAAGTCGTGATGCTGAATGTTTCAGAGACTTATTTTCTTACTTTTTTTGTTTTTTTTGTATATGATAATACGGTGTTTTCTCGTATCGCCTACGCATGACCTGCATCAAAGCTTGGTATGAAATTATGGCATTCTAATGGCGGCCGCTTTGCCTGCCGCGTTCTGTCCCCGTCTGACCGTCGGCCGGGTTTTGTCATTTAGGGGACTGGGTTTGGGTCGGGAATTTGGTAAAATGAAACAATTCGCCGTTATGGAATTCTTAAGGTTCTAGAACGTTGCTGTACGGAGGTTCCGTGTACGAGCCGGATAGGCCGGGGAAACCTGATTTCTCAACTCGAGGATTTCCGTTGCCTTGCTAAGCAGGACGTAAAGTCTTTAATGCTTGTACTATAACTCCCATCATCCTCCGCACGGCTTTTGGGCTGATGGGACTTGTCCAGCATCCGCTGTCGGTCTTTATTTGGACAAACCTCCCGTATAGCTGGGAGGCGAAGAGATAACCAAGTTGTGTTCCTCTCCATGCTGTTGGACTCCGACTTCCATCACTCTTACCCGACGTCTGGATGGATGGCTGTAATGGGAATTGGAGTCCAACAACATCTTCTCTTCCTAATGACTTTGAGAAGGAAGCCAATGAAAGAAAACTGTGAAGATCCCTAATTTGATCGCTTCCCGCACGGAACGCGAGACCCCCGATAATCCTTATTAACGAGTTATGGATACTTTATATCCTGCGGATGTTTCGGGTTTTAACGGCAGTGCCACAATCACAAAAAAATCTATTTTAATGATAACCAGGGGTCATTATCACTTTATTCTAACCATTGAATTATTTTAAGACTAAATGGGAAGCCAAACACCCCCTCGATTGTAACGGGGGAGGGGGGATAAGTTGACTTATCAAGTTGCCTTTAAATACAAGCACAGAAACCTAAAATACGTATAAATGGGGGGCCGGAAATATATATTTCAAAGATGGCTTTAAAGAAACACAACTTAATAGGACAAGGTCTGTAATGACGCCTCTGCACGTTGGACGGCGAGCGTGTTGCCGTTTTAGCGGGTGGCGCACGCTAATTAAATGGCGCACGCTAATATTTTGTTCAATTTTATGTTTTTCTCTATAAAATTAGGTTACTGATAATTATTGCACTTTCTCTTTTGTAGAAGTAGAATTTTTTTTCTCTTATTTTTTTTTTTTAGAAAAACCTGGAAAATATTTTTTTAAATATTTTTTTTTTTTTTATTTTTTATTTTTTTTTGTGTAAATTTATAACAAGAAGGGAAAATCATGCACAAATACCGTGAGAGATGTAAGTTCAGCTGGCGGCCCTGTAGCCTAAATTGGGGCCTGGTTAAAGTTATCGCCCATTATACCCCAAATAAAGCTGAGGATAATGGGAGTTCGAGTCTAGCTAAGGACAGGTTTCCTAAACTCAGACATTATCCTCCTTTTTTTTTGTCAAATATTTTCACGCATTTTAATTAGACTTATTTAGGTTTCTTTCCTACATATTCAGGAAATTTTAGTAATTTAAAAAAAATATATATCCAAATAACAGACCGGCAAGACTGAATGTCATTTCTTTTTGACAGAAAGTAATAAAAAATAGTTTTTTAAATTTTAAAATATTTTGTATTGACAAATAAAATTGGGGCAAATAACTTTTATTTAAGGTCCGCGAGGCGGAGTAATGGCGGTTTTACGCAAAACCTCTCTCAATTGGCCATAGCAACCCGACAATGTTCCTGCTGATTCGACTGTTCCATCTGTTGCCATGGTGATGATAAGGCCAGTTTCAGAACTCTGCACCGGAATTGAGCTTTTTTTAAACACTCCCCCTCTATATTTTTATTTTTTTATATATATATATATATATTTAAACAGCTTGTATTTTTCAGTATTTCAGACTTGTTTACCCCAATTTTCCCTGACGTTTGAATGTAAGATTTTCAGGGACACTTGGAAGTGCGCGTGGGGGTTCAGGACGTTAATACCGTTGTGATCTGTATTGAAAAGCGGTTTATTGCTTGTGTCGTGGTATCTGGGACGTTACATTGAATGTGTGCTTATGACGCTATGCGAAGATGGCCGCCGCAGCTTATGCAGGCGATATTTACCCTCTGAACAGCATATACTGCCAGGTGAAGCTGCAATATGTAGCACTGCAGCTTCTTACCACCCCTTGTAGCTTTATATTCAAGATAATTAAGAACGATTCCTCTTAACACCTTCATGTCTAGCCAGGCAGCCACGCGGGATATCATTAATAGCGTAATATTTCATGAAGTGGCTCCTCGGGGGAGGGGGGCGATGATGTAATCGGGGCTCGTTTTCAGCATAAGGGCATCGGTTTCAGGAGCGGGGAACCCAAATCTATTTAAATTCTAGAAAAAGAACCCCGGGAACAATCGTTGCGCCGGGGGTTCCGTGAGTTGTTCACAGCAGCGTTAAATCGTCGAGGACGGATTGCCATAAACCAGCGTGATGCAGGGTCTAGACATAAATAGGTTTTTTTTTTTGTTTTTTTTTTCCTTGAAATGTCAAATGTGCTGACGCCAGCTGATGAATGTGCAAAGTTAGAGAAAACATTGTGAAAGTTTTATTTTTATTTTATTTTTCTTTGCTAAAAAAGCAATATAGCCTTATTTGTTGTTTTTTTTTGTTGTTTTTTTTGTTTTTTTTTTAACCACTACTTCAGGAGTAATTTTGCACTATTTTTTCCTTTTTTTTTTCTTTATTCCTTTCATGTTTGCGTTGCCAGCGGACTCCATACATAGTCCACCATCCATTTTCAAACAGCTATTTCAGACTCAACCACTCTCCCGTCTCTGGCACGTGGTACAGTCCTCCTATAAACACAGTTATCTGCTATTTTTAACCGGATTTAGTTTTTTGGGTTTTTTTGTTGTTGTTTTTTTTTCTTCTATTTTTGTAATGCAATATTCATCACATTGGTTTTACAGGATACTGTAGCTTATTCGTTGTGTCTTCATCTTTACCATAAAATATTCATAATATCTGCTGGTGTAAAACATTAGACAACAGTTTCTGGATAATCTGAACACAATGAAAATTGTAATTTGCTCTGTTTAACATTTTTTTTACTTAATAAAAAGAAAAAAAAAACACATTTTATTACAAAAAGTGAAAATTGCTGTAAATTCATCTATTTATTCATCTTATAATTTATATTACTCATCGATCTTTGTCTTTTTGTGATGACAAAGGATTTATTTAATAAAGTTATAAATTCAAGCTTTTTTTCATAATGATTTTAATTACCCTTATTTGATTTAAAGTTTTAAAATACTGTCACTGTTGTCAGCTCCTATAGTAAATGTAGGGTTAAAGAAAGAAAAAAAACCCATGGCTGCATGCTGACAGCATGCAGAAAAAAATGTTCGATCCCTGCATGGGACGTAACCGGTGTGTGTTTATTATAATAAATAATATAATGATGGCGTTTAATCTCAGTGTATGGGTGCCCACAGGCTTCGTGCACAATTTAGACGCAATAATTATATGTAACGGCCCCTCAACAGTTGTCGGGTGACGCTGCATTAAATGAATTAGGGGCAATATTTTACTATTAAATAAATCTGCAGACTGGATGTAATATGCTCCACGTGAACAGCTATAAAATAAACACCGATTTTGTATTTACTTAGTTTAAACCACCTAATCCATAAAATCTGGTAATTCTTGTCAACTAACACACCAGGCAAATACCCTCCCTAGGGCAAACTGTCTTTTTTCCATCACTTAATGCCCTACCTTGGATGCCCCTAGCTGCCTATTTTGGTGTTGGAAAAGGGCAGATGCTGGGTCGGAATTATTCCATGATGGGACTTGAGTCACCCCAGGTTTTTCATAAAACTCAGTTTAACCCAATGATGATTATTAGATAACTATTTATTGATAAGGATTTATTGACCCTACCCAATCATCTGTATGTAGATACATATAATAAAAGTATCACAATATAATGAGGTTTAGATACATTTATATAATGAAGCCTCTCTTCTCATATTAACTCCTTGAGCATAAAGAGCCTTCTGGAGATTTTCATTAAAGGGGAACTTAAAAGGCACGATGGAAAAAATCAAAATAAGTGCCATTTTTGGCCCCGGCCTGTCATTTATAAAATTCTCCTCAAGCGGCCAGAAAAAAAGTACGGCAGGAAGAGTTGATGGTCCATATGGAGCTCTGACCAGTGCTAACCACAGCAAGTTTTACAGCGTACTCCACCACCAAAAGCAGCACGTGGCACACACCAAGGACCTGGGGCTTCATGGGCATCTCAGGGTCCCATTTGCCCAGAAGACTACATGTCTCCTTCTCTCACCGGTGGTACACTTAGACAAAACGGACGACACAATGGTCTAAAATAGCCTTAATCACATTAGTAAAAACATTCAAGAAACTAATAAAATGTAGGTAGGGCTTCTAGTAGAGTGATGTCTTAAGTTTCATGAACCTTTAGGACTCATCAGTGTTCTGGTGGAAGGGGGCAGTTTAAAAAGTAATGGTATTTGTTAAGGTTGTTTTTGCTAATTGTTTACCAATGAAGTACTAATAAATCATTAGGGTGTACATCATGGTTGGAGAAGAAATATCAATGCATGAACCCAAGATAAAATTGTGTCTTTAAGTTGATACATTTTACATATAAAAATACATAAGCTTTTGGGGCCTATGTGGTCCTAAAAGCTTAAGTGAATGTAATCTTTTTATATACTGCCACAATAAAAGGTATCAAGTTTAACTAGACATTCCTAAACAAAAAGGTCTGAAAACTGCATTAACATTTAGTATGCCTTCTCAAATAGTACCACTAGGCGTCAGTGTAACCAAAAAACTAAAAAGGCATACTAGGAGTCATTTCCAAATCCCACCACTAGGTGTCAGTGTAGCAATAAAATTACCGTATATCAAATATAGGATGAAATAAGTATCTTGTGATAATACCTTTTTATTCGACTAACAGAATTTCGGAATGTCGAGCTTTCGGGAGCTTTTCTCCCTTTCTCAAGTCTAAAACATTTCTGAGCAAAACAAACGACACATAGAATTCAAATGTGGTGTGGCTTGTCATTTCGAAATTCTGTTAGTCCAATAAAAAAGGTATTATCATAAGATACTTATTTCACCTGTTATCTGATATTGACACCACTGGACTAATACGGCTACAAACTCTACTCTACTACCATAAAACTATAAACTATAATGGGAGTCATTTCCAAATCTCAACACTAGGTGTCAGTGTAACCATAAAACTAAAAAGGCATCCTAGGAGTAATTTCCAAATCCCACCACCAGGTGGAGTCATATGATAAATTCTGATACCAAAAAACAAACCGGATTTATTTTGTCCCATGAAGGAAACTTTTTTTCTATATATATATATTTCCTAATTTTTAAAAAATGACTTCTAAAAATTGTTGTTACATTTGCAATAAAGTTTCACTAAACACGAAGAAATATTGCTATTTTAATTTTCTTCCAAATGTAATTGATTTTTTGTTTACATGATAATTTATTAGGAATTCCAGAAATCCGAGGTGGATGCTCAGTGTTGTATTTGAGCCCTGTGGTTGGAAACATTTGTGTCGCTTCCTATAAACTGCTTAAGTAACATTCATGAACGACGTCGGGAACTTTATTGCAAATTTGTGTCTAGCCACCATACTTAATATAAAGGCATTAGGAGGGTAATGGGAGGGATATTTAAAAACAAATCATGAAAAAGAGTAAAAAAAGTGCAAGAAACCATGTAAAATCCCCAGTATTTTCATTTATTTTTAATACTAATAAACATACCCCTATGAATATAAAAAAAATAATTGCCTGATGTTTTTTCTCTGTTTGCCTCTGGCGATACATTCACAATGACTGTTTTTAGGGATTATACGGATCCAGGCTTGTTCTAAATTGAAAGGTGCAGCTCGTCATCTGAGTTCAAGAAGGGATGTGGAAAAGCACGGCATCTACTGAAATACCCTTCCTAGGCTGTCAGCCCCTTAACTCTTACATTCAGGCACAAAACATAGCTCCATATTCATCAAAAGGCATTCTGGTGCATTCCATTGGTTTCCATGGAAACAGGATTGTATATAGGAGAGAATGTACTTAAAAACACATTACATATCATACTATCTAAATTGTGAATAACTTTTTATGTGACAATGTAAAATATTCATGTTTATTTATACAATTAATTTTATTTATGTAATTTAATTTATTTGTTTTTTAAAAAGTTCACACACATTAGTTTTTGGTGCTGTATTCAGATTTTTTGTTAAGTCTTTTATAAAATATATATAATTATAAAAATAGCCTTTGTTTCAATAGATACAAAAACAGTCAAGATTGTTTAAGTTCCCAAGATAAACGCTACAAAAAAAATCACACACAATCACGTTCTTTGATTCTTGTGGTTTGTTTTATTGTGCAACAAACAAGTGTGACAATGTTTCCTTTTATTTATGTATCAGGTACAAAGTCCTGTCCGTCACCTCTGTAAAGCACTGTAAGGGGTCTTTGAGGGTCACCCGTAGGGTGGAATGGGTCCCACCGGTGACCACCCAGCACCAAACAAGGGTGAATGCAGACTCTTCTAATAATAAGGATACAAACAGTACAAAAACTGCTATAATGCACATAAAAGAACATTCGTCTTATTTATCAGACAACACAGGATTTACAGAGATATATTCTTGGCTTTTGTAGAAGACACTGAATGGAAGGATGATTAGAAACCTGAGCATTAATAGTTAAATTTGTGGAACTCAACGATGCGGTCAAAAGTGCGGAAGGCCAACCACCCAAAAGCCACGCGGCCCCCCGATCACGTCAATGAGAGCAAAAGTCAAATTATGCAGAACTTATCAAGAGTAAAAAGGCCACAAGAAGGGCACCAAACGAAGGCCCCCGATTTGTGCTTCTTTAACTAAATGTATAGCAGATGAAGGCCACAGTGAGTATGCAGGGCTGTTTCTTACACAATCCACCAATTTCATGGGGCTTATAACCGGGTTCCAGTTCCTGGGGGGATATCTCGTCCTCCATTTACCAACACTGTGACCTAATAAGCGTCCCACATCTCAGTTATCTCATTCAGCCACAACACGCGAGAACCGCAGATAAAACGTTTGCTTTCCTGTTACACAATCATGAAAGCAAGGACCCGAAGTTGGGACAACAATGAGAGGAACCAAACTCCTGCGGCTTTTCTCTTCTGTGTCCAGATAAGGCTGAAAAATGAGATTTTGTGGCCTTTCGTCCCAGAAGATATCTAGTGATGCCTGGTGACACATTTTTTAGGCTCAAATTGTTTTTTAAGCCGCGTTCTCAAAAATACAAAGTGAACATCACTTAACTGTGGTCACACAATGGGGGCCAGGAGGCAAACTTTGAGGACCAATCGATTAGCCAATGTTGGATTTTTGCTGCATTTTAGACCTAGAAATCAAAGGGTATTTGCCTAAATACCAATAACTGAAATGCACTGACCCAGTGACCTCTGCACTTAAAGAATATAAATTATGCTTTGGACTTCCTTAAATATTTCCCTATGTGGAAATGAACAAAAAATGTACAATTCTGAACGGCATTTTGATTTTATTGCTCATTCACTTTCAGCCTGAGTACTGATGACCCAGTTGCCTTAAAGCAAAGGAATGAATTTAATTCCAAAGAGTATGAATAATAATTATATATATATACCGTATATACCGTATATATATATATATATAGAAAGGAGGCATCCTGACACCTAGTGGCTATTTTTAAGAATACACCTCATATTACACTCCAATGATACACAGTGACAAATTAATACATTCTTAAATATTCTACAAATATTGTATCATTATATAATTATATAAGCATACGGCTGTGATGATAAAAAGTAAAAAGCATATCAATGAAGAAAGTACACATTATCTGCACAAACAGAAGGAGTAACTTAATGGTTTGTTTTATGAGGGTGGGATAACAAAATAACGAAAAAAATCCATCAGTATATATACATCTAAGAAAAACTGTGATTTTGGGCTCTGTGGTGATCCCTTTTGTTACAGATTTGGAAAGCATTTAATGTTAGACGTTCTATTTATATCTTTGCATAGACTGTAGAACGAGCCGGGCCATAAAAATAATCTCCAAACTGGTTGGTTTGCAGAGATGTCTTTTATTGGTGGTCTCACCGACGGGCCTTTACGAGGGGGTCCTCTTCCTCACGCTGTGCACCCCCTTTGTGCAGGACGATTTAGGTCAGAGGGCCGCACAACGTGAGGGATCCTATGGTGGCCTGTGCCTTCCAAAGCATAGATTTCCATAGCCTAAATGGACCAGTTACGAGTGAGATAGATCTCTGGAACCGACTCAATGAGCTACACCTCACTGGGAAGCCCGATTGCCCCCCAAAAATTCTACCTGCCCCATAAAGCAGCACACGGGCTTCCTCCTCCAAAGCCTACAGCCCTAGACCTGGTAGAACTTGCCCTTCATATACGTGAAATGCGTTGGGACCTTACTTGTTCTCCTGCTCTTGGATCTGGATGATTTAGGACACTAGAAAGGTCTCAGGATCTAAGCATCAAATGAGGTTTGTGATACTTTGTAGCTGATGTCTCAGTTTGTACAAAGTTGCCCCATTTGGTGGTAATTAAGACATTATGTGATGTTCAAGCATCGAGTATCATGTAACCTACAGGTACAGCAAATTTAATTTGGCGATTGTCCACGTTTCTAATTTTTATTGAGGGACCTATCACATAACTAACAGAATAGATAGCCAGATTATCCAAATTTCCTTTTTTAATCTTTTTTTTGTTATTTATTTTATTGTCCTATTTTCTCATCAAATAAATCCCTCTGCCATTTTTCATTCCTCTCCCAGTACTGACGTAACTTCAACCATCTAATTCTTTGTAACCCCCAATGGATCCCGTTAAAGCAAGTAGGAGTTCTTTTGAATACCGATGGGTAAGGTATGGAGGGGGGGGTGGGGGCAATCAGCAGATTCAAGAAAAGAAAAAAAAAGAAAGGATTTGTCGACCACCACCAAAAAAACCACGTTTGTAGAGGTGTTTAAAAAAAAAAACGCAAATATTTTTTTTTTCCTTTACTATCAAGAAAAAGAAATCAGAAACTGAAGACATAACAAAATATTATAATGGAATAATAATATATAATAAATATATATATATATAATGCTTATTAACCTTTTCCAGTAGAAATTATTTTATATACTGGTCTCTAGGACAAGGCAAGGGTTAAAATAGTGATTGCCTGTCACGGGAAATGTTGCAGAAATTAAAAAAAAATAAAAAAAAAATTCCAGAAATAAAAATCAGCAGTAAGCGTCGAAGCTGAATGTTTGGTTTTTTTTTGTATTATAATTTTTTACGTTGTGTTGATCGTTGATTTTTGTCGATGATTGTTTAATGTACACAATTAGTGGGGATAAAGCAATCATTAACGCACCACTGAATATTTGTTTTTTGGGTGGGGATTTTTGGATATCCACTCAATGGATTGCTCAGATTTGGCGCCGGCAGAACGCGCCGGATGATTACGATGTAATGAAAGTCGTTCGCTTGAAAAATGAGGTTGGTTCAGAAATATTTTATGCCTTTTTGGCCACATAGACAAGGAAGCGGCAACCTCTCCATACCCCAGCTGCCGCGGACACCATTTCTCTATGTGCCTATGGCTGGCTGAGTGTGCAGGGAGTGGTAGCCCTCTGCAGCCGAAACGTCAATGGTGGCTTCCCTATCATCCCATTTAGGACCAACAACCTGGATTTCTCTGGCAATAAAGAAAATAATAACTGGACAGGAAAAGCGTATATTGTCAACCAACCCATTTTCAAGACAGTTATGTTGATTCTATGTAAGTTAAACACAGATATTGTGATATTAACCCTCGGCTGACCGACCGACCAGCCAGCCTTGGCCTCAATTGCATAGCTTGTTTTTTTTTTTTTACTACGGAGCCCGTAGACCGTGTGGCCTACGGTCTTCTTCAGGAGTGGGGTAATACAAATGGCACTCGGGGTCCCCGCGTACGGTGGGGGCGCCAGGGAGGAATTTTCCCGTGGCGGGGTTCACGCACCAGCATTCTCCGCGTTGACCGTTCACGGACATCTTGCACTGTCGGAGAAAACACAGAACATTCACGGCTTAGGGACGGCCTCGGGGCTTGTGGGTTTAACATCAAGAACAGGGATGGGCGACCTAAGACGGGCGCACCTTCCGAATTCTGGGATCCCCCAGTTTTATCTCCATAATGATCCATTTTTCTTGGAAAATACTGAGAAAATGGTTCTCCAACTCAAAAGGGGGGACATTTCTGCGTAGAGCGGGCGCTCGGAGAAATGGCCAAATCCCCCCAGAAGGAAGGGAAGGGGGGTTACAGACAAACACATTTTAGTTTTGGGTTTAAAGTAACAATCAGACCAAACATTTTGGGCGCAAAGGGTGCAGCGATAGGCGCAAGTGCGGGGGAGGGGAGCTGGAACGCAGATAATACAGGATTTTGGGACCGCGATAATTTCATGCATTCTCCCTCCTACCTGTTTGAGGTTGAAGAAGCCGTTCTTGTCGCAGTTCGGGATGTGGAGGGAGTACAGATGCTCCAGGGGTCCCCTCTCGTCGGGTAGGTGCATTATGGAGATGCGTTCCAGGACCTGGTCCAGCTGCTGCTGACAGAGGCTCTGCATCATGGAGGAGAGACGGTCAGTACCTGAAATGCTTGCGCTATCTTAGTTTATCTATTAAAGTATCTACCAACTTACTGAAATGGTTAAAATCACATTAAAAGTACGTTTTCAATAATATTTTGCTGTTTTTGCCCCTTAATATAATGTTTTCAAGTAGCTGCATATCAGCCATTCCCGCTCTGTTATCTGAGCCCCGACTCATACTGCCTGTGGGAAATAATAGAATGGCTCAGTCTTAATCATCCAGTCGGACTCTCTGACTAATGAAAGTCTATGGAGGAACAGACTTCATTAGGATTTTTGTCACCGACCAACATTACTGTATAGAGCTCTGGGGGGTTATATTACTGTATACAGGGCTGGGGGTTATATTACTGTATACAGCGCTGGGGTTATATTACTGTATACAGCGCTGGGGGTTATATTACTGTATACAGCGCTGGGGTTATATTACTGTATACAGCGCTGGGGTTTATATTACTGTATACAGCGCTGGGGGTTATATTACTGTATACAGCGCTGGGGGGTTATATTACTGTATACAGTGCTGGGGTTATATTACTGTATAGCAGCGCTCGGGGTTTATATTAACTGGTATAGCAGCGCTGGGGGTTATATTACTGTATAGCAGTCTTCTGGGGGGTTATATTACTGTATAGCAGTGCTGGGGGTTATATTAACTGTATCAGCGGGCTGGGGGTTATATTACTGTATACAGCGCTGGGGGGTTATATTACTGTCATTAGCAGTGCTGGGGGTATATTAGCTGTATACAGCGCTGGGGGTTATATTACTGTATAGGCAGGGGCGCTGGGTTATTATACTGTATACAGCGCTGGGGGTTATATTACTGTATACAGCACTTTACCAATGACCAAATTCAAGCATATCCGCATAAAATGATAAAGTATAGATGTCATTTACGTACTCGCTGCCGGGAATGCTTTTTGTCGTCGGCTCCGTGGTTCTTGCTGGTTTTTGACCTCTGCTGCTCGTTGGCTTTTTCTCGCTGCATCGCTTGTTCTTTCATTCCTGTCCTCGTCAGCTTCTTTGGAATGAACTCTCCGGGAACCACAGGCCCGGCATCCAAATTATTGTCGATGAGCATGTTGTCCGACCGGTCTTCTTGCACCTCTGCGTGAGGATAAAAGAAGAAAAACCATTAATGAACAATCTTCACCCCCCCATCACTATCTACCCCCAGTCTCTAATACCCCAGCTACGGAGGGTCTCGCACCCGAAAGGCCAATGAGCCCACGTCCTATGTACACGAGAATGACGCACAAACAAAGTAAAAAGATCACTAAACATATTTAATTACCATCGAAATTGTTAATTAGAAATAATGCCCCCCCCCCCAAGACTCATCAATTCTTTAACAGTCAGCAGCTGACCATAAAAGACATTTACATTTTTTGGGGGGAGCCTCTACAAAGATTTTGTGAAATCTGCTCAGAAAATCCATGCATCCCCAAAAAATTATCCTTTCCCAAAAAGTTATTTTATTATACAGTGGAAACGGTTTATTCGGGGAATCAGCAACAAAAATACATCCTTTTATAAGGAGATCCATTTTAAGGTGAATACATACAAAACGCAACAAAAAAACTAACCAAAAAACGAAACAACGGAGTCATTTCGGCTCTAGCACTTTACGTATCATGAATGTTGGGTTGGTTCTAGATCACGTTCTACAGGGCTTTGGGGGGAAAACTTTTAAGTCTTAGAAGGAACCGAATTAACCCCAGCCGGCCGTAAAGGGTTTGAAGCGGTCAGTAATGGCGCCTCGTTGCTTATCTTTGTGAACGACGTTCCCTTTGATGGTACCGGGGGGGGGGGGGTTTGGACCATTCTGGTCCGTTTGACCCAAGTCGGGTACCTTAGACCTCAGAATAAATGCAATTGCCGGCGGTCACCGCAGGTGGCTGAGGAATAGCAGCAGCGTCTTCTCGGATTGCGCTCGGTTGCGACATAGAAATGGCAGCCAAGTTCTACGTCCCGGAGCCCCCGAGGGTCCCGATGCTGGCATTCGTTTCCCTGCTTTGGCCGGGCGGCACCCTGCAGAACTCACGGGACTTCCTAAGGCGCCAACGACTTTTGGGTCACACCAGAGTTTCATCATCTCCTCTGGTTTCTGCGTCCCTGGTGGTCCTAAAGTTATTTCCCCTTTGAGTCAAAACTCAGCGCCGGGAAAATGGATTTCCTACAAAAAAAAACTACCCGCCCCCGGCTTACCTTCCAACGGAGGAAACGTCTACCAGGTCTGGGGGCGAAGACCCCGAGAAACACTTGGTTCCCTCCTGACAACTAGAGTTCACCTTGGGCCGTGCTAAATGTAAAGGAATCCTTGAGGCCGTTCTGTTGGTTTCCATGGTGACCATCATATTTTATGATATTAACTTGACTAAGCAGCTAACCTTGATGAACCCCAAGTCCCTCGCAAGGCGGACAATAAGAACCGGTTTGTTACAAGTCCCTCTGCCGAATGTTGTTTGACCGCATGGACCTTACCGGAAAAAGGAACCCACGACCATGCGCGGTTACACGCTAACGTACACGAGGCCACCATGTCTGCGTGTGCCTCTCTACACCTTATTTAAAGGAACATACCGGTACATAAATCCACTGGAAGTTATTCTACATTTCTTGTCAATTATGATGATATTTGGTATAAAAATAGCCTAATCTATGGATTTTTTGTAAAAGCATGGAGACGTTTCCTGGGGGGGGGGGGGGCGGCCGGTGACCGCTGGTGCTTTGGGGGTGGGTGTCCTAAAGTCCTCTTTCTTCGCTTTTCATTAATATTCTTTAAGGTGTTGGTAATAAAGAGGCCGCTGATGTTTGTTGAGTTTGTGGAAGAGCCGCTGATCCCCGATTGGCAGTGCGGGCGACGCGGAGCCTCGTGAGTCTCTACAGGAACAGCTAATGGCGGCTCGGTGCCGATAAAATCCGCCGATTATCTGAAGTTTACTTAGCGATTACAGAATGTGGCCCCGATCCACGAAGCCCGTTTAACCCGCGAACGTCCGCTGCTAACCTGCATGGCTTTCAAAGAGTTAAAAACTCCGGCAACTTCCCAAATTCCGCATTTTAAATGGAAGAAGCCGAGGGACATCTTACGTCAGATTGTAATGGTTTTTTTTTAAACTTAAAATAATATTTTTTAGGGAAAACGAGAATCTGCCGGCAGATCGGCCCCATCCGGCCCCCGTCTTCGTCGCCCGTTTCTCCTGCTGTAACGGCTCAAACCTTAATCAGTCGTTGGTTCTCGTCTTAGATTTCAGGAGCTGATGTCTATCCCATGCATGTTTATCCCCTCACTGTATTACCCTCACCACTTCTGCCGGGAGGCTGTTCCACTTATCTAGCACCCTCTCACTTTATTGCTCAAATCTATCAATACATGTAGTAACTCGGGTCCTGGATAAAAATGCGTATTATTTTTCTTTGAATCTATCTATCGGTCCCAATTTTTTAAAAATATATCTTTAATTTACATTATTATTTTTTTTGCACTGTTTGCGGCTTTTTATTTATTAAAGGTTTCACAATATTGAGACATTTCAAGTATCTGTTAAGTGTTTTGGGAGCCAGACGACCGCATGTTTGTTCACTGCTGCTGGACGTTGGACCCGCAGGGACGTTATCTGGAACCGAGGGCAGAGCAAATGGAGATAAACAGGCGGCTCGCCGGTCTGAGGCTCTGCGGAGGGGCCGAGATGATCTGCGGGGCGCTAATCAACTCGTCTGCTCATACGCAACTTTATTAAATGGCCGAGAGGGACAATATTTATAGTGGGTGTGGCGAAAGGGGTGGGGCTGGGGGCGGGGCTTTACCCGGACTTTATATGCTACATTGTCGTATGTCGATTAGAATTGTGACATTCGGAATTCTTTAAATTTACCTCATTTTGTTTAATCCGTTAATTCTTAGAAATGTCTGAAGACGAGGGGGGAGCGAGACTCCTCGTTATAAGATAAAAAGTCCCTTTAGTTGGAGTTAAATTTTGCCCCCCCCCGAGAAACTGCTTGTAAATGTACAAAGTTGTCCTTATTCTCTTTTCTATTGTACTTTTCCCCCAAAAAAGGCAGCTCTTTCTGCTTCAGCTCCTTTCCAGGATTTCTCGCCGTGGCGGCCGTTACCGAGCTGCGACCGCATGCGGCGAATATCAGCAGACGCTGCGGGAGCTTCCAGCGATCACCGCATCCAATTTCGCTCACAGCGGGCGAGACGCTCGTTGAGAAGACGAGCCCCGCGACGCAAGCTGTGCGGGCAAAGCTGACGGAAGACTATTTTCCAGTCTTAAACATATAAAACATCTTTAAACGGGACTTTCAGGGCGAGGGGCTGGAAATGAAGTCAAAAACATTAAAAAAAAAAAGGCGATGTAAATGAATATGAAGGACGGATAAACTCGGTGAAGAATAAATATCTATTCTGATAATTTGCTGTCCCATGGAAGTAGAATCGGTCTCAGGAATAAACTGCTCAAAAGTCTCAAAATATTTCCCCGAAGACGAGGACATCTCCATTATTCCATTATTTTTCCATAATTCCCTGAAATGAAGGGAAAAAATACCCTGCTGGGTACCCAAGGTTTACGATTTACTAAATCTAAATCTATTCAGGTGGAATTTGATTCTTTGCCACCAAGTTGATGTCCACAAGGACCCAACTGGACAGAGCCGGGCGCTGCTCGTGGATTTAAACCTGAAACCAATCCCTAAAATCTCCAAACAAGCAGATAAAGCACCCAGAGGTGAGGGGGGGGGGTTCATTTTCAGGGCAGAAATCTGTTCTTAGCAATTTTCTCATCATTAATAGATTTTTCATTTTTTTCTGTCCATTTTACTACAAGAAAGTGACAATTGAAGTGAATAAGTAAAGCAATAGAATTATGTTCTCTGGCTATTACCGGTTTATTATTATTTTTTATTATTATTATATTTTATTATTATTATTTTTTTATTATTTATTGGTTTGTAAAGCACCCCCCTATTCCGCAGCGCTGTACACTGGGTATAAAATACATATCCCAGCCCCTTGCATTCTGCCTCGTAAGTTCTTTCTCTAACCGCCGCATCTGTCAATGACTAAGAATTAAAATGAAGGACACATTAATTAAGAGGCGTAGTTCCCGGCACTCGCTGCTCAGACATGTTGGTAATTTTAAAATCTCGCCTCGGGCCTGGAATCCCTTCTGGCAAACAAAGTTTTTTTTTTTCCTCCTCCGAGAATCATCACCCCGACGAGCCTCTGTGTACTCAACATCCTGACACGACGCTGACGAACGCGGGGTGTTTCCCGTCCGCGCATTCACAGCTAGTGAACCGTGGATGGACCGCGCTCGGCAATCACAAAAACATGAAGTTAAAGTAAAACCCTGGAGCATGTGACCTTAAATGATGCCTACGATCTAAGGGGAAAAAAAGAGATTAGCGTACGGGGCGATGTGCGGGGCCCACGCTGTTTTGTTTCTACGGAATGGTTAACCAAGTAATGATCTTTCTTAACGTTCCATTACATGAAGGTTCTAGCAAAGGTTTTTCTGAGAAATACATTATAATCTGTAACTCCTGACCCGGAATCGTAAATTTAGAGAATGAACCCTTTGCGTGGTTATATTGCGTCTCCTTATACGGTTGATTTTAGGTATTGGACACAAAGGGTCCCGATTATCATTCCTGGGAATTCTCAGAGTTTGGCCCGAAGAACTCTAGGAGAAGCGACAGTTCTCCGGGTCAACATCCGAATCCTCCAGGTCACGGGAATGGGGTCCTGACGCGCCCCACTCCCCCCCATTTCCTTTTAAATTGGGGGTATTTCACGCAATATCATTGGGAACACCCACTGAAGTCATCAGGAACGCCCACTGAAGTCAGCGGGAACACCCACTGAAGTCAGTGGGAACGCCCACTGAAGTCATTGGGAACGCCCCTGAGGTCAGAGTGTCCTCGCCGCGTCCCGCAGGCATAGGCTCGGGGCAGACAGAGCTCACAAGTTCCCAGATATGCCAATGATATGGATAAAAGAATTCATATCCAAAGGAGCAGCCCCCACCATCATCAGACAAAGATGGCACCCATCCCAGTGGCATCAACCAACAGCCCTATCTACAGCACTGGTTAATTATCATACACAGGAACGACAGCTTTCCATGGTGGAACCAAAGAAATGAAAGCCAAGAACTTGCAGAATTAAAGCCGCCGCTCAGTATAAGGAATAACTATAAAATAAAAATGTAACTACCCTTCATTATTTAATATTTTCGTTTGTTTGTTGGGGTCACTTCTCATTTTTGGACATTCGTATGAACAAAGTTGGCAAATTTAATTAAAATTCGTACGAAACCAAATGCAAATTTGACTAAGTGGAATGGCATCTTTAAAACTTATGAGAATTAGATTGCTCCGCCGTGTAAGAATGAGAAAAATAAATTACTAACCCCTAACAAATGAACAACTTCTTAAAAACTGGGCTATAATTTAGGGGTTTTTTTCCTTAATAAAAATGTTTTTCAGATGAAGATTTCATAAAGACTATAATATAAACCTAACACAACTACTAAAATATTTTAGAATATACAAAATATCATTATTTAATTATATTTTAGATTCTGCCTACATTTGGAGGAACAAGTCGCGGGTGATCACTATCACCATGTATATATTTGTCCCGATTTATTATTTAATTAGAAAAGGAAATATAGAAACAGATTTGTTTTTAAACATAAATCAAAATATCATTGGTTTAAAGCTCAAATTAACCATTTCAATCCCTCGTCATCCTTCTCCTGCTTTCCTACCAAAGAACATTATGTAGCAAATGCTAAACGCAAATCAGATCCAGCGCTAAAAAGTTTAAAAGAGGACTCCACAGGGAAAATGTTTGGTTGCCAAGGGGTCCCCTACTACTGTATTCCTCAACATCAGCCCTTAATACCCCCTGGGTATAAATCTGGGTATATATCCTGTGGGTCTTCAGTCTCTTCTCATACTGGTATCTGATGAACTTAAGATAGGTGTTTTGTAAATTTGAATACAAAACATATTTCTTCACCAGGAAATCACGATGTATTGAGCCAGACCACAATATTACATCAGACTCATTCAGCTGAAAGTACTTTAAAATATAGATAGCAGGACCGGTGGGGCTGGGCCCCCCCTGCAAGACTTCTCGTACATATACAGTAACACACACACGGTAACATACATAATAACATACTTACACACACTAACATACTTACACCAACATACTTTCATACTTACACACACACTAACATATTAACACATACATACATAATGTATTTACACATCCGTTGCCATACTAACACACGCCAACATACTTACACACACACTTTCATACTAACATACTTACACACATATACCAACATACTTTTATACTTACACACACGCACACACATACACACACTAACATATTAACACATACATACTAATGTATTCACACATCCGCTGCCACACTAATATGGCACAGTAAGTAAGTAAGTAAGTAAGTATTCACACAGTAACAAACTTACACACACTCATACTCATAAATTACTAACATACTTATACCAACATACATACACCCACACTAACACATACTCACCTTTGTTGGTTCAGGAGAGAAGTTGGCTCTTATGCTCCCTCACATGCAGCCCACGACTGAGTGCGGGGGAGACTACGTCATATGGCATCACCGTGCGGGAAATGGGGCAACGCTGTTACAAGGAGGCCAATTTTCCCCATCGTTAATCTGCCCCAGCTTTATGGAAATGCAAATGGGGGTCCGAGGAGGTCAACTTTAATATCAAATGGTTGGAAGACAAAAGAGGTCTCATCCTGAGATAAGGAGATGCCTCTTTATGAAAGAAATAGTCAAGTACAATGGAAACAAACAACCCTCCTTCACGTGAAGTGGGAAGAAAGCCGTGGAACGGGAAGGTGAAGACGAGCAATGTCGGGGAAACGTCTGGAAAGATTTGTACTGAAAGACTAGACGATGTAAGGATGGATCCCACCATAGAAGTTACCGACTTAGAACTGCTTGTCGGCAGATGAAGGGTTAACGTTTTCTAAGAATGGAAAGCAGGCTTTAGAACGCCCGTTAAGTAAAAATCCCTTTGTTGCAAAAAAAATAAATAAAAAGGTTCTAAAAATTTTCTTTTTTTTTTTTTTCTTTTCTTTTTTTTCATTTTTTTTCTACGAATTTTCACGATTCAGCGGTTTCAGCCATCATGGTCTGACCCGAGGAGTCAATGTTCAACTCCGACGGGACCCAATAACTGACGGGGAAAAGGAAGGTCAGGGGAGGCGAACGCAGCGGCCCCGCAAGCCTTCATACAAATCACAGAGTACTAAATGAGGACAAGGACGGCGGCCGGCGAGCGAGGCGCTGTGGGAAGGGGACATCGCGGCTCTTTGCCCCGTGCCCTTTATTCTAATGGAAGGGAGTTCATCGTCCGACGGGGCGGCCGCCGACAGCAGCTTCTAAACCTGATCCCTATTCCCAAACGCTTCAATGTCTCGCTCGGGACTACGGACGGCTCTGTCGGCAGAACGTTTTACGTGAGATATAATAACAGAAGGGAAAGGCACAACTAAGACGTATATATCTCCCAAGTGTCCCTGTTAAGTTTGGCCAGTCCCTTTTGTGGGCCATAAATCCTCACTTGGAGGTAAGAGTGGCCATGGGATGGGGTCCCCTCTTCACCTCAATGGGAAAGGGGGCATAATATTTTATTTTTACGCCCGTCATCAGCTGGGCATGGGGCGTGAGGGGGAATGGACAGGATGGGGTCCATGCTTCCCATGCTGTACCTCATTATGAATTAACCCCATCCCACTTATAGTGGGGGACCTCTTCTACCCCCTCCAAGGCATATTTTATTCCCACCTGGCCCACAATGTTTTAGCTCAATTTTGTGAGTTTTGGGTGAGGGCATAAGAGGTTTCATTGAACTCGCATGCCCTCACATGAGATCCATAGGCACTTGCATGTCCTCGCAAACAACTGGCATATTAGTGTTCGCATGCGCTAAGTGGGGTATGGCCTGTCAATTTAACCCTTAACTCAACTGATTTGTTAGTGGATATTCCCAAATGGTTACAATCTTTGGCTGCCTGAGAGTACTGGGTGAGAGCAGTTAATTAAAGGGTTACTTTAGTGCTGTTTAGACCCAATATTCACCCTAAATACCGGCCAAAGCTGGTCAGGAGTCAGCAGCAAGTCGTGAGGAGTGAACCGACACCATTAACCGCTTTGTGGTTTCCCTGAGTTTGCAGCGCATGGCGTTTTAGGGAAACTTTAGCAGAGATTTCTGCGGTTTGGGTTTAATTGTCCAGAAAAGTTTTTACTGCTCCCCAAGGTGCGGAAATAAATTCTGCTTGGATATCAGTTTAAGTAAACATGGGGTCTCTCTCGGCTGCAGACAGGCTGTGGATGACTTCCAATTTCAGCCATAATTGTGCTTGTAACATGTCGGCCCCTGGAAGGGCCATCGTAAACCGGTGTCACGGCGTCAAGAAGTGGATTCTCTGATTTTTGTAGTGATGAGAGAGAGAGGTTGGGGTGACGGTCGCCTGTTTTGGAACAGGAGGGGTCTACGGCCGGGGGCTTCACTGCTAATTAAAATCATTTAGAAGAAGAATAATGGGGTTTATTTACCCCGTTTAGTTAATAAAGCCCCTTCTTGCTGTTTCTAATACACATTATCGGGGCTTTTAGGGCTGTAGAACCCTGCGATCCCCTCATACCCAGCAAACATTCTGACCTCCTAGAAAAGAGGGGCATCAGAGGGGGAGAGAGGGGGCATCAGAGGGGGGAGAGAGGGGCATTAGAGGGGGGAGAGAGGGGCATCAGAGGGGGGAGAGAGGGGCATTTATCCAGCAATCTCTTATGTTCTATATAATTAGAAATCTCAACCCTGGCAGTTATCTGACTCGTCGGTCATTTCCTGCTGATGCAACGACTCTCGCCGCTCCCCTATTGGCTAAGGAACTTCTATATATTTAAGCGTCGTTTTATAAACTCCGAACCTGCCGGCAGATCGGCCCCATCCGGCCCCCGTCTAGTTGCCCGTTTCTCCTGCTGTAAAGACTCAAACCTCAATCAATACGCCTATCCCATGCACGTTTCAATCCCCTCACTGCATTAGCCTCTACCACTTCTGCTGGGAGGATGTTCCATTTATCTACTACCGTCTCAGTGAAGTAAGGAGGCTTTAACATTATATCTCACCCTTTAGTTTTAGTGCCAGACTTCTTCTCATAGTATATTTTTTACCTACAGAAATGTTATTTTTGGTCAAAGCAGGCGATGCTTGACGATAGCCAAATATTTTCCAATCACAAACTGAGCAAATTCTTTTGTTTGTAAGAAAAAAAAGAGAAGAAATATAGTCTTACGTTACACAAATTACACAACCCGGACCGGCCAGCGGGCAAACAGGGCAACTGGCCGCTGGGGCATTGCCCAATGGTGCCTTCCATGCACCTTTATTGCCCCTCGTGTTGCATGGCCTGCCCTTTAGCGTGTGGCTAAGCGTGTAACATGCGGCTGGGTGTATCCAGTGCATACATGGCCTCACATAAATCATTGACAACAGGTGATGCTTTAATCGCACACACAGAAACTTTGAAACGTTTCTATGGCAGCAGCCTATCAGTGCCTCCCTTTTGTGTCACATGACAATTAAGTGTTCCCGGCAAAAGTTATGAATGGGCCAATTTTTTCTTGATTAAAGAATTATTTCTGGGCAGGCTTTGGGCTTTCAGCAGGGGGGGGGGGGCGAGGCTTCTACGGCTGCATTTAGTTCTAAAGATGTTACAAACGAAAAGCAGTAAAACCAAAAATCATATGTCAGTTACCGTGGCAACGTTTCAACCCATGCATATTGGCAATTGTTTTCTGGAATTGAAAGGGTTAGGATAAGTAGCATTTAGCGAGGTGGAGTCGCGCATGCAGACAGCTCGCCGCGGGATAATACGCAGAGATTAAGACAACGTCGCGGGAGGCAGGGATTTAATCATCAAGAGACCTGCGGTGAAGCTGCAGCCTCCGAGGCCAGTCCTGCAAATGAGATGGCGGCGGCTGGAAATGTCTCCGGAATAAAGATGGCGGAAGAAGAAGCCCTCTAACGAAAAAACTTTATGCTAGAAATGCCCCACTGAGGGGTATCCTGGGGTCAGTTGGAAACCATTCTGCCCACCTTGGAACTGGGCTGCGGAAGTTCGGGTTTGGCTGATCTTGGCTGTGAGTGTTGGGAGTCCTGGTTCTCTAGTGGACCCAGGGGCCAGACACTCGCACTCTGATGTTTGGGGGTCACTCAGTCTAAGCTTTGGAGGATCGGAACCCCGGTCACTCATCGGGGCACACTGGCAAAGAACAGTTCTGGGTACAAAGTTTGAAATGTGGAGCAATCACCATGGAAACCAACACGTGCAGTGCTTGAAAACACATGGGGCATCGGCGGGGTGCATCTCTAATCTACCTAGAAGTTCTCCTTTAAGGTAACCGCGTCAGCCATTTTTTTCCCGGGCCATGTGCATCACGTGCATCATGACATCGTGCGAGCGCTCGATGACATCACAGCATGGGTATCCCAGCGGGAACAATTCCACTTCTTCCTCCATCTGTGTTCAGAAAGCTAATTACACGTCTGTATCGCACACGCGATGCCAACAAATCATGGACGTGACACCCGGTTACGAGAAGGTGGTTGGAACCGGGCTGGGCAGACAGACAGAGGTGGCACCTACCACCCCATTAACGGCTTTACAGCAGGGTGTGTGTATCACACAACAAAGCTCAGACCTGCAACGCTAACCGCAAGAGACACACAAGTGACTGCCGCTCGCTTTAGACAGCGGCTTGCGAGACGAGCGCCGTGCGTTTCACTATCAGGTTACTTTGTAGCATCCAAAGTAACAAATTCTTAATTCTTCTAAATGAATCTCGAGACCTCAGAGGTCTCTTCTCCAATATTCCATCTAAAGAAGAGACCTCTGAGGTCCCAAGAGATTTTGGAACTTTATATCTGTTGATTAAAAAAAAAAAGGTATCTCAAGGGCTAAAGGAGCAAAAAACCGAATCCCCCGCCCCCCGACCAATCACATGACCTCTCTCTCGCCCTCGGGTGCAATAAGAGACGTGTTAGCGCTCGAACGCATCATCACGGATTCTGCACATAATTATAATAATTAAGAAAGGGACTGATATCCCAGACACTACAAAGCGCATCTAATGACGGGGGATTACAACGAAACAGATACCCCGCCGAGGCCCCGGGGGCAAGCGTTCAAAGTCCCCAGCACTCAAGGGGTTACTCAACCCATTGTCTCTATTCACGGACCATAGATGCCTATCCCATGCATGCTTAAATTAACTCACTGTATAAGCCTCTACCACCTCTGCTGGGAGGCTGTTCTGTATCTACCACTCCCTCAGTAAATGATGAAAATGAAGAGTAGGTTTTTTTTTACACATTGAAATCCTTCATCGGCCAATCAGTAAACGGCTCGATCTTTACAAAATCCTGCTACTGATTGGAGTAAAAGATTTTCATAGTGAAGGAGAAAAGGGGTATCATTAACGCTGCCCCTTGGCCACCTTCCCAGCCCCCGCCTACTATCTCTGCATATCAGTTTTATGTAAAAAAAAAAAAAGGTGAATTTTCATTGATTGGAAATAATTCCTCACTTGCCCCCCTGGCCACAGTACCCCTGATATGGGGGGGGGGCTATAATTCTTTAATTACCCCTTTATAGATAAAATGACATATTTTCCTTTAATACACAACGATGAGAAACCGTTGAAAGGGTTAAATAACCCCCAGAACACCCATTTTACCCGATATCAGCGGGACTTTTATACCCCAAATGACTCAGCATGTAGAAAAGACATGGCAATTATATTTAGAACCACTCTCATCACGCTCAGCATGCCTCCCATGAGCCCAACAAACACCCAACCTATGCAACTCCAGAACTCTGTGTACAACAACTCCCATCATGCAAGTCTTTTCATACCCCTGAAATGCTCATGATATTAAATGCATGGAAGGGTAGCCTTAGCCCCCACAACACAACTCCCATCAAGCTCAGCAAGCCTTATTAAAAAAGATATCTGTATTCAGAGGCATAGGTCACTCTGGGGTCTGCAAGATCATCCTCATCATCCTCAGGCAGCCATATTAAACAAATCAGAGGTATACTGTCATCCCAGATGCAGCCGATCACAACTCACATAATGCCCAGCCATCCCAATTACAAAGCCACAAAATATAGCCAATTACATGTAGAGACATGGGGCAAATCTTTATCACCCAGGTACTTCTGGCTACAACTCTCATTATACTCAGCCAATTATAATAAATCGTATTAACAGGGGGTTATAATCACACTAGTAAGGAGTGGCTGCCTGAGAATGATGGGTGGTGTCATACAAAACAGTAGGGATGAGCTTCTCTATCTCTATACTGTGCCACTGACATACATGTACGCCAATTACTGCTGCCCCCATCTCCTGGCTGCATGGGCATGATGAGAGTAGCAATACAAAGAATTATATACATAATTAGTAATTACCCCCTAATCCTTACCCATATCCCTTACTGGCTAGCTGGTTGTGATGGGAGTTGGACCTGGAATCAATGGGAGTGGTTGTTACTGTAACTAACCCCTTAGAAGCTGGTTTCATCCCAATAGGCCACCCCCCTCACCTGGCTAGCTGGTTGTGATGGGAGTTGGACCACAAAGCACCTGGAGTGATGGGTGGGATGATCTGGGGGGATTCTCTTTAGCTTTCTCAGCAGATAGAGTGATGGGAGTGGATTCTCCTGATGGGAGTGATCTCCTTACCTGTGCCCCGCTCCTGGCTGTAGTCGGCGGTTCTGCCCTTGGCACACGTCCCCTGCCCCTGCACCAGCGCCTGCAGGGGGAGCTCGGAGCCCGGGTTGGGGTAGCAGCGCAGCCCCGCGGCACAGCGGGCGGTGTACACCCCGCACGCCTCTCCATCCAGCCGGGCGCACACGGAGCAGCAGCCGCAGCCCGGAGCCCGCACCAGCTCAGCGCACGGGGGGCGAGCGGACGGGCAGGCGGCCAGGCGCTCCGGGGAGCACGGAGGGCAGCGGAACAGAACCTCGGCCGAGGCGGCGGAGCCCAGAGCGACCAGCAGCAGCAGCACCGGCCGGCACAGAGCCATGGCAAGGGAGAGCAGGCTGGGCAGAATGGAAAGGGATGCCCCCTGTCTGGAACAACTGCCCCTGGATGAATTAACTGCCCCCCTGTCTGGAACAACTGCCCCTGAATGGAATAACTGCCCCCTGTCTGCAATAAATGCTTTCTATCTGCAACAACTACTCTTCACCTGGGATAAAAGCCCTCTGTCTGGACCGATTGCCCCCCTCTCTGGAATAAAGACCCTCTCTTTACAGCTGCAGCCCTCTGATTGGTGCTATTGCCCTCTTTCTGGAATAAATACCCTCTACCTGCAGTTACTGCCCTCTTGTTGAAGTTATTGCCCCCTCTCTGCAGTTGCTGCTCCCTGCCTGGGATTATATTACCCCTCTATGTGGCAATATTGCCCTCTAGTTCTGTTGCCCCTTATCTGAGCCCCACTCCCCCCCTGTTTTATTGTATAACTCACTATTTGCCCCTCACCTGAATGTATTTACCTGTCCTGACTCTCTGTGCCTCTTCTCCTCTTTTGCCTCTATCTGCCCCTTCCCTCTGTGTATAATCTGCCCCTCTCCTCCAGTAGTGACTGCTGCTGTCTCTCTCAGCCCTGTCTCTGTCTACCTTCCATCCTTCTGGTTTTATCCCTGCTCTGCCCTGTTCCCTCCTCATGGCTCTCCTCCTCCTTTCCACCCCTTCCCTCTCCCTCTCTCTCTCCCCTGTCCCCCTGTCCCCCTCTCTCCTGTCACCCTCTTTCTTCCCCTTTAACTTCCTCAGGGTCTTAATCCCAAAATGTTGCAGGGAGGGCATCTAAACCCCCAATAAAAGCACTAAGCACCCCCTTCTGCCTAACCTAGGGCAACTGGTAAAAATTACCCCTGATTCCCCCCAAAATATCCTTCTAACAAAAAAAATCTGTTTGCCACAATTACTAAAATTCTTAACTGAGTCATTTAAAAAAGAGGCAAAAGAAGTCAAGTGTCCCAGTTTTATAAATATTAATATTCACTACAGAGGGGGTCTACAACCTTTAATTTTATAAGAAATATTTTTGCATAAAAAGTGGAATTTTAATATTTAAAGATATATTTTTTAAATCTGATTCACATATTTCTTTAAGTTTGGAGTTTATTTATTTGATATATATATATACATTACTCCCTCCAGTGTAGTCCAGTATACGTGGGGGGCCACTTCAGAGAGGTTTCAGTAGCCTTTAGTGTCGGAGATCCTTGCTCTTATTTTTTAGATCAGTGACTTTAAGAGATTCCTCCAATACTTTTTTTTACCCTATTATTTAAATTCCTTTTGATTAAGGTGGCCAAACCTCCACTTTCACTAGCCCTGGATTTTGTATATTCATCACGCTTCAGGATGATGATATGCTAGCAAAGGGTCTTCGAGAGGGCATTAGATAAGTGGAACAGCCTCCCAGCAGAAGTGGTAGAGGGTAATGAGGGTAATTAAACATGCATGGGATAGACATACGGCTCCTGAATCTAAGACGAGACCAACGACTGATTAAGGTTTGAGTCTTCACAGCAGGAGAAACGGGCGAGATGGGGGCCGAATGGGGCCGATCTGCCGAAGGTTCTATTAAAACCTCTTTTATTAAAGCAACTCGCATTCATGAATAATAATTTAATAATTTGATTTTTTAAATATGAATTTCCTGAAAAGGAGGCGATAAACTCAGTAGCTCAATGTTTTTTAGTGTGCTAATTTCATTTTTTGTGTAGTTTGGTTACCGTGGGAGCGATCATGTGTTATGTATGTAACATGTACTGGCGGAGGAGGAATTATTGTACGGGTCACCGCTGCGATATAATTAAGTGAATTCAGCGCAGTCTATAATTAATGCGAAACTAGAAGAATTTCCAGAAATAAATAGATTCTGTGTGTAAAGCAGTGATTCTGGGATAGGAAGTAGTTAATATGAAGTCCCCAGCTAGGGTTAAGTAATCAAGGGGTTAAATAAGAAGATTCCCACTAACTTTCTGATCGAATTGGACAAATACGGACTTTTATGTGCATTTCCACAGATGGCCACCGGGGGCGCTCGGTATAAATTCTTTCTGTGAAACCTTTTTTTCTGAGCCCTATGTCTGTCCCATGCATGTAAATAATACCCCCTCACTGTATTAGCCTCTACCACCTATGCTGGGAGGCAGTTCCACTTCTCCACCACCCTCCCAGTAAAGTAAAACTTCCATTTACTGAAAATGATCACTCCTTGGACGCAGCAGCCCCTTAGAACCGAGTATCCGAGGAGGATAAAAACACGAGATGACCTCCGTCCGTCTGCAGACCTCAGCCTCTGCGTGTTTCTGACTCTATGTTACATCACACGACATCTTCCTCCTAAAACTCTTATAACCAACGCGAGTCGCGTCCCCCCGCGGCGTCCTGAATCATCGTGTAAAGGGTTAAGTGAATTTCCCCGATAAACGAGCGAGGGTAACAGAGTAACAACCTTAATAAAAAGTGTAACCAATCAAATAGAACGGAGGGGCATCCCAAAAGGGGGGGTCTGCCCCTAGAAATAACCCCCCAACACACAAAATACACCCAACCAGAAACAATGGAATATTTATATTATTACGCCGGTGCAGACCTGGAAACTCTCAGGGTTTTTGCCCCAATCTCAGGGCAAAGGGGTAAATTCTCAGCACCGCACAGTCTGGAGCCGACTCCTTCCTATTCTCCCCCGGCCGGGGTCATATAGAAGACGCCCAGTCGGTGCTTTTGCTGCCAGTATGTTATGGTTCATATCCCTGCTTGAATGCAGGTGACTCAATGAAGTATATCTTTAAACAATGGCAAGTCAAGTTTTCCATGACGACCGTTATTAGAGCCATTTGGGTGACACATTTGGTGAGTCGCTGCATAGGATCATCACGATTGGATATTAAAGGGTTAATATTTGAAGGGTCCCCTCGTGGCTTGTACTTTTTGTCTTTCAATCACTCTAATTGGTCTGGAGATAATTGGACTTTTTTTTACCTTTACGGAAGCTGAGGTCAGTGGCAAAAGGTGACAAAACTAGAATATCGATGGCTTCCCTTCTTCTTGACCAATCAGGGAAAAGGAAGTTAACGGGGAGGAATAATCTTCCCGAGAAGTTAAGTTGGCTGCTCCCGTTAGATGGGCATCTAATACATAAATATCGTTATTTCTAAGCATCGTTACGCGAGTTTATTTACGGCATCCGACGACAGATGGGGATCTGACGCTTTATAGCAAAGGAGCGTTAAGACGGCTGGTGCCCGGGGGTCCGCAGAGAGAAGCCGCCCGGCCCCTCGCATGATGTTCTTGGCTGTTCCGTCTGAGAGGCGCAGCCGTCTGCCCACCGCTGGAAACGTCTCCGTTTAATCTCGGATTTCTGGCGCGATTCCCTCCCAGAAATATCCCGGTCCAGGTGAGGGAGCGCCGCGGTCGGTCACAGTAAATTAGCCGCACCTGCTTGAAAATAATCCCTTTCCTGCTGAAATGAGATCGATTCCCTTTAGAGTGCGCGTCCTGACTCTCCTGCCAACCCCAGGTGTCTCTTTTTGCTGTCTGTTTTTCTGCTTGTCTGTCTGTCTGTCTGTCTCTCTGCATGCATTGGATCGAGTTCCGAGCGCATCTTCTCTTAAAGGGTTAAAAAAAACCAATCCTTTTGTGTAAATGGATTTTACGTTTTTCCTTTTATCGTAATTCTTATTTATCGAGTTATATAGCACCGTGGTGCATATATAGTCTGCAGTGCTGTACAAATAAGTAAGCAGGACATAGCCAGTAGTGCATCACCTAACAACGCGGACTTAAAGGGTGAGAAGGGGCTCTTGTTCGCAGAGCTTACAATCTAGTAGTAGATAAGTACAGGAATCCGGCTGCTCTGATTTAAAAGCGCATTCATGACTTGCAGTACTACATCTGGCCACCGGGTGGCTGCTGAGGAAATAGGGCTGCAGAGCGGGTGGTGTGCTCTGGAGCTGCAGCTTCTCCTAATGCATATTAATGTTGTGTGGGACATTTAACTGTTCCTTTAAGTGGAAATATTTCATCAATCTATGTATCAATCTAATGAAATAAACACGGCGATATCCAAATGAAAGTACGACCCAGAGCACCGTCACATAAAACCCCGAAACATTTCCCTCCAAACCCAGAGATCATCTCTTCTTCTTGTTTATTTCTTCCTTCCTATCATTTATTTTTTTTTACCTAAAACTCGATTTTCTTTTTAACATTTTTAATACCGTGTCTGAGTTTTTATATCTCGTCAAAAGGACGCCCACGCACGCACACGCATGCACACACACAAGCACGCGCACACGCATGCACACACACAAGCACGCGCACACGCAGTCCAAATTAGGTTTTTTAGCCGAATGCCAGCCTCTTCGCCCCGAGTCTTCACCTTCTCCATCCCCAGCTCTGTGCTTTGAGCTCCTTGCCCAACGCATTTTAGCGCCAAGCGTTCTGCGAGTCTGCACTGCGTCTCCCGCCACGTCTCCTGCCCCGTCTCCTGCCCCGTCTCCCACCACCCGTCTCCTGCCCCGTCTCCTGCCCCGTCTCCCACCACCCGTCTCCGTGCCCCCCTCCCGCCCCCGTCCCCCGCTGTGCCCCGTCTCCCGCTCTCTCCTGCGCCCCCCGTCTCCCGCTCTCTCCTGCCCGTCTCCCACCACCCGTCTCCCGCCCCCCGTCTCCCGCCCCCGTCCCCTGCCCCATCTCCCGCCCCGTCTCCCGCTCTCTCCTGCCCCGTCTCCGCTCTCTCCTGCCCCCGTCTCCGCTCTCTCCTGCCCGTCTCCCACCACCCGTCTCCCGCCCCGTCTCCCGCCCCCCGTCCTGCCCATCTCCGCCCCCCCGTCCCCTGCCCCATCTCCCGCCCCGTCTCCCCGCTCTCTCTCCTGCCCCCCCGTCTCCCGCTCTCTCCTGCCCCGTCTCCCGCCCCGTGGTCCTCGGCAGGTGTTTTAAATCAGTAGCATTAGCGTTGACTTTCACAGCATTCTTTCTAAACTGTATCAGTAAAAAGGCTTTACGAGCTCCCAAAAAATGTCTTTTTTTTCCTTTGGTAAGGAATGCCGGATGAGTTGGCATCTCAAGCTTAACCCCTTTGGGTGCCAATGGGGCGAGCGAAGGCTTTTGCACATCTGCTTCTTCTCTGTCTGGCCCACGAAGGGTTTATGGAAGCAGCAAGGTGCGAGCGGAATTGGCCGGCTTCGCGACTCGAACGATAATTAATCCCAGTGCAGATTGAGCGAACTTCGCGTTCGAGGCACTAGGCGAGTAAAATGACAAGTTCTCGGGAGCCCGCGGGATTTCACTTTTCTAAAACAATGCTTTCAGTGAAAAAAAAACCACGTTTTCGACTCAGACCCATATCGGGAGCAGGTTATTACCCCAGAGTGCAGTTAAAGTATATTTTCCAGCCAAGCCAGCGTTTCCGGCAGACGCGATCGCCTCGGGCAAATTTATTGCATCCTGAACTTCGGCAAAAAAAAAAGGTGATGGCCGATCTGCTTTTTTCGAGAACTTATGGCAGGAACTTCTTATGGTAAAGTTTAGCAGAACAAAGGAAATACGGGGGGGGGGGGTTATTCAAAGAAAGTTTTCTTTTATTTCTTTAATATCTAGGATATATATAAATATATGGTTTTTTTTTTTATGGTACGGACAGGGATAGACAACATACAAAAGAGGATGCGTGAGTTAATGGTTGTCTAATTCAAGGTCCGGTTAAAGCCCCACAAAGTCCCTTCAAGCCCAACCGCTATGGATAGGATCCGAAAACATTACAATGTAACGAGCTTCGCAGTCACTCCAATCCATGGCGTTATCTGGAAGCTTCCGCCACCATTTCTAGGTTTCGGTGGCTTAATCTGCCTTTTTGTGGCGAGACTTCAGGAGGGGAACATCTCATATAGGTCACCTGCACTGCATTAGGTAATAAAGTCCATCTTTTCCAATTTAAATGTCTCTTCTGCCATTTTTATTACTGTTATGAGCAATGGGTAATTAATTGGTTAATTTTTGTGTAAATCGTGGCAGTTTCTGGTGTCCATTATCCCAATTATCTCATCGTGCGCAGCAGGAGATCCCACGCGAGAAGCCAAAGTCTTCCATTGAATGGGAAGCTGCACTTCTGCCTTGGTCTGGGTGCGGAGCTCCTACCATGGACTGAGTCAATGCTGATGCCATTAATTGGGGCAGCATAGAAAAAGATTTAAAGTTACATGAGCTTCCGGGACCCCAGAGGTGACTTCTTCAGATGAAATGTGTTGGAAACCCCATCTGAGCGAGAGATGTCCGAGTTTCTTAAACCTTATGTAGTTTCTTTCCTTATGTTGGCCGATAAAGGTCTCCAAATAGGATCTCTTCTGGATCTCGTGTCCAAGCTGTGATCAAGAAACAAATGGCTCTCGAAAGAAGTTTGTTTTGAGATACCGGCATCCCCTTTTTGCCTCTTTTTGTGTGTTTATTGTGCTATTCCACATACGGCCACCAGAGGGTGTATAGAGTAAGAAGGATTTTATTCTATCCCCTAGATCCTTTATACGCTCCTTCTATTCAGCTCCAGTTGGTGAACGGTAGAAGGAAGGACATCACAGACTGAAGTTATCTGCCATTTCAGTTTTGGACCTCGGTGCCCACTGAGCTCTAATTTACCAGCCCTTACCCGGCGACCCAGACCACACTTTTTTTTACCCCAAATTCCTTTAAAGCTCTGTTCTTACAGTAATTGATTTCCCGTCGTTTCCATGGATTTGTCATCCAACATTTCCCGTATTCAGGGCCTCTTCTATTTTTCTCCGAAGAGGCAAAACAAATCCAGATTGTTCACCTGTGGATGCACCTTGACTGCTACTCCATCAATCTTTCCAAAGTCATTGTTCGGCTCACATGAATCCATCAGGTTACTTCTAGCCCCGAGCAACACAACACAAAATGAGTCATTTGTCTTTTTCAGGAAAAAAAAAAGTGTCCGATACCTTAAGGCCCGTTTCAGGGAAACGCGTAATCGCTAATCCTCCTTTTCGGGAAGAGGCCTATAGCACAAATTGGTCAAAAGATCATTATTTACGGGATCAAAGTCACCTGGTATTTGTCTGCGTGGGGGTCGAACTTGGGCTCAGATCCAGATGTTGAGTTCCTTCTGAGGGGCTTTTGTTTTCTGTTCGGGGCTCGGACGCGAGAGACCCGAGAAGAGATCTCGTTTGGAGGCCTTTGTGTAAGGAGGTGATGCAGAAAGAGGCAATAAAAGGAGATTAATGGCTGTTTTTGGCTTCACGAGGGGCAGGGTATTGTGTTATGAAGCAGCTGTAGAGCTCTTTAAGGCAGGTTGATTACGCTGATAGTTTAAGGCTGAGTATGTGCGAAGGTGCTTGTGTTCCTTCCCAGGAGGCCTCCAGCGGTGATCCTCATAAATCTACCCCGAGTTCCAAAAAATAATTCCCGGAATAACCAGAAATCCCAAATCTGTGCACAAGGTCAACTTACGTTCAGCCGATTTGACGATGACATTAACCTGATTCCGCAGACACAAACTCCATCGTTTCTTGAGGTTACCACTTGGACCTCAGGGTTCCGTTTTGGGTTTTCTCTTGCTTCCAAGTCCAGTCCCGGTCATGATGTCCATGATCATCAATTCAGGGTTCCAAAGACAATGGAAAGCGCAGGGATTCCGTGCCGTCACAGAGGAGTAACATCGGGGGGTATCCAACCGAGATGGAGAGGCCGCCATATCTCAGCGGGTATGAGCAGCCCAGACAAAACGCTTGATAACATCAGAGGTTCTAAATCTAGTTCTGCACATAGACTACTCCAAGGCACGGCACTTGCCCCTGTCCAGATCATCCGAGGGACAGTTGTGGCCCCAGGATACTGCAGGAAACCCCCCCAAAAAAACACAACACAACAAGGACACTTACATTGTAAACTCTCTCAAGTCTCTCTCTGTCTCTCCTTTTTGTAGCCAGTGGCATATTCTTCTGACCTTGACCAAGGCCTAGGGTGGCAGTTCTAGGGGCTTGGCAGCCGTATTGGGAGATCAGGCTCCCCCGACCACTACTGCTCCACGGAGGTCCCTTGTATTCTCTCCTCATTGTAAAAGAGTTCCTGAGTCTGATAACACCGCACCCGAAACTATATGCCACCGAATTAGGCGTTAAATAGTAATATTCATTACCATAACCACCCGCACGGTCACTTTTATCCCAATATTTGGAACATTTAGTTTTCATTTTTTTTTTTAAGCTTAACTGTACTATCGATACATCTAATGCGTGATTGATACGTTTTACTAGCTACAAATGCACTCCGTGTGGCTGCACCACACTGGCAGTAATGAGCTTCTGTCGTGGCAATGACCTCTCCATTAGAAGTTTACCTTTGATTTGTAAGATAGGTAGGAGGAATCGATTCACGCCGGGCTGTGATTATGAGATATGATCGCTAGATGTGTACCTATATCTTAGCAGCGGCATTCTTTTTGGGGGTTTATGCCCCCCGAGATTAAAGATATAATTAGCCTTTTTTTCAATGAACGCCGTAGCTTTGAAATCACACGTAATCTAGACCTCGGACCCCGACAGCAGTTGGGTTCACGTGCTAACAGTTAAACTAACGAGGATTTTCCGACACCCAATGAATCGTTTCCAACACCCCATTAAGAGCCGGGGCTCTGTCAGAGAACATGCGCCGAGCCCACCAGCACTGAACGGGTTAGGAATAAGCCATAAGGGGGAAAACAAAGAGGTGGTTTATGCGTCGTATTATACATCTCGTCTGGGCCTCTACGCTGCAGAGACCTGCGCCGGGTCTGGAATGTGCTGCGCTTTAACTCCGCCACTTTCTAAATCTGGCCTTTGTCTCCGCGCCGCGTGTAATGTGATGCTGGGGCTTGGAAGGTGCCTGAGAGCTGCAATGTGTGTAAAGTTGCAGGAGGAATCATAAAACCTACAGATGTTTTGGCTACGGAGACAGACTGGAAATGTGCTTACTAAAATCCGGAAAAAAGGGGTTTTTTTTCTTCAACTTTTAACTGTTTGAAGGCCAAAGGAAAGGCCAACACTCAAACGGTTAAACCGTACTTACCAACTTTCTCATAATACGCGATGTCCAGATGCCCCATCAGGCTCTGCCCGTATTTTGTGGCCGTGTCCGCCCCGAGGATCTCCCAGTCTCCTCCGGTTCGGGCAACGTGCGCGCTAAGACTCGATAAACGGATCGTTTTGCCCCCCCCCCCCGTTTCAGCAGCGTCGGGAGTGTTTGCAGCTATGTTTAAACGTCAGTGCGGAGGAGCGAGCGCGCAAACAGTTCTGCAGTTCAAGGGTTACTGACCCGTCGCACCGCAATCTGTTCGGAGCCCTCCAGCAGTGAGGGATATATTAAGAATTCAAGCGATGGGGATTTTAATATCCTACCCTTCAGGGAATATTGTAATAAAGCGCAGTGCGCGGAATCCCTGCAAACGTCCTCTCCATATGCTCTTCTTTATCGCTCTAATTCTGCTGCGTAGAGTATAGAATATAAATTAAAAGCCCACATATTAAATCCATCATATAATTAACATCGGCCGCTTCCAGGAACCAGAAATAGATTACAAGCTCCTCGGAACGGATTTATTTCCATTCCAAATGGTTTGTTTGCCCGGCGGAGATGAAGACGCCGGTACCTGCGTCGCGGCAGGCTGGAAAAGTCGCCATTAAAGGGGACCTGTCGCTTTTCTAAATCCTACAATATACGGTCCGGTAACCCAAAAAAAGCCAAATAAAATAGGACATATATATATATACACCTTCCCCATGTTGGGGTGTGGGGGAAGGGGTTAGTGGCACCTTTTGGCCCCGGGGGGCAAGCTTGACCCAGGAGAGGGTCTCAGCCGGCCTTTTTTTGCAGATAGTTGCATGACCTTTCCGGCGCTGAAAGGGTTAACGTTAGACAGCTCCGCAATACGCGCAAAGAGACTACAATTTTTCTTTTTTTTTGTTTTGTTTTGCTTTTAAAAGTTTTATTGGTCTGCAATCCTTACCCGTAGAGACTCATTTTGTTTGTTTAAGAGCCGGGTCTGTGCCTTCAACTTGCAAAAAAAGCACCAATTAAAACCCCCCCCCCGGAGTTATTCTCGGCTTGGCCGGGCCTAGGGGGTCTTTATCTGGGATACTGAGATCCATAGCATGTCCCCCCTCTCGGCCCCATTCGGCCCCCGTCTAGTCTGCCCGTTTCTCCTGCTGTAAAGACTCAAACCTTAATCAGTCGTTGGTCTTCTCTTAGATTCAGGAGCCGTATGTCTATCCCACGCATGTTCACAGTATTATTCTCTGCATTATTCTGCCTCGTTATAGGTTGACAGCTCATGGACAACAGCCCTGGACAGCCCATCCGGCAGGCGGAGTTCCCCCCGGTCACCCCTTTATCACGCAGAGATGAGCGGTACCAAACTTTAAAAAATGGCTAACGCTGAATCTTTACGGGTTCGCAAAACAAGAAAAATCCCCTTGATGCGCAATCTATGGAATGAATCAATAAAGGGCACCGTATTCGCTTTAGTTGTTAATTCATTCATGTATTTATTTTTACACTGGGCCCGTCGATGCATGAATGGGACAGAATTCATTCACCCAAATAATTTATTTTTTTCTTTCAAAATAAAACTAAAAAAGTGTCAAAGTTTTTGCCGAAAGTGATTTTTTTTTCTTTTTCGCATTAAACCCGACGTCTCGCTGTGTCAATAATCAACGGGGCTTTTTAAAGTCTCTTTCAAAGCGACCTATCAGTTCAGTTAAAAGAAGTTATTAACGAGGAGAAAATTAAAAGTTTGGCGAGCCGACCGCCTTCAGCAATTCGTCGGTCTCCTTGGCTCCTGAGATAAAACCATCTGATGCCTGCGTAATACTCAGAGTACACCAGCGGATAATTCCTTTTAAATGAAGTCCCGCTATGGCATGGAGGGTATATATCTGACGTCGCCTTCTGCATTCCATCTGCCGGCAGGAAACCTGGTGAATGCCTATGGAAAAGATACGTCAAGGACACCGAAACTCCTCGGACGCAAGTCTGGGCACGTAATATACCCCTGGTAGGAAGCTTATTACTTGCCCGAGAGCTCATCAACCACCAGAAGTCTCCTGAAGAGACGGAATGACTATTAACTAAAAGACGTCATTTGGGTACCCAAAACTGACGAGCACCTGGCTGCGAGTTCATCGGTAGTGAACCGGCTTAAGGCAGATCTGTCACTTCTTCTAAATCATTCGTTTAACACTAAATAATCCGGCGAGGCGTAATAAATAATTAGGTATAGAAACATTAGACATGGAATTTTAATTTAAAAAAAATTTGAGAACGTCGGAAAACGAGGAAAGAAACAAACGAAAGCGAAGCAGGGAGCTCTGAGTTTTCATTCGCGTTTCATTCACTCTCTCTTTCAATGTCTTCCTGCTTTCTTTGCCATCGGTTTCCGTGTCCCTGTGTCTTTTTTTGCAGCTCCGCTTCATCTCTTCTTCTTCTTTCTTCTGTCGTCTTTCTTGGTCCGCTTCAACCCACTATCAGCTTTGCTAACCAGGCCAGTATTTAGGTAAAAGGGTAAATCCTCCGCACACACTCTCTCCCACAATTGGGGGAAAGGGGGGCGGGACATGGAAGCAGTCAGCAGGAGAAGATAGAGAGCCATTGAGAGGAAGTGTGAATGAATGAGAGAGTGAATGAGAGTGTGAAGAAGTGTGAGAGAGCATGAGAGAACAAATTTCTTGGACCCCTTGATCCCGCCGCTCTGTGCAGTAAGCTTCTCGCCGCACGTGGCCGCGAATACCCGCGAGTGAATAGCCAGGATTTACAGAGGTAGAGCTCTCGACAGCAGGCTAGAGTGGCAAAATCAGGACTGTCCCTGCACAAAGCAGGAGAGTTGGGATGAATGCTAAAACGCAGGGTCTGACAGCAATGATTTAGGCAGAATTCTTGATTTATGTTGGATTACGAGAACACGGGACTCCTAAACGAGGATGTACACATCATTACACCCGCCGGCGGGGAAGGGGTTAATGCATTAATCTTACGGAACCGGAACTAATTGTAGTTCATTTTTAATCACATAGCTAATGGGCCGCAGCTTGCTGACACAGGTTTGCAATAACAGACTAACCGGAGGTTAATGATCAGCCGTAGCATGTGAAGCCTGAAGATACCCGGCACCGACGCGTTTACTCTGCCGGCCGCAGCTAATATATCCAGGGTAACAGAAGCTTTCCCCAAGGCTGGCCCGTATCTGCAATGCGCAAAGGGGCATTTGACCTGTTAGTGGCCAAGAGGCTCATTTTTACCAATTCTCTCCCTGCTGAGAGGATGGTAGATACGTGGAACGGCCTCCCAGCAGAAGTGGTAGAGGGTAATACAGTGAGGGTATTAAACATGCATGGGATAGACATACGGCTCCTGAATCTAAGACGAGACCAACGACTGATTAAGGTTTGAGTCTTTACAGCAGGAGAAACAGGCGATTAGATGGGGGCCGAATGGGGCCGATCTGCCGGCTGTTTCTAGGAAAGTCCTCAATCATTTTTTAAATAAAAGTTACCAATTTACTGATTTTACCCGAAAAGAGACTGGAAAAAAATTCTGTTTCAAGCCATAGGGTTGGCTTTAAGTAGAAAGAAAGCTAAAGGAACGGGGGAGGGGAAGGAGAGATCTTTAGGATGAGATTTGGCCGTATATCTCCGTATAGATAAAACAAATTTTTTTTTTAAAAACTAAACGTAATCAAACAGTTGCAAGAAAAAAATAAATTTTATCAACAAATTTAGTGGCTTTTTTTTTTTTCCAAAAAAGAAATGTAAAAAAATGATGTCTAAAATCAATGCTAAGAAAAAACTTTTCAAAAGAGATAATTTCCACTAATTTTGGTTACAGAATCCAGATATTATGAAGTCGGACGATGGAGGTTCTTTTAGCATCAATAATTCAATAAGAAGGACGTTTGATGTAATTTTCCAGGTGTTGCTCCGCGGCCCCCGGCGATGATAAATGGTGATTCCCCGTGACTTTTAATTAAAATTCTCGATGTATCATGCATAGCAACAGCCCCGTGCATCTCAAATATTACCCATGGATACCAAAGAGGTGCCTCGGAGCCGCACACCTAATCACCCCTGAGTAATGCCCCGCACGCCATTGAATGATTTTCCTTCAAATAGTCATTGTTTCCTTCCAAATGTCTTCCACTGTTAAAAGCTGTTTATTTGGTTGATTTCTCTTGTTGTTGAACTACAACTCCCATGATGCACCAGTCAAAAACTGCCTACAGGGAACAGGAGCATACCAGGCGCCCCTGCAGCGCCTGCCCCGGGTATACTTGGTGCAAGGGGCCCTTTGAAGCCGGCATTACTGCCACCATCCGCTGCTAAAGACATCTCTATTTATTGCCACATTACTGGAGTTTGAGCGAAGTCCGGAGCCCCCTCTTGCGGGACACACAACGTTGTTGGAGGGGAAGTGGGCGGGTAGAGGGGGGCGTGCCACAATGCCACGCCCACAACCCAGAGTTTCCCCATACTGACCCGGAGACCCAGGGAAGTGGTGCGTTACCCGGAGTCTCCGGGCGGCACCTGGAGAGTTTGCAGCTATGGATATTAATACGCTCCATGTTTAGTTCTTTTATCCATGCTTGGAATGATGTTAGGTCAGGGGTGGTGGTGACCGGCAGATGATCTGCAAGTAAGAATCAAGTATTGGGGAAAACATTCAATCTTGTACTACGCTGGCTAGATACATTATAATAATATTTTGATATGGACACCCAAGAGGCAGAAGGGCAAGAAGACCACCTTGAGTCTATTTTTTTATTTAAAGAAATGGCGCCATACATCAGCCACCTAGGATTAGAGTTGGATGAAGCGATAAAAACAAGTTTTAAGTTAAAGTAGATCACTAAGCTGCTCATGGTCTGAGGCGTTGAAATGATATCCAAGAACCTGCGCTGCCGAGGATAAATTGATGCCCATTCGGTAAATCCAACAATATTCTAAAGAAAACGTCAAGAAAGTCCTCACCGCTCCCAAAGAGTGCATGAAGACCTTAAAGTGGGCCGGTGACTCGTTTAGTTATAAAAGAGAATTTTTAAGCTCCCCAAAACATGAATGAAAGACTTTCCTTTGAAATAAAATGACCAAAAAATGTAGTAAAAAAAAAATATCAACATCAACATTGTATTCAACGCTTCCTGCCGATGTATTTTAAGTTTTATTGTTTTATTAATGGTGACACGCTGCGTGTTGGCACTCATTTTGTCCGCATAAAAGGCATTCCTGTGACTCTTCCTCGTTGAAGTTACACAAGGGTGTTTCCTCGAGATGTCTTCACTCGCGTGAGTCATCTCGCCGCTCATGAAGATTAAAAGGAATCCCCCGGCGCTGCGAGGTATTGGCCAAGCGGGGTTACTTAAAGACAGAACATTGTGACGCCATTCCCAGTGCCCATTCAATAACATCGGGGGGGGGGTCAATGTCCTAAAAAATCCTATTTATTCAGTAATCTCATTTTTTTTTTTAAGGTTTTTTTTCCCTATGACTAAGGGAAGGAATGTGCGATAGGTGGACGGCCTATTTGCCAATTGTCAATAACTTTTCAAAGGCACTGAAAAACAATAATCTACGTTTCCGCATCGTGCCGTTGATTTTTTGGGTGGTTTGAAGACCGGGAACATGTCTCGTTGTGGAGTTGTATTAATTGTACACTGGGTGTAGCCATGGATGTAGAAGATGACGCCGTTGCTCATGGTGCGCTGCACCCATCTTTCTAGTGGTCCAACAATAAGTGTCAGGAGGCCACAAACCAAAGGAAAGGGATTGGCTCCTACGTTAAGTTTTATTGATAGCTTTCACTCCTCTAAAATCCGCGCACTAATTCTGAATTCAACATTCCCATTCACAATTCCTCTTCCCCTGTTATCGCTAATGTTCTCCTTTTGGTTTCTCACACTGGACCACCTCCCCACACACCGTGACGGCCACCAACTCGACCTCCTTTCCCTACCTCTCTCGATTCTCAAACACCAAGCTCTCCCTACCTGACCACCACTCTTTAACACCTGTAACCTTAGCATACTTCCCAACCCTCCTCTACCCGGAAAACCTCCACAAGCCAATAAGCTTGGCCATCTCTACGGTCTACGACGCTGTTGACCACACTCTTCTCCTGATGCCACTCTATCCTGGCTGAACCCTACCTTCCAGACCATACCTTTAGTGCCTCTCTCTATGGCACTCAGGGCTCAGTTTTGGAGCCAACGCTCTCTGTCTTGGAAAACGAATCTCTTCTTTTGGATTCCAGAACCACTTCTAGGCCAATGACAAAGTCATTTACCTTTACTGACTTCTTGCCCTCTCTTCTAATTCGCCTCCCTGGAATCGGTCAACATCTCCAAGAATGAACTTCCAGTTATTCCCTGATCTCCTCTATTCACAGTTCCTGGCATTCCCAACTCGCCCACGTCACTCCTTCTGTCTCATCCCCCCCCCTCAAACACCTAATAGATTGTAAGCTCTTAAGAGCAGGAGGGCCCCTTTTCTCCTTCTGTCCCACTATGTCTTAACGCGTGTTATTGCCAGTTTAGTACATTGTTCAATTTTTATGTTATTGTTAAATTTAATTCTCCATATTGTAAAAGCGTTATGAAATCTGCCGGCGCAGAATCATGAACAGTCAATGGAGAGACAACAAAAATGTTCCGATCTTGTGAAGAATGTTTCATAACGTAGCTTTCAGTCAAAGCATAATGTTTGTTTGGATTACTTAAGCTCAGTGCGTTTCTGTGATGACTTGGTCAATAATTGACCTTGCTAGGGAACCAGGCAATTCCCTACGAGATCGGTTAACCTTGCCGGCCTTTTGTTCATGTAATATTTCACAGACGGAGTACGGGATGCCCAATGGATCCATCAACGCTGTGTTTACTTCCAAGGACGATGACCTCCGGTGTTCCAAGTAAAAATGCGGCAAAACAATCCTTTCTAGTATCTACTGGATGGGGCAGTTTAGAGCTGATCGGGGTTGTTGATTGTTTTGATGGACACACAAAGTCCAAGCGCACAAATTCCTCAGTTAATGAATGGAAATGACTATTGATGACTACTATTATTTAATTCATTCATTTAAGAAAAGCCAGTTTTAAAGGCAGTGTTGGGTGCATGAATGTAGCGGAATACATGTATGAGTTGTAACAAGTGTATCGAGGAGAGACTGCTATAGCCACACGATCTTTCGGAATGTCTGAAGTTGTTTTCTTCTGATGTCTTACGGTATCACCAAGTAAAACCCAATTCCATTGTGTTTCTCACCAAAGAAACATAGCATTTTTCAGCAGATCAGACCCATTCAGCCCTGTCTAGTCGCCCGTTTCTCCCGCTATAAAGACTTAAATCTTAATCAGTCGTTGGTCTTTTCTACATTATGAAGGACAAACCCCAGTGGGCTTCTCCTGCAAGAAGGACTGACGATGAAGCTGATAATCAGCTCGCTCTTGTGTCAATAAATGCAGTTTTTGTATATCGTCGACCGGTTAGATTTCAGCAGAATAACCCCATTAACACCGGGAAGCGGAAACATTACCAGTTCTGGTGAGTTCAAGCCGCAATGTCGATTATGAAAACAAAGGGAACGCTGCACACAAAGTGGCTTAAACCATCCCAATTTCAGGTGCCCCAAGGCCTCATTATGTTCCCCACCCAGTAAATCGCTGTTCCTGTACATCTAACACGCCATGGCTTCAAGTCGTCCCGGGATGAGCTGGAACAGGCTGGCTGCGTTCTCTTTACTCCAGTCTGGAATTTATTCGGCATTAACATACGAGGATGTTTACATGTAACCCATAGTGTTTTCGCGTGTTGCTGGACCCTCCGGGGTTTAGATTGGGTAACTTTTTGTTATTATTATTTACCGTTCATACAAACCACTGATCACAAACAACCCGGCAAAATTAAAGAGGACAGAGAAGCAAAGGACCAACCGTAGAAGAAAGACCACTTGAAAGAAGGGCAGAACTGGCCCTGGATAATGTATACTTATTGAAAGCCATCTTCACTGACTTAACTATACATGGTACAGGAACAGCTGAGCCTTTTCCGCTAGGAGAAGTTCATTTGGGTCAAACAGCTTTCCTGCTGACTCCCCCTTTAGTGAATAAGCCTCTACATAGCACCTGAAATTCCATGACGCCATAGACCAAAAAATATCAGAAAAGCAGGAGATTGCAGTTTAATCTCAGCGACTCCACTATGTGGTTATTATGAAGGACCGACCTGGGTGATCTTCTTCTACAAGGGCGGGCTGAGCCGGCCCTGCGTAATGTATAGGTTGGGCAAAGAAATCTCTGACTTAATAATGCTCTACAGGGCCATCCAAACCCTTGTCGTAACCCCAAACCCATCCGAAACCCTCCTGCAAACTCACACTTTAGTAAATAATCTCCTCCATGAGCAAGAGGCAGCCGTAAGACACTAAAGGAAATAAGACATCGAGGCGTTCTATTGCATTCGACTTTTCTTAATGTTTTTGTTTACTATGAGATGTAACATCGTCGGCACGTTCTACGACCGACACGAGGGACGCAATCGCCGCTCGTCTTCCCGGCGCCTCTCTTAGATCGGAGTGTTTATTTGGACTGTAGGGCGCTGGTCCGCCCCCCCCCCACTGCGAAATAACAAACACTCCAGACAATAAATAACATATAATATCCGATAATGACGCAGATGTACAAATGCAACAGTTTATCCAGGCAAAAATATGTGCTTTTCCCAAGCGCAGATTCCATGGAAAATGCCTTGCTATAAAACACAAACGTGATATTATATTGTATTATTAACTCTTTAAGGGTGATCGATAGACGACCGCGCAAATCTTAAGACATTTCAAGCAGATCTGTCACTTTTATCACACCTTGCATTGTTATACTAAAGTAATTGAAATAAGCAATATATATTAGAGTGTTATGTGTATCCCACTGTTCTCAGGATCTGCAGGATTATTCCTTCCCGTTAAATTCTCTCTCCCCTATCGATAAGTTGCTGATGGCGGTTGATTAGTTCAGACGGCCTTTGTAAAGTTGTTGCCATTTTTTTTGCTTCCCCTATTGGGTATGTAGAGAAATCGTTGAGTGGGGATTGAAATTATATTTGTGATTGGCATGCTCCTTGTACAACTCTCAGCGCAGAAACCGGATCAGATAATGCTGGCTCTGCCACAGGCTGCCAACGACCTCAGCCCCCATTAACTATAAAGTGGAATTTCACCAAAATGATTACGCCAAATGGGCAAACAGTAATGCCTTCATTACCGGTTGCAACAGTCATTTAACTACTAAACGGTTCAAAGCAGTGCAGTCGCCATAGCAACAAAATGACCGTTCCTGCTGCTTGTTCTATCACGTAGTACTAGAGCTGTTCTGTGTATATAAGCTACCCCCCAAGGACCACATTTTCTCCCTGTTGAATAGCAAGCATGAGTAAAATTTATAGCCGGGAAGGCAAACTTGCAAACGTCTTGGACATCCAGCTATGGAGAATTATTTTCTTAGCTGTTGAAAGATGGCTCTTTCGAGTTTTCCCCACCGTAAAAGCGGGATCGGTGTTAAAGATGGGTGCTTTAGAGGGCCCCTCCCCGGCATTCAAACAGTTAATCCGGGGATTGTCCGATAGGAATGCGGAATAAAGCATATTTGGTGCATTGCTGTTTAATTTGACATGCTAATTTTCATTGGGAAAAAATAACGTGTCCGTACACGATCACAGCGCCTTCATCAGGATTCCGAACATTTCATCACTATGATGATGATCTGCGTGTACTCAAACATTCACTTAAATGACATAATAAATTAGAGTTTGATTGCAAAACACTACGCTTCGTTTACATAGGACCTTTCGGTGCCGTAAACACATCCCGATCTTCTCAGGGGGTAAAAAAAAAAATCTGTTCCCGTAACATGCAGGCAATACAGAAAATAGAAAACAAAAAAAATACATTTTAAATAAATAATAATAAAAAAAAAAGACTAGCGATGCAATAACGTTTTAACAAAAAACAAGTATTTCAACCAAATTTCTCTCTCTTACACGTGGATACATGTATTCAACTCAATTGGCTGCCAGATAAATAAAGTGAATGGGAAGCGGCGAGAGCGATCTGATAAACAAGGGGGAGTTCGTTAACGTAGGTGTGTATCCCCGACGACCAAACATATCATATGACCGTGTTTTGTTTTCTTCTTAAACACGCGAACATCAAAGTATGGAGTTAATGTTTAGCGTGGATACTAACTTCAGGAAGCGTAAATCGATATAAGCTAAACAGAGGTCACAGGAGAACGGCGGACTTGTTTACGCCGATAGAAACAAACGCTCGGACAAAATATGTCATTTTTGGAACTTTTGACGTAACGTAGACTGGGGTTTCTTTGGGTTGAAATAAACGCCGGCATCTATATAAATATTTTATGGAATAAATAAGGATGGTGGGACCTTTTTTGTTTTCATCCGACACAGGTCAGCCCCATCAACTTATAGCAAAGTTGGGTAAACCTCTTACTACTGATTCAGCTTTACAACGCCGGTGGGCAGAAGAGCATCTGGCAACATGTCGAACCTTAACGAAGACGTGATACAGGAGCTGAGGAGCACGGTACTAGATGGGGGTACCTTGTAGCCTCTGGAAAGGGATCTGCTCCGGCTCCGAGGCATCTTCCTGATCCTCATCCTTTTGCTGATCCTCTCTCAGTACAGCGATACGGGGGTCATACCTCGTTGCAGGAATTTTCCGCGATCTCCACGTGTCAAGGATGGAGGTCCTGGTCACGTTACTTAGTGTTATCTGTGTAGCTTCCAATATAAACAAGCCTAAAAAAAAAAGGCAAGTTGAGAAAATGATGACAAACTCATCATTCTCGATGGTCTCGATGGCAAACTCTAGCAGTGTCCATGCAATATAAAGTTCTCCTCATGGTTTTTTTTTCTTTTTTGGGGGGAAAATGGGTTTTCTGGGATCCGTTGCTGGCAAATAATATTTATAATAGAGTTGTTTAGAACGCAGACCTAATCTATCTACAATCACATAACATTTTCGATGCTGAACACACTTTGGGCTGGGAGAATTAAACCCCCGCCGTAGCTTTATGACCCTAAGAGCTGCCCTCAATACAAAGAAGTGTAATGCATTTAGTAAATGAAAAGTATTGAGCGGGTAACAGCTTGGCGTAAGCATTTCTTTCCTCAATAATAAGAAGCAGGTCACGTATCAGGAGCGCCTTGAGTACCCGGGGACTTTTAACGCAATAGGTATGAATTGTGCATTTCTATTAAACACAGGAGTTCATTATCTGCGTCTATTATAGAGGCTGAAGTCTTAGCCCCGCACTGTACGGAGATTAAATGATTATCTATAATGGCTTTTTAGTGGAAAATTTTATTTTTTTCCCTTAGGACTAGAAATACTTGCATAATCATTTACGTTATATATATATATATATATATATATAAAAAAAGCTTGATGGTGGAAATCTGTGCTGCCAACGCGGATTAGGACCACTGGTACTTACTGCAAGAGTTATCTTTGGACGGCTTCAGAAGTCTGTTTCAAACCCCAGCTCATCTACGACTCACGTTTTAGTGAATATAGCCCAATAAAACACATTCCCCTCTGCTCAGACTATATCTAATTATGTATACAGCTCTTGAAAACTTGTGCTATGAAAACAGGACGATATAAAGCAACCGCATTTTAAAGGTGCTGTACCCCTTAGACAAAACATTGAGCTCCCCACCACATGAGGCAAAACCCTACCTGATGGAGAAGATGCAGCCTTATTGCAGCAGCTACCCTCCTCCTCCGTGGCCAAACTCTTCTGGCCACCGATTGGCTGCTTGAAGCAAATGGAAAATGCTGCCATTGAAATCACTGGGAGCACTTTGCACACAGGTTGCATGAAGGTTTAAACAGACACACACACACAGCAGCGTATGATGGCTGAAGTGTCCCTTAAAGCATGATTCATGGCACTTCAAAACTTTAATATTCTTTTTTTCTATTCAGATCATTTTTATCTGCACATCCTTGGGGGTTAATTTGTAGAGGCATCGACACGTAGAAAGTTCGGAGGAAATAAGGTTTATTACATTCATAGAGTTCAATTAACTTTCAGGCGAGATAATAAAACTATTCATATCCTTACATCCCTAGAGCGTCCACTTAATATCTTATCTTAGGGGAGCAAAACCTTTAATTCTCATTCTCCAACAAATCGTTGGTATATCTCACAGCCACACCTGGCATTTGCTCATATGCCAGTCCCTGTGGCCAACACGAGATGCTGAAGACACGCAGGAGCCTCAGTGACTTCATTTTAGCCCTTTTTAACTCATTAACTTAGCAGCAGGATAGATAAATAAGCCGCGGAGCCTTCAGACATGGGCTAAACGCACCAGGTTTTTGCTTATCAGACCTCTAACTCCAGTTTCTGTAAATTATAGTCTGGAATCCACTCTATTTTTTATAAAAAATGTTATAGCTTTGTCCAATAAAGTCTTACAGTGCCACCTTGTGGCAAATAAATTGTGTGACTCTTTCCCTCCCGAAAGGATCCACTAAAAACTATACACACAAAAAAATCACCTTCAAAACCAGTGATATAAATTTGGTGGTTCGGGTAAAGTGCTGATATTTGGATAGGTGATAATGTACAGGACTAATGTCTGACGTACACGGCTGGGTTTCTCTGGAGTGAATCAGTAAACGTCAGTGCTTATTTTTTCTTTCATGCTTTACGTTTGGTACGATGTCCAGCAAACCCATCTCCTTTATGCACGTGTCCAGCAGGATATCAGCTTCACTCCGCTGGGTGCCGCTTCCTGATACACGGGTAGAGGATGCCCTCGGTGCCCCCGACAGCTCTTCTTTTGCTGAATAAATATTAAGAAACTTTAAGGACGTGCCACTTAAAGAGAGAAGTATGTTTAATAGTGTTTAGTGAGAAAGCCCCCCACCTCTCTGATAATGTGCATTACCCACAATTAAACGGCACCCACCTCTCTGCTCATCCCGTTGGGCAATCTCCATTAACTTCAAAAGGTGTTTTTTTTGTCCCAAGAGCTGTTTTTCCTTCTGAATTAAAGCGGCAATAGCCTTGTCTGTATCGGCATCCAGCTTCTCCAGTCTGCTGTCACCAGACACTTTACTGCACAGTTTGGATAGAATAAGAAATATAAATTATATGAAAGCAATTGTTGAAAATTTTCACTTTATAAAGAATAAATCCATCCACCCTTGAAATGCTGAATGCCGAAGACCGATATAGTAAACCTTGGTGGCAGCAGATCCCACGACAAACCGTGCTAACCACATTGTGCTGCAGGTCTCAGATTTCGGAAAACTTTTAAACCAAATACATGAACTTAAGATGAAGAATGAAAGGTAAAAGTTATAGTTTCCCTTTTTAATTTTTCTGCACTGAATATTCATTGATGAACATAGAATCCAGCACCTGGGATCTGAGTGAGAAGGTTCATTTATTTTTTCTAGCTCCAGTGAAGCCACATGCAGTTTTTCATTTGTCTCTGCTTCCTTCACCAGCAAACCGTCCAGATCCACAGTCTGGGCCATCAGAGCCACTAAAGAGTCTCTCTCTAAGCTCCTGCAAAAAACAAAAAAACAAAAGAGAAAAACAGGGCAGCCTTTACTAATATACACATGGTAGATCCTACATAATTATTCACCACTTAATTTATTCTCATACCACCCTCTGATGCAAAAACAGACCAGCTTCAATTTAAGGGGTGAACAAGAGCAAATCACTGAGGGTACCGGCAGACTAGGAAGAACCGGGAAATTAAATAAACAGACTTTTAGGTGAAATACACTGAAAAAAGCAAATTCTAACTTAATATTCAGGTTGATAATTAAGAGACTTGATTAAAAGAAAATAAATCTACTTCATCGCATCCCAATAACACATTATCGCATTTTTTTTTAAGGCACAAAAAATAAAAAAAGCTGAGAAACATTAACATGTCATCGATCAGCACCTCTCTTTTATTTCTGCTTCTAGATCCAACATCGTTGCCTTGTTTTCTTCCAAAAGCTCCCTTTTGGCCTGGATGTCATCAGACAATAGTTTTAAAATGTTCTAAACGAAGAGGTAAAATGTCAAAGACAATACCTTACACGTTAAACATTAAATCACATTTAAACACAAAAAACAATAGTCATAGTGCTATGAAATCTGTTGATGCTCTATAAACAAAATGTAACAATGGATTATCTGTCACTACACTAAAACTCCCTCTACTCCCAGCCAATAAGCAGAGTTGGGATAGAGAAATACTAGTATTGTTTACTTTCCCAGGGTATGCAAAGGCAGTCAAAAGACAAGTCTATTCCTGCATTAAATTAAATAATGCAATTCATTTTGCTGCATGACTTCTAGAATGTAACAATAACTAGAAACTGTACCTCGAGTTCAGAGGCATTCAGTTTTTCTTCATCTCCTGAAAGAAACTGCTCTAGGACATCCATCTGGAAGAAAATACAAATTACATAGAGTTTTGGCTTGAAAAAATAAAATAAAACATGTTTTCTGGGCCTGAACGTACAAAATGCCAGAATAGCGTTTAATGGTCTTAAGAGATGATGCAGATAAATGGCGTCTATCTCTCTATTGTGAGCATAAAGTATTATTCAGCAAACCCTCAGATAGGGAATCATTTAATAAGTGGGATGGAGGAGATACGGACAGAGGTATCGGGGGAGGGGACCATGAACGATTATAGAGCTAGGTTGGCAAACGGGTACCTATGGATTCTACGCGTGGCAGACAGAGCACCCCTAAGAACTCAGTGACAATGTAACTAAACCAACTTAGTATATATATATATATATATATATATACACCATACTATCTCACATCCTGCGCGGCAGCAGAGACAAGTCTGCCGAATACAGAATTCACGGGCCCAATTTTAAATAAAATCCCCAGAAGGGCTGCAGATGTGAATAGAAATATGAATTATCTGCCCAAATTCTTTGAAAGCTACTTATACTTAATTTGACAAGTTTCCATATAAGGTAAAATAGAAAAGCAGCTTCATTATTACATATTTTATTTCTTTCTAAAAATGCCCAATATCCTTTTTAAAAAAAAAACAAAAAAAAAAACGTATTTTGTGAAGCTTTAGAAATACATATAGAGACATATGACGTGAGCACAGCGTGTCTACACCCATGTACTACTAACCCCTATAGCCAAGCTCACCCTATGTCGCTGGCTTAGGCCGATTAGTACCCCAGGGAGTAAAAGGGGCAACCAACACCAGCTGAGTGACTGCTACCTGTATAAACGCCTCAGCTCACTGCGCGCTATAATTTTGAAAGCAAATGACGCCACTTCCGGGTTCATAGATCATAGAGTTGAAGGCGCACCGGAAGCAGCACTCCCCGACACAGACCATAGAGTCGTCGGCTGTTTTGAAGGACCGAGTGTTTCCATGACGACCAGGACGCAGCAAAGACGTTCAGAGTAATTCACGTGACTGAAGCTACTGTATGGGCCGTGCGCGTACTGCAGCCCCTGATCATTACAACCCCTAGTATGCACAGCCAGCCAATTTGAGATTAAATAGTAATTCCATATGATTTTCTCCATATGGTTATACAAATCTAAGCTGTTATTGGTTCCCAGGTGAAACGCTAACTGGTCCTAATTCTCCCTTCCCGGGATCCTTTTTTATCAGTCTCCGAGTGTCTCCCCTCACACGCAATCACATTAAAAATATGCTTTAAAAAATATATTTTTATAGCTTTAATGTGTCAAAATAAGTTTAACAAAATACAAAATATTCCTTCATATAAACGCTGTACATTTTCTACTTTTAATATTCTGATCCAAAGCAATCCTCAATCTTGCGTTTCTTGCAGGGGCTTTCTGAGTAAAGGTCTGAGGTGGCATCTGAGGTGGCGTCTGCGGTGGCGTCTGAGGCGGCGTCTGCGGTGGCGTCGGGGGGAACTTCCGCCTCCTCGCAGGCCTGCAGTAATAAAGCTTCATCGGCATCGTCGGCGGCAGCGCCCTCCGAGAAGGACCTCTGGAAAAGGTCATAGATGCTCTTCTGCTTCGGATCCTGCAGAGAGAGTCATGGAGATATTACCGGCGGCGTCCCAGCAGTAAGCGGGAAACTTTTTAATTTAGTGTTTTCTTAAGCAGGTACACAAAGTCTGATCCAAATTAGATAACAACATTTAATGTCTCTTTTTTATAAATTTCTCTTCCTATGAAAGTGGACGTCATAATACAGAGAGAGAGAAAGGGTACATTTCGCTAAGATCCTTGGGGTCGGCCCCTGGACTACAGGGTCGCGGCGGCTCTCACCCCCTGGACTACAGGGTCGCGGCGGCTCTCACCCCCTGGCCTGACCATCTTCTTCACAAATTTCAGGTGAGCGACTGAAGATTTGCAACTAGAATTTAAAACAAAATGCTCATGTGCAGCCGACGTTACCTTTTTGAAAAAATCTGTAGATTCAGTTGTTTCATTAAAATTATTCTCAGACAATCCAGCCTGGCTGAGGATCGTTATCTTCTCCTGGATCATTGGCCTGTAACAAAGATGACACACAATTATGGGGCAATTAACAGAAATTCCTTTACCAATCATCGGCCATTTTTATGGGGGTATTTTAGGGGTAAAAGTGGAGCTCTAGGCAGGAACGTCTTTCACTGGTTGCTATGACAATAGCACCAGTTACCACTTTGTAGAACTGCTTTTCATATATAATCCCCAGTTTATCCTGAGCAGTAAAACTCCACGGAATACTAGATTCTGCACACAGATCTTCATCATATTACCGGATTATACACAATACAGTGAATTCCAGGATAAAGAGACTGTGACCCGTAACCTGGCACAACGGCCACTACCCACTGCCTGTCAGCCAATTAACTGAGCATGATGAGATTTTTAGTCTATAACGCAATTTCCTTACCATAAATAATCGTCCGCAGTGCCTTTCGCAACAAGATAATGGATATTCACAGAGCTCGTCTGTCCGATTCTGTGGACCCGATCTTCTGCCTGGATTAGAACCTATTCCAGAGGCACAGTCAGTTATAGCGTTTATTAATGAGACAAATGACGGCTGATCAATGGCCTTTAATCTTTTTATCACATTCCAATTCTTTAAACACACTCCCTGCTTTGGATCTAAGTGGCTGTGTCTCTATAAAATTATATATATAAAGTGTGTAAAAAAACAAAAAAACAAGTTTTCCAACTTTACCCAGAATAACTGTGTTTTCACAATCTTTTTTTTTAAATTATTTTATTGCAATCAGCCCAATGTGCCTATCTAAAAAAACACTACCAGATCTTGTCGCATAAAATAATAAATATTTTTATGATACTGTAATCATTCCCCTTAGGTTAAAAAAAAAACGGATTTGGACATTTTAACATACGTGTTTAGATCAAAATACTGTTTTTCTTATTTTTAAATCAATTAGAAATGAAATAAAAGGTTGCTTCTTTTAATTGGCTCTTCCTTGCAATCTCAAGGAAGCTGCAATGGCCAGAAGTTGCCTGGAGCGTATTCCATTTACTTCTGCAATGTAGGGGGTTAACATTTCCCTGAATGGTAAATCTAAGCTTAATTTTAGTTTTGAAAGGAAAAAGCTTATAAGATTCCGAGAACTTTCTTGAAAAAACACGGAGCAAGATTCACGGAAAGGAGCCGCTCGTCCGAATTTGTTTTCCCCGACAACTAGATGCTGGAATTAAAGAGCAATAAGGCAGCCTCTTCAATCAGAGCCGCTCTAAACGGGTCAAGAGGAGGTGAAGTGCAGGAGGCCGACTCTAACAGCCAGAAACAATGGGACTGATTGGGCTCCCAGTACAGAACATCGCTCCCAGTACAGAACATGGCGAGCGCACACGGCAGCCACAGTTCCTGGAAGATCAAGTGCCATTAACAGAGAATTTGTTCTTAAAATACACCCAGTTCGCACGTATTAAAGCAATCCTGCAGCCAACGACTTTAAACGGGGCTTGTGAAAGAAACAAAATTAAACAGAGCATTGCCTTAAAGGGACAGTACGACATATTTCAGACAGTGTTTCTCCTGGAAGAAAAGCCAAGATCTTTAATTTAGAGCTTTAAATGACGTTTTACTTATAGAGCGCCAGTAGAGTCTGTAGCGCTTCTCTGTAACAGACGACATTAAATGCTGGGACATTCTGGTACATAATAGAAAGAGGGCTCTACTCCTAGGAGCTTACAATCTATTAGAAGGTTGAGGGGAATGAGAAAAGGAGAGGGGGCTGCTTGGGTGAGGATGAGAGTCAACTTTTTTTTTTTAGATGCTGGTTGGGGGTATTGAGAGGATATGTTGTAAGATTTACTGAACAGGCAGGGTTTTAATGGCTGTTTGAATTAAGTAATTAGCAGAGTAAGTAGCAGAAATTGTGACAGAACCGAGTAAGGAACTCTGGAGAATAGGTAGGGTGCAGGTACGGTCTAAGAAAAAAAAAGAGGGTTAAATAATTAAGTGAGGTGTACATAAGGGGGTCCGTTTCAGTGCAGATTAAAATATGGCAGGGCTGCTGAGAAGTCCCCATTTTCTTTTTTACACGGTACCACAGGGTTAATGGTGAAGCCAACTGCAAGAGGGAATTGGAGCAAAGAACTGGAGCAAAGTCTTAAAATATGACTTAATAGTGGTGCTATAACCAAGGGAAAGTAGCCCAATCCAATACTTCAGATCATTAGAGCATCAGCTTACCCCTGGGTTCCAAAACAGCTCTGCAAACACAACCAAATCAGCACTAGACAAGGTCAGCCCCATGTTGGCAGCCGTGATGGACAGAACAGCTATACACGACTTCTCCGAAAACTGGAACTTGTGACAAAGGGACTGGCGGTCGGAGGACGAGGTGCTGCCATCGATCCGAATGAAACAGACGTCCTACAGGGGAGGCAGAAGAAGGGCCCTAAATAATCAAGATGTATGAAGCCACTAAGCTAAGGCAGGAGCCACTTCTGTATTGGGAACATCACATTTTCTCTCACAGGGCGTTATATACAAATATTTTAATGAATTAGACTATTTTGGTAATCTTATGAAAAAGCCATACAAGTAATATGGTTAAAAAAGCATAGGAAACATAGCAGCGCATGAATCACATGAATCATGCCGTGTCCTGCACTGCCCCAAAAATTAGGGCAATGGCTCTAGTGCTACATTTAGCTTTAGGTGTTGTATTCACCAGAATAGGAGGAACACAACCTATAATTCAAGTCTGGCTTATTACTTAGCCTTCTGTGTAGATTCTAAATTGACAAGAGTACTTTGGCAAACTCTTTACAAATCACCTAAAATGACTTTTAAGAAAGGGTGTTCCATCTCATTTTTTACAGGTGGATCGTATATCAGGGGCTCACAAGCTAAATGTGTTTAAAATGTGTCCTTAATAAACCATTCGCTCATCAAGGAGCTCGGATTAAATGAAAGTCTGCATATTCCCGCAGTCAATGTCAAAAGTCACCTCACAGGGTTTAATACATATGCTATACATTACATTTATTTATAACGCTCCGGCAGATACATGGCCAACTATATAAAATGATTGGGAAAAGGGTCCTGTTGGTGCTTCTGTCTTTTAAAGGAATAGATTTAATATCCAGTCTTTTGATCTGAACCACGTACCTTCTTCCCCAACTCTTCGCAGATGGAGTCCAGCACCAGCTTGTGATGAGCAAATACAAGAAACTTCTCTCTCCCACTTTCTAGCAAATCCATGATGTATTCACTGCCAAAAATGAGACATCGAAACAAAAATAGTCTTAGAAGACACTTCTCTTTAACACAGCATCCAGAAGGCATCCCAAATTGTTTGCACAAGAATGGGGCATTTCCCATGTTTCTAGTGCAGGTGACAGCGGCAGTCATACTTCACAGCCGCTCATCTACAATTCTCATTGCAGAGGGTCGGGGTAACGATGGATTACGAGAACCGCGGTCAAACAATCAAAAGCCAAATCTGTCATGTTCTCCCAAATACAATACACATAACTGTAGTCATTATACATTAATACAAATATTATGATACATTTTAATGGCTTATATCAGATACGGATGAAAGTTCACATGTTGGGCCAAATTAAAGTCACTCACACGACAGAGCGGGTCTTGGCTTCAGCGGTCCGGTTGTAGAACTGGAGAAGAGCCTCCTTTTCTTGAACTTTCTGCAATTAAGACAACAAACAGAATAAACTAGAGGCACAAGCCACCTTTCATCTGTTACATTTATATCATTCCTTTGTTTGTCCTTTGATTTCTCTATATTGAATTATTAGCACCCCGTTAGCTATCCCCCTTATCTTCGGGAATGCCCTCCTCCCACATCCATCAGACTCACACTTTTAAAGTTTTTGGACATCTCCTTGGCTGCGGCTGCAAGCGCCGCCTTGGTTTTGCCACTGATGCCTTCGGGGGCGATTACGACCATTTTGCGCTGTTTGGACGGTAACTGGGACAGAACCTCAGACTTTAACCTTCGGATCATAATAGACTCTTCGAGAAGCAGTTTCAGCTCATTCAGGTTCGAAGAGCCGGAGTAATCCCATCCCCACGGCATCTGTGAACGAGAAGTCATGCTGCGGTGAGCGCTAGGCTCCAGCATTACCGCTGCGCAGCGGCACGGCACGGGGGGCTCACCTGCTTAGCATCGCAGTAACGGAGCCCAAAGTCATGGAATCGAGGGAAGAACGTTGGCCTCACTGCAGCAATCTGCGTGTAGAGCTCTGATGGACGAGACATGGCGGGGGTGCCAGACAGTAAGATCACTCTCTTGGCACTCTGCAAAAAATACAAAGAGGTCACCATCCATGTATTGCTTATATTGCGCTCTACACAATGTCCAAACAACTGGTACGCACTTAATTCTCCCCAGCTAAATGAACAGTAATACACCAACGTTCGAAAGTTTTAAAAAAAAATGGATCAGAAATCCAGCGCAGACAGGGTTAATGCTGTAAATGACTATTGTAGCTGGAAACTGCTGATTTTTAATGGAATCTCTTCATAGGCGTACAGAGGCCCTTTATCACTCCCATCACCTGTGTTCCAATGGCCCTTCATCACTCCCATCACTCCTGTGTTCCAATGGCACATTGTGTTCCCCGATCCAAGTTTAAGTTTAAAAGGCTAATTATGTTACAGACAGAAATGTCCTTGTTTTGCATGAAAACAGCCTAGTGACCCCAAATGTTTGAACGGTAGTTGTACCTCCATGGATGCCCGGGGAAAAAACCGGGCATTACTAGCATTACTGCCCCATTAATATTTTAAATAATAAAACAGGAGCGAAAGCCTGTTAGCGTGTGATGTATCAGCTGTAGAACTTCCAACAGGAGAACTTAATATTTAATGTACATTAAGGAGGTGCAAGTTCATTCCGGCTTCTCAATTATTCAAGAAAAGTAAATTGGAAAAGTATTTCATTAGGTACAATTTATAACTCTAATAATACAGAAATACACACCATGCGATGCATAAAATAATAGAATTTGGTGGCAGATAAGAGCCATTCGCACATCCAGTCTGCTTAACTTTCAAGCTCGACCGGGTCCTATATATTCAGGATAGTCTAATGCTTGTCATACGCAGGATTAAAGTTCCTCACTTGGTTAACGTCAACCAATTCTGCTGGGAAGCTGTTCCAGTTACCTACCACCATGTACGTGAAGAAATATATGCTTACGCACTGTATTTCTAAGCCTTTTACATTATGGTTCCTTAGTCTCACATTTCTCCTCTTTTGAAATAAACTTCCCTCCTGGACTTTGACAGAACATTAAAAGGAATTGAGGGCAGCAAAAGAAAAGCCTCCTCTGTACATATTATAGGTTTATACCTTGAGCAGAGGCATTGCAGATTTACAACGGGCAGTTTTCACATTCTTCAGAAAATGTGATTCATCCTAAAAAAGAAATAGAAAACTGTAAACACATCTCAACATATATATAATAGTCTTGTCAATGTGGGAGTCGCTGTCAAGCTTGAGAGGACTTAAAGAAAAGCGCAATATGATTGGACCTTTACTGTTATATGACCAGCATGAAAACTATTCACACCAAAGCTCTGCCTGATCATTGTGTCATGCACAGGGAGGGACGGAGGAGCTGCTGGATCGTGTCGTGTGCAGGGAGGAACGGGGGACCTGCTGGATCATATTGTGTTCAGGAAGGGACAGGGGACCTGCTGGATCATATTGTCAGCCTCTGATTCTCTAGTTTTAGACAATGATCTCTTGTATTGACATTTCTCCTCCTTTGAAATAAACACTTGATTGTTATAGCGTCTAGGTGAATCTAAAATATAACAGACCAGAGTTTCCTGAATTAAATGCCTTACTTACGATAATGATAACTTTGAAACTAGGTGCATTCTGCTTGTCCATCTTTCCAAGCAGGTCAAAGCTGACAATGTTAATAAGGCTCGTTGACTGGCAGTCTCGGCTGGTCACTATAACGTTGACAGAGTCTGGGTCCACCGAGGGCAGCCACCGGTGAAAAGCCTAAATATGACAGGCACATTATTAGTGAACCTATTTAGCACGTGGGTCGTCAAGAGCCCTACAATAAGGAAATATACCATAAGACGCTCAACATTCGCTGCCTCTGGTTCAATCAACAGCTCAGAATAACAAAGTAATTAATTAACTTCATCTCCATCCTGTATTGGTGGTGCTACATTGTGTTAAAATAATTCTACAATGTTCTGTACCGGTTTGGTGCTTTCCAACGGCCCCTTATCACTCCCATCACTCCTGTGTTCCAACGGCACGTTGCGTTCGCTGATCCACATTTAAGAGGATAATTGATGGTGTCAAAACCCTTTTGCAATTATGTTACAGCCCAAAATTTACTTGTTTTCCATGAAAACAGCTGAGTGACTCCAAACTTTTGAACAGTAGTTGTATGTCAATACTATGCAGAAACATCACTTTTTCTGTTCATAAGCTGCTGTTGTACAGAAGTATTTCAGACAAAGAACAGGCAGAAAGAAGCATAAAATCCTCACCTCAGCCCATGTAAACCTGACAGAAGACGGGGCCACCACTAGCAGCGGCCACTCGCTCCTGTAAAAGGCTGCAATACAGATAGCCTGGATAGTCTTCCCCAATCCCATGTCATCCGCAAGAAGCAGGCGGCCTTCCCGAGACACGGCAAAGCTGGAGAAAAAACAAGGCAAGAAAAGTAAATTGGAAAAGTATTTCGTTAGGTATCATTTCTAACTAATAATACAGAAATACACACCATGCAATGCATAAAATAGTAGAATTTGTTGGCAAATAAGAGCCATTCGCACTTCCAGTCTCCCCAACTTCGACTGTGACCAGGTTTTTTTTCTCTCGTTACATTGAATGGGAATGAGTTTTATATATAGTCACAATACGAGTGTTAATTATATAACACTCTGGAGATGCGAAATCGGGAAATGTCCATCTCAGAGGTACGGGATGCGATGCCCGACGGACTCTTATCCGCTAGGAGTTAATTAATCGACGCTTCATGTGATTTTACTCACTTAACGCCTTCTCTCTGGAACGGCATCAGGCTGCTCACAAGCTTGGAATCCACGTGGGAGAGATCCACGTCGACCGTCTCGGTGCGGCTCACCGATGTCTTCTCAAACTGGGCAGCGAAGGCTTGGACCACGGGCCTGGGGAGAGGCTCTACCTCCACCTGCTGAATGCCACGCGCAGCGTCCACTGCAAAGGGGCCAGAAGAAGAAAACTTAGACCATTCCGTGAGAAGGTTATAGAAACGGAATTCGACGGCTAATAAGAACCATCTAGTCACCCGTTTCACCTGCTGTAAAGACTCAAACCTTAATCAGTCGTCTTTTAGTCAGGAGCCGTATGTCTATCCCATGCATGTTTAAATCCCCTCATAGTATTACCCTTTACCACTTCTGCTGGGAGGCTGTTCCATCTATCTACCACCCTCTTGGTAAAGTAAAACATCCTTACATTACATGGTTACATGCCAGGCACGTACGTACAGGAGCGCTCCCATCAACAGTACTGGAATCAGGTCAGACTTGGCAATGGGGTTATCTCTGAATGAATGCTTGAGGCCCAACAGCTGACACAGACAATTAGCTACGTACCATTAAATACCATAGAATAATTACCGTTTATTATATTAATATGTATAGCTTTTGCTTTCCAAAAGTGAAATTTATTTACAGAAATTTGGTTTAAAACTATGGGACCACCAAAGGGGAGCAATGTATTTAAAACTACCAGTGAAATGAAGTAATCCTGACATTTTTCCAGCACATACTTTGACTGATATCCTTTATATTCTATTAAAATTGTACATTGCTGGACGAGAAAACCCAACGCGTTTTGGAGAGGTTATTAAAGGCTCAGGGGTGCATTTTGTTCTTGGATCCGTACATTAGCCTTAAGAAAAGTTGTAAAGCTATACAATGAAAGCAAAAACAGTGTTTTAGATTTTTTTGCCCAAAAGGGTATATTCCTTTTTTTCTTTTCCATTAAGGGCCAAAGTTTGAGGGTTCGTCTTATAATCCATTAACTACGCAGTAGTGGGAATCGAGAAATGAAACAGCTAAAGGCTTCCTGGATTTCATTCTCATCCAAAGGAAGCCGGCAGCCGTGCGTTTCCCAACCTTAGCAACAAAACACAATTCTTCGTGTTCTAAGATTCTGAGAAAGCGCAGCAAACGGTTTCTCGGAATTTCTTTCTACTTTGAAGAATTTATAGCGCCTTTGGTTTGGAGCAGCATGCGCCGCTGCACAGCCTCCCGTTCACAGGGAAAGTACCGATGGGTTTAAGCTCTTTAAATTACACTTTCCACTTTTCTGCCAATTTCTTTCGCACATTTCTTTGGGTTTTTTTTTTGTTTTTTTAAGAAAAACTGACCTGAGAATTCCTTCTGCGACAGCAAACAAAAAAGAAAAGCAAGAGAAAAAAACTAAAATTACAGAAATAACATGAGGAATGTGAGATGAAAGCTTTATTTCTATGCCTAGAAAATCCGATGAAGATTTTAGTAACATTAGAATTTTACGAGCAGCGGAATATAATCCCTTAATTTATTATTTTTTATTTTGAGTTT
>VKOC01000009.1:18518839-18540469 GCA_009364415.1 Spea multiplicata | reverse complement strand
TAGAAATTAGGCATAAGATATACCACGTCTTTTTGGCGTGACAATTAGTCAAGATCAACAGAGAAATGTATAGATCAAAAGTCTCTGGAGAGCTTGGAAAAAACAATGTAAAAAATAAATACATTTCTAATTTTAAAAAAAACAACATTTTAGTCACTGTGAAGGAGTGACTAATGATTCAAAATTAAATTATAAAATCAAATTTAACATTGACTCTGCCAATCTTAACTTTTTTTTGGGGGGGGGGGATTTAACTCTCAATTGCTCTGGCACAAGATCAATCCTATATTTAGAAAGTATGATTTTTGGACTAATAATAATAATAATAATAAACCTAATATTCAAATTATTATTTCTGAAGCAAAGGAATATAATGACCCCCACATTTCTATGAAATGTTACAAATGTGCTATAACCACACTCCGTCTGTCAGTACCAAAATAGAACAAAAAAACAAACAAACAAAAAAAGCTTATCAGCATTTTCCCAAAAATACAAGAAAGAAATAAAAAATAGCAACAGTGCTTTTCTGAGGGATCGCTCAAATTTGGCCCCCCACTCTTTTTTTTTTTTCAACTTTTCTGTTGCCTCAAAATCCGCTCCATTTTTTTTTATTCTCTGATAACTTTCCTCGGCTTCTATTCCGTTGTCGTCTTTATTCTGTTTTCTTCTCCAACTAAAAGGTATCGAATCTTTCGGCGTTGGGGAGATGGGATGAGGGGAAAAAAAACCCCAAATGAGCAAAAAAACAAAAAAACAAAAAACTCTCTCTCTCTGGGTATCCGCGAAATAAAAAAAAATAAAAAAAAGTCGAAATGATGACGTTCAGGACTTTCCGCGAACGAGGAATCACTCGATGTTGCTGCTGTCGAAGCTGTGGCATTGCAGGTCGGCAGCTGCATAGTCGCTCCCAGGAAGCTTCAGTCCGTATTTATCAACGCACCAGCAGATCCCACGCTTACGGCCCCTGGAAGGTTTGCACTGCCGGCACAAGAACAAAAAGTTAGCTCAACTGAACGCCTGGACGGGAAGACTCCTTCAACTGATGCTCGGCACCTAAGCGAGGCTCTCGTTATCGCACAACCTGGGCTCGCTACGTAGAGGGACGGCAGACGTTCCTCCAGGAGATACCAAGGTCATGGCTCTTACGCCAGGAGAACCCCGTTAATTGGCCAATTCTGGCCCGCGGAGACATTTTTGGGAATATCTGGCAGAGAAGAGCCAAAAGAAAGTGATTGACTCTTCTTGGATCCTTAGACTGTTTGAGTTGGGCACCAGGGTTGTACGACACTAGGGTTTAGCTAAGAAGCCCAAGATATCACGGTGAAGATAATGACCGGCGCTGTGCTCCATGTAGGGCCACAGAGGGCTCAAGAGCTACACTAAGAGGAGATTGGTTAGGGGGATAGATTGGTGGACGGACTCACCTGTTTCCTTTTGAAGAAGCCTTTCCGGTCACAGTTAGGAAGGTAAAATGCTCTTGGGTAGACGCGATGAGACATTTTCATGTCTTGCATGATGGTTTCCATTTGCCGACGGCATGGACCCTAAGGAGGAAAATATGACATATTAAATACGGTAGTTTACATTATTTGAGGGGGGCTTCACATCACCAACGTTGTCTGCCCCCCGCACCTGTCCACTAATCATTAACGCCTTACCATTTCCGACTCCATGACGTGATCGGGAGAACCGTTGGGTTGGTCTTTGCTCTCCAGCGGAACGATGCGGGCGATGAACTGCTTCTTCTGCCGGTGGTTGTTCAGCGCCATCACTTTGTGCTCCGGCAGGCGCCCCAACTTGCGATGCTTGAGCGGATAGCTATCCTCGGCCATCTCTGATGTCGTTGGATCTTCCTCTCTTGATTCTCTCTCTACGAGAAACGAAAAAATAAAAAAAACCCATAATTATTCACGTGTTTTATTGTTTAAGAACGCGGGATTCTGATCAACCTCATTGGTTTTTATAACTATTTGCAAACTTAATTATTGTGATATCTCTTTATAAACAACAGGAAACAAATTGTGTATAAGAAGAAAAAAAAATCTCATTTTCTTTTTAAAGTAAAAAAATACCACAAATTTCCAACGCCATGGAAACATTTACATATATTTTGGATTGCCCTAAATCGCTGTGTTTACAGCATTAAGAAACAACACATATTGGCTCCAATACCAAACAAGTAGAGCCAATTTTTTTTATAAAGTCTTGGGCATTGTCGCTTTTTATTACACATGTCCTTAATTTCTGATGATTTACTTTAGAGTAAAAAATAAATAACAAAAAAAAGGTTATGCATTTGCCCATCCCCCACTGTTGGCAGCAACTAAGGTAAACAAAGAATTTTTTCCATTTGTCCTCAAATCCCCAAAGTATATTTTCCTGCCCACTGTTCTTTCTGATTGCTTTGCCAAGCCCTTTTCGAAAGTCTGCGGAAAAACACGTTGTGCGCCCCGCAACATGTTTAACGAATAAAGCAGGTGCTTGTGCCGCCCGCCCCGTAGTCCGGCTGGTAATAGCAAGTCAGACACCGTGCACGGGGCTCTAGGATTGTGATTAAACTCAAGCTATATAACACATTATTCTGATAATATGTTTTAGCTCAAAAGGCAAGGTGTAAAAAAAAAAAGTAATAATAATAAAAAATAAATAAATATAATATATATATATTATATATATTTTTGGAATAAGGTATATCATTAATAAAATAGCCAGACCTATTGTGTATTATATATTTAATAATAATATTTAATATTAATAATCTGATTATGCCAAGTATTTTTGCCAGTGATTAATAAACCAGGATAATAACTACAATATTAGTGAGTTTAGAAGTATTTGACATTATATATATATATATATATATATATATATATATATATAGGTTGCCATAAACCTTAAACCTTAAGGCACATCCATTTCTAGATTGTAAGCTCCTTTGAGCAGGTCCCTCCTTATCTTGTTTCTGTAACCCGAATTGTTATATTATTTACTGCTTGCAGGTTGTTGTACAGGGCTGCGGACTACGATGGTGCTATATGAAACAATAAATAATACGCTTGCATTTCATCCTAAGGACCAGCAGAGGGCGCTAACTCCCCATACTGCGGAATATGATGGCGCTTTATAAAACAATCATTAATTATTCATTAAAGAATTAAGGAACAAATGTTAAATCCGGCAAACGAGGTGGAGGCGCATTATTAAAAAGCTTGCCCCGGAACCCCAGACGTCAATTTGTACAGAACCCAAAAAATCACAAGCACCGCAGAAAAGCCACAACTGATACTTTGTTAGAATATAAAATAAAATTTAAAAAAATTGGCAGTTTTAACGTCTACTTTTTTTTATAGAACTTTTTTCACTTTATTTGGATGTTTTACTGACATTTCTCGAATACCGGCTGTCACGCAGCGTCTTTAGCACCCATATAATTTCCGGGGCTACAATAGATACCTGCACATTCCTTACATTTACAGAAAGCATGGATCGTAAGTGCAGAGGTCGCGCAGGATCGGATCTCGTTACTGTAACCCTGTGAGGCTGAGACAACGGCCCCTGAGCTGACCCCAGGAGGGCTAAGAATTCAAAGCATCACCGGGGTGTGAACTGAAGGAGAAAGGACGTAACCCCCCCCCAAAAAAAAACCCCAGTTTCTTCACTTTTCTTACTAAAAACCCATAATCTCTAATAATAAAATAAAAGTTTAAATCATAAATCATGCCTACACTAAATATTATGGGCATTCACATATGCATGCGCGCACACACACTATATGCCGCCAACCAAATGCTCCCATTTAATAACTGCAAGCGGGCATCTGTCACGGGTCTCTGACACTGGCTGAGGTTGTTCGGAGTTGTGGTCCAACAACAGCTGACTCGCCAAACTCTTTCTCGACAGGTCGCATGTAGAAGCTGCCAGGAAAACCCATCTGTTTGCCGAAGGAGAGCGGCGGCGGCGGCCAAGACTGGAGGAAAGGAGGAAATACTCGCCGGCTGTATTTATTTTTATGTCAGGAGTGTCAGACGCACCGGGTTCAGCGAGCTCCAAACTCACCGGATTCCAGTAAAGACCGCGAGCGGGGAGCGGCCGCAGCGCCAGGGTTTAGCGTCACGAAATTCATTTCATGAAGCCACCTACGGCTCGCGCTTCCCTTTCCCTTTGGGGGTTAATTTCTTGGAGATATTATTACGGAAGCCGAGATCTGCGGCAGAATGCAGTCTGAAGACCCCCAACCCTTCCGGGGGCTCCCTGAACCAGACAACAAGAATCAGCAACTTCACAACACGGGAGAGATGGCTTAATGGGGAGGAAAAATCATGTAGATCCAAGGGGTTTATTTAGTGCATAGAACTGTAGGAAAAGGCATCCTCAGACGGCGTTGGTCAAAATGGAAAATACAAATAGACCATAAAAATAACTTCTAAAATAGCTTCTAATTATAATAATACATATTTTTAGGTATTTAACCCATTGATTGGCTCTCCAGAGGCGGCAGGGGTGAGACGGGGACACTGCTCCCTTTACATAACCTTGGCGCTGGGAATCCGGTGACACAGCCCGGGAACTATTTCTGTTTGAGGATAATCCAAGTGCATTAAACCTGTCCCGCTGCCCTTTCTCGCAGTCCCGCTCCCACCTCTTTTCCTTGGCAGCGGGACCCTCGCTAGGTCAGAGCTCTCCGGCTACCCACCTGCTAAGTGCCGGCGCCAACGGAAGGCCCGTCTCACCTTCTGCAAAACTCTGCCCCATTATTTGAGCGCAAAACTTTCCGTATACACGCTCAACAAGCATTTCTGTTACAAAAAAAATTAAATTAAAATAAAAAAAAGCAGTAACTTCAAAGATTTCAAAAAAAAAAACTGTTTTTAATTAATTCTCTATTGATGGCAATCAAATCATTGAATATGTTAAAGACTTTAGCAGATCTGTCATTTTATTCTTTGCTCTGAAGGTTCGATAATATTAATAAATAAATTTAAAAAAAATCTACTTTTCATGTTTTTTATCTTTTGTGTCACATGACCATTAAGTGTTCCTGGATAAAACCAAATTCTTGGAAGGGTTTGAGCATTTATGGTATGAGGAATAAAGTCTGTAATGCCGTATTTCTGGTTAGTCGTAATACCCAAACCAGCCACCAGGGGGAAGCGCAGCCTCAGGATGTGGAGATACTCCGACCGCTGAACCTGGGACTTGCTTTGTGTTCTGCTGATGATCAGAGCTGCAGGTCACCGGATGACTTCATGATATTTGATTTCTGAACCTGTTACGGACTCTGTGGACCTCCTGCCTCGCTATATAAATGGAATTTACTTAGAGGGTGGTAGATACGTGGGACAGATTCCCGGGGAAAGTGGTAAACGCCAATACAGTGAGGGGCTTGAAACACGCATGGGACAGACATACGGCTCCTGAATCTAAGACGAGACCAACGACTGATTAAGGTTTGAGTCTTTACAGCGGGAGAAACTCTCTTAAAGCGGGGCTAATTATAACCCGAGTGAGAAGGATTTAACAATGCAGGTTACAGGGATGCATTTAAACCAGAAGGTGTCACATGTAGAACAGCTGAACGGAAACAAATGAACTGTAATGAATACCACGATGTGAGGATGGCCAGCGCATGTCTATATGGGGCTCCTGACCTTGTCACTTTTGACACCGGGAAATGCCATTCGCTTGGATCCAACATTGAAAGTTGAATTTTTTCCCCCCTCATTCACCCAAAATGCCCCAAACTTTGAGTAACACAAAAGAGGCAACCTAAAGAGTAAAACATTGCCCCATACGGTACAAAAACCCTTATTAAACCCCCCCTCATCTACCAACGTTATATATGAACAGCAGATGTAAAGAATATTCCTTCCTTTTTAACCATTTCAATGCACTCAGCGTGCACAGGGTGGTTCTCCAGCGCTGGCTTCCTTTTTTGCATCCTGATTATTAAAATTCTTTCCACCCGGCCCCTGCTCCTTGGCTCTGAATCGGCCGACGACTCCAAACCCCCCCTGTCCTCCGCGCTATATTTTTTGTATACAAGCAAGTTTAAAAAAGAATTCTTCCTGCCTCGTTTGTTCCGCCGCATTAAAGTTAGGATGTGGGATTTGGAAGGTTCTAAAAACACGCAGAAGAATTTTTTACCAGCTTCTCTGGATTAAAACAAAAAGGGGGGGTTAACACTTTCCATGCCAGATATGCGACATACTACATAAGCTTTGTATTTGTACTGGCAAGCAATTTTCTTGCTGGATACATTGTTACCCTCGCACTTGCGGGTCAAACATATTGTTCCCTGGTCACGTCTCGGTCCGCAAATGACACGTATGTAATGCAGGGACTTTCTCAGGACCACGGAAACGAAACAATCACATTTTCGCGCAACCGCTCACGCTACCCCCTGTGTCAGCACATCTGCTGTTATGTCTGCCGCCCTTTGACATACTTTCAACTCGCCTTTTGCCTTCACCCCCCCCCCACACCATTTTCAGTGTGGCTATTCTCAGACTAATAAAATATACAGTTTCCAGGAAACGGGGGTCCCTCCTGCCAGCGTGCAGCAAACCGTAACACTCCCAGAACTGTAAGCTCTTGTGCCAAAACGTCTTGGTTTGCCATCTAATATATACTCCGTCATGGAGCCCCTGAACGGTATCCAGGTCTTAATGGTCTTAAAAGGACCTTATACGTCATTATTTACATTTTTAAACATGGCTGTATGTTCATTTTTAAAATGTATTTCTTAAAGATTCCGGTTGCCATGACAGTCGCTCTTGTCGTAAATACGGTTCTATTTGGTGTCCATTTAAAAAATACGCGACTTTGCCCCAAGGAGCCCGCCGTCTAAACGGCGCGTTCTGAAACACATTTAGGTTTTATTCGTTACCCACTTATATTCAGTGGGGTCAGCATAATGCATAATCTTTCTGGCATTCAAAGGGTTAAGAGGGCACTTGGTAGAGGAAGAGACATTTTGGGCCAAATTCTTCAAGGCAAAAAAAACGGATTGATGTTACCATGTGATGCATCCAGACTGACGTCTGTTAAATGCACCCCAAAAAATTAAACCGCTTTTGGTTTGAATGAAATTCATTAAAAAAAACCCAAAATTTAAAAATAAATAAAAATAAAAAAAGAACATAAAACAGTTTGACGAGCGCAGCGTCTCCATCCAGATCAGAGACCGGATCGAGAGGAAAGGACTTTGTTGTAAGGAAGGCTGAGGCCGATTGTGGAAGCTTCTCCTGCGCAGGACTCCGTGACCGAAGGACTTTACAAGACCGGTCATCCCAACGAGTCCCGCCACGGAAATACCAAGCCTGGGAGCTCAGGTGAGGGGGAGGGGGTCCACAAACAGCCCCTGAATGCACTCCTTTCACCCAGCTGTGGAAACATGACCTCTTTTTCAGTATCTCCCCCCAATCTGCCCCCTGTGACCTTTTCAAATAAACCCATTTTCCAAATTGCCCATTCTACACACATTCACACACCTGCTACCCCACTCACCCCCACCCCCCTGCCCTCTGCCGTGGAAAAGTCCTGCACCCTTTCATGACCACACAGCCTTCAATACCAGGCATTGTGCTTATTTGTTCAGCAGGTATGTCCAACAGGTGGGGCAGGGGCCAGGTGGGGGCCATATCGAAAATCTGGGATTTAAATGTATTTCTATGCATCAAAAAGGGAAAATATTAGAACAAGAGGCCATGATCTAAAACTAGAGAGTCAGAGGCATAGATGCACGGAAGGGTGGTAGATAAGTGGAAGAGCCTCTCAGCAGAAGGGGTAGAGGCTAATACAGTGAGGGAATATGGCATAAGGCACCTGAATCGAGACCAAGGACTGATTAAAGCCATGTTTTCCGGCTCACTTTTTTCCTGTAAAGTGCTGCCCCCTGCTGTGTGCGAGATGTACAACTAATTCCTCCCCTTTACCTGTGCCGGTTAGCAACGTGTGAAATTTCCGTGTGTCCTGGAACAACATGGCCGACGTAGTCACCCCAGTTAAAGGACCCCAAACGGTTGCCCTATTTCACGACAGACGTATGGTGACCCTACTAGAGCCCAGACAGAGACAGCTGCGAAGCGCCGAGGGGGGGGCATCCCGCCAGCGAGCCAAGCATGTGTTACGGTCATTAAGACTCATTATGAGCATGTAAGGTATTCCTCGCCGTCCAGCTGCTGTCATCTACAACTCTCAGGATGCTCAGCCAGCCTCCAACCGATGAACGCCCGGGGTTTGGATGGGCATCGTGACGGGAGTCGCAGTGCGTAGGCTGGCTGCGCATGATGGCAGGGGTACTCCAAAAAAACATCGACCCCCCAGACGTAGCAGCGGACCTCTTGAAACACGCACACAAAAGAACAATGAGGGGTTAAGCTTTCCCCCCCCTATTATGATTTTTGGTACTCCCCTCCCCCCCACACCTCTTAACCTCTCCCCCCTGGGTCCTTAACATAAAACATCAGGGGTCCCATAGAAAGAGTTTGAAAATTAGTCATATCACCATAGCAACCGATGGAATAGTCTAATCACCAGGCGCATTCCATCGGTTGCCATGGTGACAAGGCCACTTTCCCTTAGTGCCTCTTGTTCAATCAACAGAAAGATAGTTTAGATACAAAAAACTAAACATTTTCCAACACATCCCCCAAACTCTGTTTTATTACCAGCACTTGTTCTTCCTCCCCATTAAGTTATCTCTCCATTATTAAGTTGCCGATGGTTGCTGATTGGTTCAGGCAGCCATTGTAAGAGGGGTGGGTGGCGGCGATGACTCCAAGTCTCTTAATTTTCCAATAAACAAAATAGGTGATTTTTAACGAACAAAAAGTGCTAAAGGGGACGGTTTCCCTTTAAATCTCCCCTCCCCCAACACCGCTGTGGATTCATGGCAATAGGATCACTGATGCAAATCACATCAGATAAGCCACAGAAACCAGAGGTTTACACAGGGAAGCTGCTAATAGAGTGCCATAGTCACCCCCTCTCCCGGGGTCAGCTGTTGAGTCAGGCTGACTTTGCCCTGGATTAAAAAGTAGCTCAAAACCCAATGTGATTTTAAAGGGGGTATTAACCGGTCCCTGCCTGGTACGCTGGAATTTTAAAAAGTATCAGGGTCCACTTTTAATTTGGGTACCCTGTCTCTTTAAATTAAATGATTATTATGATTATTATTTATTAACAAACACACAAAAGTGTCTCTATTAAGTTAATTTGCCCCAAGAACTGTTTGGCAGTTTGGCCGACTAATAGCCCTATGAATATCCTCTTAGGAAGCGGGATAATGTTTGTCTGCGGCTGATCTATGATCCTGTCCTGTTTTTTTTTTCTTTTATTTTTTACAGTGTATGTTACATAACGAATCTGCTGCCAGCCATACCTTGAAGTCAGCTGGAGTCTATGCATTAACCCCTGCACCCTGCGAGCTAATTTATATATTCATGTTACTCTGCGCTCTGGTCCATGCCTGAAGCTGTTAAAAAAGATAAATGACTAATAATTAAAAAAAATGTATAACATTTGCAAACATCCCTAAAATGCATGATTTAGTAATTCCAGCTGCAGTTTTCTTTTTGGCCTTTGATTCTGGTGGTGGCGCTGTTGGCCAAAGATACAGTCTGCTCCAGAACCATTCACTTCCTGGAACTTATTGGCAAACAGCGCCCTCACCCAACAGAAAGGCTGCAAAGTGTACTGCACCCTGAACAACCAGCACAAACAAATGACATTTTATTTATGTAACGCACTGTAATGTAAATGCATGTTGTAATACCATTTCAAGACAGCCCTCTTTACTTTCAGGAGGGGTAAAAGAAATGAAAGCAATGTCATAATTATCATCGACAGAAGGAACTAGAATCAGGCAGCCCATCTGCTGTACAATGAGAGGTCAAAACTATTATCAGCGCCTTTGGGACTTCAGCTGCCCTGGGTTACAACTCCCATCACGGTCAGGCAGCCAAGGGCTCACTATAGAACCATAGACTTGCTGAGCCCACCGGGAGCTGTCACACAGCAGCCAACAAGCTTGTGGTTGTCTGTGTCTGCTTAGAACTTTAACCCGCTTGGTTTGATAATGAACAATAAGATACAAAATAGAAAGGGTTCATTTATTTTGGTCCGTAACGTTCTGACGTCGACACACAGGGTGCTGCGACATCGCTGCATAAATCCTGAGCGTATTAGGTTAAAAAAAAGGATGGATACATTGGCCCAATGTTTACATAACAAAAGCATGTTTGGAGGAGGGGGGGGGGCGAAAAACAGAAAAATGTTGGCTTAGTGCCCCATTCACTAAAAAAAAAAATAAAAAATGAAAAAAAAGGTCTTGTCACTATGTAGCAACAACCTGCAGCGGATTCGTGGGACCTGGGGAACAGCTGGAGCGTTATCAGTTAATTTTCCCAAATCCCACAGAAACTGTACACTAAAACCACACCAGAGGGGCAGACCGCTGCATGCGTTAACCCTTAGCATATCACAGAATACAAACCCAATACCCCCCTCTCAAATAAAACGTTACCCATGACCATAGAAAGAGATTCCAAAAGTTACATGAAGCGCAGCGACGAGTCTAATGCAACCCTGCAGTATGGATCGTGTAAAGGGAGTGTGTGCTACCCCTACTCTGGCACTGCAAAGGTTAAGGGGGCATGTTTCTGACGCGCCATGACTGATGGACAAGGGGCCGAGTTGCACAGTCATGGTGTTACGTGGACAGACAAGAATTTGGAGATCTAGGATTTGCAGGTAATTATCCAACTGCCTAAACTGCCGAGAATATTTAGCTTGTGTATAGGTCAAAAAGCGAAACGCGGCAGCCACATCAAGGATTAAACCGTTTCCCGGTTACCCGACCACCACACTTCGCACGCCGGGTAACCGGTAGACGTCTCTGTGTCGGTAAACCAGGTCTGTACAAATTCCAAACATAATATAACAAAACAGGGGAATTTTTATGCTCGGGGCGGAGATGATTATCTCACAGTGTTTATCTTATAACCAGGAAGCAGAAGCAAAGGTGGTTTTTATTAAAACTAGCAATGTGGCCGCGTCTAACTATTCGCCGTGCCAAAGACAACCCCGCCACTGTCGTCCGCAGCAACATGACTCGTATGGTTAATGGAAGGGCTAATCTAGCCGCCAAGGAATTAAACTGCTAGTACCGTAAAGGGTTAAGCCAGGGACAGGCAGATTTAATTAGGAATCTGCGGGAAGGTTTGAGAGTCGCTGTAAGTGTTAGAGGGAGTGCGGAGCGTTTTCCATTAAAAAAAAAAAAAGGGGGTTGGTCGCAAAATTTGGGCCGGTATGTCGAGCCCTGAAAACACAGCCTGAGTGAGACTGACTTAAGTGGAGTATGGGTGCAGAATATAAAGGGGGGGCAACCTGTCAAGCTGCAGGTGTCCACAGGCAAAATCTATGGGTGCAGAACAACATGGAACATATCGGTGATGATACTGCGCCACCGACTATGTTTTTACAAAAAACCCAAACTTTTTTTTTTTGCACTCAAAAGACAAATGAATTGTCATGGCAACACATTTCATGCATAGGCATGCATGCATTAACACTGTTTTTCCCAGCAAATCAACAGTCTGACTGTACATTTTTTTTCCACATTTGCCCACCTGGAGCGAAAAGGGTTAAGTCTGTGCAACAGGCATGTTACATAGTAGCAGACAATAGGTTGCATCATACACAGCTAATCTCAGTGACCTCTCCTAACCCTCTATTGACCTATACAGGTTCCAGGGAAGTTTCCTAGAACAATCATTTTTTTTTGGTCCATTAACCCTTTCAGCACTAGCGAATAATGCAACAAGTCAGGAATTAAAAATAAAACAGAAGCTCCTATAACTGCCATGTTTTTCAATAGTGGAGGGGGTGTGTATACAAGACTGCACCGGGGAGGAAAAAATAAATAAAAACCACAATATGATGTCACATGGTGTATGAGGCAAAGAAATGGACAGCATGTAACAGCCAACAACCGTGGCTGCTGCAGAACATCTCCCTGCAAACATTTCTTAAAAAGCAATGGACACCCACCTAAGAAGCTCTGCAGCAGCTGTGGTCTTGCTATATCTGGATTTATCACTGAACAATGGCTTCTTTCAACATACAAAGTGTTAAATAAGCAATAGATTAATTTGTAAATAAAAAAAACAATAACAAACAAACAAAAGCATAAAAAGTAACCAGGCACCCTTTTTACCTACCTGGCTTCAGCTGGTCCCTGTAGCTCTTCTCATTGAGGCAGACACCCCGACCATGGAGCAGGGCATTCAGGGGCTTCTCTTCCCCTTGCTTGGGGAGACAGCGCAGACCCCCAGCACATCTCTCAGTATAGACCCCACAAGATTGCCCCTCAGCCAGGGCACAAGTCATGCAGCACCCACAGCCTGGCTCCTTCACCAGCTCACACCCCACTGGGGCAGGAGGGCACATAGACATGGCCTTCTCATCACAAGGCTCACAGTGCACAAAGGACCCAAGGCACTGGCAGAGCCCCAGGCACAGGGACAGGAGGAGGTAGGCAGGCAGGATCATCCCCCAAAACACCCTGGGGCAAACAGAAGAAGAAGGGGTGCAGTTTTTGCTCCAAAGAAAAGAAAAATGCAAAATCTGCTGAAAATGCACAAAAAAAATCCCAGCAGCTATTCCAAAAAAAGGGGGAGAAAAAACTGGAAACAAAGTTACCTCCCTGCCAGAGAATTAACACAGTCAGAAATGTGCAAGAATGAAGTGAGCCTCCTTACACTAAATGCAAGGTGCTGTCCTCAAACTGATCTGCAGAATAAACAGAAATCAGCAAATTCTTGTCTAAGACCTGTTGCAACAACCAATCTGTCCTGATACAAAAAAAAAAAAAAGTGCAACAGGTTGGGGGGAAAAAAAGGGTTAAAACAAAAACAACAAAGCAAAATAATAAGAGTTCTGATTCACAAAGCAGACTGCACGAGACACAACTGCTGTAAAAGTTCTGCAATCAGAAGTAAAATCCTCTTATATCTCTCAAATTCTACCTGTTCATGCAATTTTTTTTTCCCCCCTAAGGAACAAAAACAAAAAAATAATATTTTTAACAAATGTTGCACATGGATTCTTCAGAATGCAAAAATATTTTTTTTTTGTTAAAAAAAAACAAACAAAAAAACTTTAGCAAAGTCAGGGGGTAAAAAAAAAAGGAGGAAAAAAAAAAAGAACTTTGTAGATCTCCCAACAGTTTTCACTCTGGAGAAGTTTCTAAAGAGACTGATTGCTGTTCAGCAAAGGCTGTCTTTTTTAAATAGTCTACTTCTGGCTGTCTGCCAGACTTCAGCTGCAATTCGATATCACGACACCCATCTGAATGGATGCCAGTAACCAAGCAATATACTGGTGCAGAATATGGCCAGTTCTCTTATTGTCGATTAACCCCTTCCTAGCTGAGCAACTACACCTCCAAACATTTCTTTCATAAACATGGCTTTATTAAAAAAAGGAAACTCTAAAAAAAAAACCTCAAACCCCTCCTTGAGAAATCTTTTATTCATTTTTTTCTTATTTATTTATTTTTTTTTTTTTTTAGAAACCTTAGCTCTTTTATCACTTTGTCTTTTTTTTTTTTTTTGCTAGGCAGTAGGATTGGGGTTTGCAGGTAGTCTTGGTTTTATTTATTTATTTATTATTTTTTTTAAAAATTAGATATTCTAGGTACATTTTTTAGACCAGTAAGCAAGAAAAAAATACTGGTGCAGTTATTTTCCATTAACCCCTTTACAGCTGAGGAACGAGGAACTGATTTAATATTCTCTTATTAAAGAAAAAAAAATGCAAAAAAAAATTGGGGTTTGCAGGTATTCTTACAAATTTTGGATTTTTTTTATTGAATGTACTAGGAATATGAAGCTGGAATATGAAGAGTTAAAATGCTGTCACATTATTATAGAAATTGGGTGCACGGGTTGTCATTTTACAGATACAGGCAGGATTATGAGGGTTTGGAAAATATTTTATTCCCTTTGAGTGTTTAGGAGAGATCTGCAAAATATCTGACAGATTGGTGTCAAGTTTAAAAAGTATTTAATTATCTCTTTTCAGCATGAATTCATGGCGGTGGCAGCGCCTTTCTGTTGCTGTAGATACTGTATGTTCCCTGCAGTGTCATGGTGTGCGGCGCTAAAGGGGTTAATCTACATCAAGCAGATTAACCCTCTGAGTTCTAAGTACTCTTTTTTGTGAAAAAGTAAGAAAAATGTTAATATATTTTTTTATTAACAGAGATAGATGAACCCATCCATACTGCACCAGACTATCAGCTCAGACAATGATACTTCAAGTACTCAAATCTCATCACTCTGAGCCAGCTGAGCTGATGTCCGGGAGGTGGCCAATCCATGTCTTTTTTTGAGAAACTGTGAACAGTGGATTTCCATCCACTGTCATGAACCACAGCAGTAGTGTACTTGTGGATTACAAGTCCTACCACCCTCAGCCAGATATAATTTAACTCAAGGATCTGCCAAATAACACCCAATGGCACGTAAAGTAATCACACTGTAGAAAATAATTGACGATTAGATGGGCAATAACCTAAATATTAATATAAAACTGTGTGCACCACTAAGGCCAATTAAAGTATAAAGGTCTTATAGTCCATTCATTGGTTGTTATAATTAGGACCCCCAGGGCTCTTAAGTCATTAAGTTATTGACATGGGGTAAGAAATGAATTTAGGATTATTGTTTGCAAAATCCACGCGCATGTTTAATGCTGTATGACCCTATAACCCTCTCCTACCTACAGAACCCTGTATAAGGTGGCATGTTGGGTGCAGTTGGCACTCTTTAAAGGGTCAAAGGCACAAAGAAAATGTTCTAATATAAAATCCTGGATCAATGATATATATATATATATATATAATGTAATCGCCTATAAATCGCCACAATTGATTGTGGCGCCAGAATGCATGAGAATTCTAATAGTCCTTATTATATATTTTCTAGCGGATGATATGTGATATACTTTGCAGGCCAAAGAAAGTATCAGATACCTATGACATTAGTTGATACTTTGTTATTAGACTGTAATGGTTCTGGCAGAAAACTGCAAAACGCACATTAATGGGCGATGTCACACAATGTCCGGCTATAATTAAAAAGTTTATTAATGATAATGAATGTACAGATCCAACAAGTCAGACTCCCTTCCTTAAGAATGGTTTAAGACCCCTGCAGGTTTGCTATATTGAGCTGTAGTACCCACATTTCAACACTAGAAGGCACCCTAATCTGTGATAAAAGTTTGAGTAATCCGCTGGATAAAACTTTCCCAACTTCTCCAACTGATGGAAACTCCTGCGGCTGCTTTACGAGCGCCTGCTCCCAACCGCTTCGGGGGGGCAGATTTATAATGGTGCCGCGAACCCAAATCGCAAAACGGCTCAACTCTGCGCTCGCGTCAAGTACTAAAAATGAAATTCGACAAAGTCAGCAGATTCAGCAGCAAAGCCGTCACGTTTCTGCACCAGCAGCCCGTTTATAAAGAAATGCTGCAAAAAAAAAGGCTGATAATTCCTAATTGATGTTATGGCATCCAAATGTATAATGTAGCATGGCTGCTCTGCTTCATTTTGGAGAGAGGTCAGATTATGGTCTGCAGGATAAAAATTATTGGGAGAAATCTCAATATGGAGGAGAGAAGAGAGAAGGTGAGTTATACATGCATGGGATAGATATACGGCTCCTGAATCTACAGCAGGAGAAACGGGCGACTAGACGGGGGCCGAATGGGGCAGATCTGCCCCTAAATTTTTATCCCCTAATATACTGTTAATAAAACCCCTAGAGGCTTTTATATATATATAGCAACATGTTCTGTAGTGCTGTACAATGGCGGCAGATACAATTAACTGGCTGCGTTACATCAAAGGATTGTATGGCCCTTGCCAAATGAGCTTACACTCTAATGTATTGCGCATTTATGTCTCTATATATAAGATTAAAGGTCTGTTTCTTAGAAGTAGCCTCACCTTTGCCTTTTTTGCCATATTTTATCCGAAGCCCCCAAGATGACATTTAAAGCCCCGGATTACCGGTATTTTGTGATATTGTGCGGGATTCACAACTCCAAATATTATGTTTTGTTTAGCAAAAATCTGCTTTTGTAACACAACGCCGGAGAGCTCAACGTCAAATACGCCGTTCTCTTATAGTGACCACAATAAAGGGATGATAACGATGAATCGCGAGGAGATAACAACAGAACAAAGTCACAGGGAGACCTTCTTCCAGGAACAAACATTCAGTCTGGGCTCCGTGTGATACTAAACGTTACGCCACAATTCATAAACCTTAGGACTGAAAATACAGTTAAAGGGCAACCGGCGCCTTTAATAATAAATAGAGGAAGCTATAATCCTGCTGATGTATGAAGTGGGGGTTTGAAAATACAGATCCACTTTTCGCCAGCACTCTATATAATTCTGATTTTCTGATTTTCAAGATCCCTGTGAGATACAAAGTTGCTAAGATTTGTTTCACGGAAGGCCCATAGCCGTGGCAAATAACTAAGCTGATTGGAACTCCGGCACTCTGTATTAGAGGGGGTCCATGTCGGCCATTTTTTTCCAAGACACATATATGTTTCACATGTTACGGACCAGCAAGTGCCCGTTGCGGTGTTCGGTCGGCATATCTGGGAATTCTCCAGGATTTACTTCTCTGGGTCTCCAGGTCGCCACCGGAAAACTCCAGGTCGGGGGAGCAGCGTTCTGACATACGCCATTCCCCCCTTAAATTAGCGGCGTGTCCCGTGATGTCAGCGGGACTTCCTGCCCGCATTCCGCAAGGGGGGGCTCCGGCTAGCGGGAGCCATAAAGTTCCCAAGTATGGTGGGAAGTATAAGGTCCCAGATGTGAAGAGGGTCGCACCGGCACTTTAAGGCCAGCAGCCGCCTAACGACCTCAGCGCGGCCGCGGCTGGATCCGCAGATTGGGTATTTACAAAGGGATCCGTGGGCAACAGTCCAAGGGGCATTTGCCCAGTGTGCCAGATGGCCAGTCCGGGCCCGGAAGTTATACATCTCACGTACTACAGGGGGCAGCACTTTACACTTACTGGTCAGCAACATGCTAATGGATGTGTGTTCTGGAAAAACCGGGTGGGAAGTTCCCGTTTCAAACACATGCCTAGTCCATGGAGCTGGAAAATCCAAACCCGAACCTGAAAGACCGGTCTCAAAGATTGTCCTAGTAACAAAATGGTTACTGTTACTACCCCTTAAAACGTTTTAGCCCAGAACAATGGTTGCAGATGTCACAGAGGATCAGGGGCCACACTACTGGGTCTGCCGGTCCCTGACCTATGGCCCACAGAAAATTTGTATGTGGAACGGCTGACATTTTACCCACTAGGTTTAATTAATTAGTCCGGTTCCACCCAACCATCGCATGTGGTCAACCAAAGTAAAATATACAGAATAGAACCATTCGGCCTATCAAAAGAACCAATGGCAGCGGTGCCTATAATGTATACGTGGCTTGTTTTATCTCTAGGAGAAGTATATGGAAGGATATGGAAACCTCTATAGAAATATATATATTTTTTAAATTAAACATAGAAAACATATATAAGAAAAAAATAATAAATAACAATATCAGTAAGAGTCTATTAAATACATCTGAATACCGTAACAAAAATCATAAGATCTTAAATATATCCATATAGATAAAGAGGAAAGAAAGAAAAAAAGATATGAAGAAAGGAGAAAAAAATATATCATCATTTCATACATTGCCATATTTCATTTTAAGAATTACAAGCAATACAATCCCAAATATATACTTTTAACACAAAAACTGTGTGTCTCTTTAATTTCCCGCGCATGTAAACCCCACGACCCTCATTTTCTGATAAGCACCATCTCTTCGCATTCAGATCCAGAAGTTAATGAGGCATTTCCAGGGCTAGGCACAAGTCCACGTTACCTCCTCAACTCGCTTTGCACTTAATAACCTACCTGTTCCTGCCCTTATTTAATCCAAAACGCCGTTTCTGTCTTGGACGGACTCCCGGCAGGTCGGCGGATCGCTCTCTATTTCTACCTCTGTATACGTGACATTTTACAGATGATATGGATCTTCAGACGTGGATGGACAGGGTCTCAGCCCCCCAAAATTAGTGCAATTGGAAACAACAAACAGGACCGGCCTGATTTTTGGGAAAACATCTGTTGTCTCACGGAATGGGACATCGGGGGTCCAGGGCGACATCATTAGATCTTTTCCACAGTTTTAAAGTCATTCCCTGCTGTTTCTATACACATTACCGGGGCTTTCAGGGCTCTAGAACCCTGCGATACCCTCATACCCAGCAAAACCTCCTAGAAAAGAGGGGCACCAGGGGTGGAAAAGGGGGCATCAGGGGTTTAGGTACCAAGGAGGGACTGGCCTTGTCGTGACTTTGTGATAAACCTGTATCTATGCTGGGCATTATGGGAGTTGTAGTCTAATACAGCTGAAATCCTTGAGGTTGTCTATTCTTCATTCATTAACTTTAAAAAACCTTCATTCATTCGGAAAGAAAGAAACAAGGAAAAGGAACAAAAAAAGCACAAAACAAACTAAACAGGGGTTTGCCGGGTATTATGGAATTGTTACAACATAAAGAAATAATTGTTACATCGACGAGCAGATGGTGTAACCGTAAGGAACTTGAAGGAACTGAATCTCGAAAAAGCGTTCTGCGCGTGTTGTGTCTCATCCAGAATTGGGACCGGGACGAGCAGAGACAGGGGTCGTCTGGGTTATTCAATACATTACGAGTCTATTCAATGAAAGGTGTATTTTAATCATCGGGCTTGGTACCTAGAACGGGGGGCACTTAAGAGACCCCCTTGCTGAGCTGCGGCATGACTAGGTGGCCCTGGCACTTTAAGGTCAGCAGCAGTCTTATGACGTAAGTGCGGCCACCAGCTGGATACCCGGTCTGCTGACTTATCCAGTATGGAGGTAAGTAAAAGGCATGTGCCCAGTGTGTCTCATGGCCAGTCCGGGCCTGCTGGTGACCAAAAAATTCCCCAACTGTCCTAAATTAGTTGGGACAATCCTGTAAAAAACAGCAGACCATGTACAACACCGCGGAATATGATGGCGCTATATAAAAACAATAAATAATAATAATAAAACTTTCTTTCCTGTGTTACATGATTGCAGCAGCAATAAACTTTATTTTTCATGGTAAAACCCAAAAAAAGGGCCACTTTTTAATCCCAAGGAATTTAGTCTTAAATGCAATCATTATTCGCTATTGATTTATATAGCGCCATCATATTCCGCAGCGCTGTACACTGGAGAAACCGGACATAACAAGCAGTGCATCACACACCGGTTTGAGCATAAGCAAAAGATGAGGAGGGCCCTGCTCAAAGGAGCTTACAATCTAGAAGGCAATATTAAAGGAGAATTCTGACGGCTGACCTCATTGAGGCTTCGTTGTGGAAAAGGGGCGAGGTGGCCCTCCAAAAATTCATGGCCCGAATGGGTTTGGGTTCCACCTCCGTTGCTGTAAAGGTCTGTATTGAGCTTCTAATTGTTTTGATAAAGTCTGTCGGTTGTGTTTTTTTTTTTTTATTTAAAAAGGGTCCTTTCTTTACGGTTCACTTTGGGGAGAACATGGAGGAAGCGCAGAAGTCCCCGTCCGGATCACCAACGCAACATTTTGGAAAAAAAAAGAAAAGAGAGACCTTCTTAAGGTCACAACGAGCTGAGTCTGCAATTTATACAAAATTCTCCCACTTCAAAGGCGATGATATAGCAGAGCACTTCAAGGATGAGGAAATAATAAAAAGCATATTTATGCAAGAATAATAAAAAAATTGTGTTACGAGACAATAAACCAACCTTGAGCCTCAGTCCTTACATTCCCGGGACCTGAACAACACCTAAAAACAAAAAGAAGGAACGTCTATAAGGGACTCTTTCTATTCCAAGAGCATGTAAATGGAATGGGCTTTAATGAGAAGGAAATGATTGCTGCTAGTAGTAATTATTACCTCCCTTTTTGATTATTAAGGTTCATAAATTAGAATTATTAGGAAAAAAATGATTTATGCTTATCAGAGAATTATTGCAATAAAGACAGTAATTGTATTTACAAAGAGTTATACAAACACTAGGTGTGAGATCTCTTAGGGTTCCCCAGAAATGTAAGAGGTGAGCCCAGGCGTGGACCTTCTTCTCACTTGTGGCCAGATGTAGACCTCCTTCCTCGCGCCTGCCTAGAGGAATCCCAACTTCGCCCAGATGATGTGGCTTGTAAAGGTTGAAAGGTATGCACCGTGGGATTGTTGGCTCTCTTGTACCATGTAGACATTCTGGACTACTCCAGAACATCAAATTGATCCATCAACAGAAGTTCTTCATCTTGTATGGTAAAAGTGGTCCTCAACCTGTTGGTGATGGTGAAACATTGTAGACCGACCCAACCTTACCGTACATAACAGCCAATAAAGTCATTAATGGGTTTTGATCCATCACTGGTTTCGATGCCTGATTTTGGGCCAAGAGTTTGCTGTATAAACGTCCAGGTTATCAGACATGCCCCCCCCCCCGAACACGTCACGATCCCCCTGGACCTCTGTGTTTTCACCATTTCCTTGATCATGAGCCAACCAATAATTATTTTCAGTAAAAAAGGTAATTGTTTGTGTTACTGTATCAAACGCTGCTGCCCATTACTTCATTCTCTTTCATCAATGACATCATTTTGCACTTTACATGATAATGGCTTTGTTCTGTAATAGAATATCTTGCATAATAATAAAGGATTAACCCTTGAATACAGGGAAGATAACTTTCGTGTTACTTAGTCAATTTTGTTTTTCCTTTCAGCGATGAGATTTTATAACAAGTTGGATATCGTCCCACAAAATCCTGACTGTGGGAATTTGTTTCCTCGCTAAAGTAAAAAAAGGTGTAATTTAATACTTTGTATTTTGCGTCCCCCCCTTTCTTCCCCCCCTTTTTCACCGTGAAACCCCAAATGGTTTACGCATCACAGAAGAGAATTTTCCATTGCGATGTGATTCAGCGTGAAAACGTTACAAACGATGTGTTTGGCGTTATTCGAATATTATTTTTTTTATTTTTTATAAAAGGTCGAGTTTAAGGAAAAAAAAATATAATTTGATTTGACAAAAAGGAAAACAAATGGGAACATCAAGAGCCTTGGTAAATATGTTTATATGAAGACTTCAAAAAGCAGAGCGGGATCAGAAAGACAGGTTTGTAATACGGAGATCCAACGAGCGTCGCTTATTATTGTTGTTTATTGTAATGATTCCAACGTATTCTGCTTCCAAAATTGAAAAATATTAGTTTTGACAATCCGCATTTAACAAATTTCAGAGTCATGATGAAAGATTTAATTATAGTGATGACAAATGCTATGACTTGAGAGTATTATACGCACTGGATTCAGTCCAGGCTCCATATTATTGCGAAAAACGTATAATTCCACGGTCAAAAGCAAGAATCCGAGTCGCCAATGGCAGCGTCACAAAGGCGATTTAACCTAAATGTTAAGAAAAAGTGGCAGTTTCAGAAAGGCACACGTTAAATATCCCGGTGGTACATTATATTAT
>VKOC01000009.1:18505988-18517565 GCA_009364415.1 Spea multiplicata | reverse complement strand
TTACAAGATCTTTTTGGATCTTACAAGCGGGATCACTTTAAGGCGCTCATTGACTCTTTGCTTATTTCATTGGTCGGTATATTTGGCTTTTTCTTTTCTTGTCCCAATTCCATTATTTGGTAAATAACATATTCTTTAGCTGAAGTGTGGTCCAGGTTTGGGCTGCTTGCTCACCACGGATGCCAACATCATGTAGTTAGTGATGTATTCCAGTCTTGGCCAACTTGGCGGGTCCATGCACCGATTGCACTATTGGGCTGGCCGTGTAAATCAAAGATCTCCACTGTTACCTTCCCGTGCCCACCATGGAGGTCTACAGTTTCTTCTTCTTTCGCGTGTGAAGAGGACATATTGTATCAGGAACCATCTCATCTTCTCTGGTTGTTGCCCGGACTCAGACCTACGGTTGCACCACTGATAAATCCATCATAGCCTCCATTGATTAAAATCATAATGGATTCCAATGTAGGCTTGGAGTTGTTGGTTGGCTCATGGGGTAGGGATTTGCTTAGCCTGATAACCTTAAGCATCCTTATGGAAAAGACTCTTCTGATGTTCCTATGGTATTAGTTTTCCTACTGTTTGCTCTTATAGAAAAAAACACTTGTTTGATTAGATTTCTTTAATCTTATTCATTTGTTTCTATGTCTGAACTAAAGCCTTCAGGTGACTAAAGTTCCCTTGGGCTGAAATGGTACCAAGCCCATTATTTTCATCCCCCATCAGGGGAATCTCGGGGGGGTTTACAGTACCTTGTGCCATGACTGACCTACCTATAGGTAAAGCGTAGACAGGTCAAAAGAGTCAACAGCCCCAAAAGTACATTTCTTCTCCCTAAGCTCTTCGACTCCCCCCCCCTTAATGAGGACGCGTCTCTAACCTGAAGCAACGGGAGTGTACTTCTGAGATAACGCAGAGGGAGAGGATGTTGCCAACTTGTACAGTAATCCTTTCACCATGTTGTAAATAAACATAAATTTGCAGTGGTGCGAAGTGAACATGGACAGAAAATGTTCTATAAGCCCCAAAAATTCCCAGGAAACTGCATAATTCGCATGCCGTGCGTGTTTCTGCGTGGGGCGTATAAAATCCAAACCTGACATTATCATTTGTTTAGACTTCTCATCCGGAACTCTACATTAAACCCGAAGAAATCGTTCAGGACACGGGAAGCTAAAAATATCCTTTGCTTCTCAACAGAGAAGAGACGATCTTCGGGGCTTCCGTTTGTAAAAAGTCTAAAAAAATAATAATAAAAAGTCCTTTATAATAATATTTCACTATTTTTCTATTTTTATTACTTTGTAATCTGGAAGGAGTTGTGATGTTCCAATACATATATTGCAGATTTTGACGTGTGCTTTTTATATGTTTCTTATAATGTTCTAATAAAATGATACAAAATATTAAAAGATACAAACTTATAAAATGAGAAATTTGTGTTATTTTAATGCCTGGTTCCTTGAAATAACTAAGATCGGGAGCATTTGGGATATATATATATCAAATTATATCAAAATATTCTATCCTATTGAGTGTTTACTTTTCAGGTTGGGGTAGAGGCTACCATTACACCCCCCCCCCTCCCCCTGCTAACGACATATAATGATTATATCATTTAATACTCCTTCGCACAGTTAGGACTGCTACTCTTACCAAGTACTGCTAAATCATGGTGTTTGTGCTGACAGCGATCCATTTGGCATTTCATTTGGAGTTGAAAATCCAACATCTTGGTGGCCCTGAAGTATCAGGCTTCGTGATAAAAATAGATCGCGGGTGGTTATTATTTTGTCCCTGACAGGTTAGATGTCCGGCTAATTTTGCGTTAGCCTTTGATTGATAGGTCGCAAAAGAACTCATTAAGTCCACGGTGTTGGTTGACTTCCAATGGTTTTTGATTAGCTGAAGAGAACATGTTGCGTATCAGTTACAGGCCTTGATTCGTGGCATGTCTGCTCAATTATTGAAGGTTTTAAACAGAGCCCCACTGCATAATGAACCGTGTTTCACATTTCAAGTGGAAACCAGAACTCCGTGTCTTACATTACCGTCTTCCGACTGAGGGGCTCCCGTCACTCAAAGAAAGAGCTTTCCGTTGGATACATTTGGACACAACTAGCCAGGGAGACATTATCTGGATTAGCCTCTTCTTTAACTTGTTGCCTTCATCAATGAACATAAGCCCAATGAGGGCTACATAATTTCAAACTCCATTGAAACGATCCATGCCACTTAATTTTAAGCCTCGTTGTTCTCATCGTACTTTGAAGACCAAACCTGAAGAAGAACATTGCATTCCGCTCCCATCTTTCAACGTTCTTTTGTTTTCCTGGCGCTTATCTTTATGTTGTAAGAAATTTAAAACCCAGGACAGCCAATTTATGACTTTCAGTATTGAGGATTCAATTAAAGTTGACCAAAAAATTGGTTCGAAGGAGACCTCGATGGCCAATCCAGTTGGGCTACTTTATTGTCTTCTGGAAACTCTTAAAAAATTACTTATGTTTGCATAAAATCTCCAATATTTTATTTTACTTTCATCTGTTTAGATTGTGAAGTTCCTTCTACTGTTAAGACATCTTAATTTTCCAATCAAACCTAACAAAACAGAAATAAATGGATTTAGGAGGTTTTTTTTAAAATGTTTTGGCAATAGTGACCATGTTTATGAACATTAATCACCAGTACGGATCTTGCTCAACACATTGACATTAGAACACATATCACATTCCTCCGTCCGGACAAAAAAAAACGCACAAAAAATAGCTCTTTGATATTTATTTGTGTTGGTTTGAAATTTACATACAAAAGTTCAGTGGTCCCGGTAGAAATCGCTTACACAAAAATATTTACAAGATCAAGATTTTTTTTTTTTAATGTACAAAACATTTTCTGCCATAAAAGTTAAAGTGTTTACCGTTAACAGAGCCAGAAGATCATTTCAAAGGATGCAGAATGACATTAATCAAGGAACCATCCAGTAAAGTGAATTGCGATAATTGTTGGTTAGGTTTGAGGTCTCCTTATAAAAGAAAAAGCTGAAAATAAATAAATAATTGGTGCGTAGAATGAAAATAAAGCAGTGATATAAATTTAATGGAAAAAAAAAACCCCAGAAGCCCCCGGAATATAATTTCAATGGTGCCAAAAGGTTCAAGTGAGTGCAGTTAAAATTTGGACCACACGAGTTGTTTTATCTTTCTAAGGCTTAGTTTTGGTCTTAAACTTCACTTTTTTGTGCCCAAAGGCCTCTTAATATATTTTATTTTAGCAAAATAAGCTACTCTTGTAGCATCTCTGATTCATCTCTTTCTTGCCCCCCAAGATCCCAAAGAAGCAGTTTAATCATAAATGTGGTATTTTGTTGGATTTGGTATGTAACATGGACATAGAAAGATAGACCTACCGGCAGATCGGCCCCCGTCGGCCCATCTAGTTGCCCATATACGCCCATGTACGATTTCACTAATGTATACATGTCACAGGATGGCTTATGATGTCATAAAACAACATTTCTACAATCAATAGGTGAAGTTTCTTTCCCTTTCGCCTTCATTATCAAAAGCCGCTAACAACACGATTTTCAATATTTTGCCCAATTCTACATAAAATCCTCGTTTTTCTACTTATTAGTAATTATCCCCAACGTTCCAAGTCTCTTCCCCAAAACACCTGTTTCCTTTAACACATTTTTGGAATATCTTAGTCGTCATCCATTCTGGGGCAAAAAAACACAAATTGCATTTTTTTAATGTATCCGGATCAGCACGTTCTCAGTTAGGAGAATCTTTGTCGGTGGCTCATACTTTAAAATATATTTTATCAGTTTAATGAGCCCGTTCCTCTGGACATCATTTATGGGCAAAATACTCCAATAAGACAAATATATATCCTTCAGCAGAAGAACATTTCTTACGATCTCCTGCTTTTCCTCCAAAGGACATTAAAAACACTCGTTTAACTGTTCGGGTGAGAAACGTTCCACGCAGGTATGCTATGTTTTCATGTGCGCTTTTTTTCAAATTTTTCAGATTTTCCGGGAACAGGTATTTATATTTTCCCATAAAAATGTCTATGGCGAATCCATATAAAAACAAGCAAAGAATTCCGCAGGAATACGTCCTGCCACCGGCTCACCACGAGCGCATTCCTTCCCACCGTCATCTGCTCGGTTGGCCACCCGATGGACTCCATGGTCGCGTCTTCATGGGGTTCCGCTATGTTCACCTGTCTGCCCGAGGTTTCATAGCAGTCTCTATAAAAACGAATCGAGTTAACATGCGCAATTCGGCTATATTTTTATTTAATAGAATAGAAGGTAACAGTTATTTTTACATTTTGATACATTTTCAATTCTTCTTCAACTACAGCATTTGAAGTGTACATACAGCTATATTTATATACTATGCATATATATATATATATGATATATATATATATATATACATTTCAAGCTATGCGCTCCATAGTACGATAGTCTAGATGGCCAAAAAGAAACAAATCTCCATTTCTGCATATATTTTGTGTTTGTATGAAATATATTTTATATATTTGTTTTTAATTATAATTAAACAATTAGTATAACGCCGATATAACATTATATTTACTTGTTTAAGATTTTTAAGTTATTGGTTTTCCTCCAAGGCAGAGAAATATTATTTTATTTAAAGGTAAAAGGCGCAAAGTTTAAACTGGCATAATGAGCATGTTATGCATTTGGAGACTGCCTGCTGGGCCATACCATGTTATTCAAAGGAGGAATAACCCTCTTTGGCCACAATTCCCTTTGCCCCTCTTTCCTCCCCTGTTGCCCCCTCTCTCCTCCCCTGATCCCCCTTTTTTTGGAGGTCAGAATGTTTGCTGGGTATGAGGGGAATCGCAGGGTTCTACAGCCCTAAAAGCCCTGATAATGTGTAATAAAATGTCTAGGCGAGGCCTCGCCCATAGCCACACCCCTTAAAACAATAGTATAAATGTTGGGAGTGATGATTGTTGCTTGTCTCTCCTGTGCTGTTCAGGCAAAGATTCCAAGGATTCGGCCATTTTGAATAATTTGAGGCGTTATTTCATATTTATTCTTAATGTATTGTAATTATTTTCCGTAAAAGCCTAATATCGACAGTATTCAATGCTATACCTGACCATGTGAATAGGGGTCTCATTACCATAGCAACCAATGCAATGTTCCTCCTGATTAGGCCATTCTGTTGGTTGCTATAGTAATAAGGGCATTTGCTCCTCTAATAGGTTAAACAGGAAACCCAAACCCACGTCCGTGATGCATAACGAAAATGTTTTAATTGTGTAATAATAATGAATGCCGTCGGCGCTCGCTGCCAAACCACGAAACTGCTCTGTTTATGGGAACGCATTCAAATATGTATTATATACGTTTATATACATCGAGTCCAACTATTCTTCAACTCTCCTCCTTATTCCTTTCATTGTTTCAGAATAAATCACTCTACATCTAAATCACGCATAAAGGACAAATTAGACGTGTCCCGAAAAAAATGGTCGACATGGAGATCCTGGATAAACGACTTCCTTTAAAGCTTATGTGCATTTTATTTAAGAATAACAAGTTCATTTGAAATCGTAGCGATCGCTTATGAGGTCATAATCTAAAACTAGAGGCGTAACGTAATTAGATGTAATGTAAGGGAGTTTTATTTTACAGAGAGGGAGTTAGATAAGCGGAACAGCCTCCCAGCAGAAGTGGTAGAGGGTAATACAGTGAGGGGATTTAAACAGGCATGGGATAGACATACGGCTCCTGAATTGAAGACAAGACCAGCAACTGATTAAGGTTTGAGAAACGGGCGACTGGACGGGGGCCGAATGGGGCCGATCTGCCGGCAGATTCTGTTTTTTTTTATAACAGATCCAGCCAATTGCAAACATGCTCTAAACTACACCTGCGCTGCCAACCTGCAGGGGGCGCCATATCACGCCCAGTCACTGGTTTTGGGAGTCCCGCTAAAACATCATTGGCTCCTCCTGATAAAACTTTTTTTTTTCTTTTAAATATGAATATTTCCGCACGATTCTGTGTCCGATCCTCTATCCCGATCCTGACTTTATTAAGCCAACTGGCTTCCATCAGCCCGCATACGGTTACAAGATGGAGAGATAGAGCTCCTGGCTCTTGTACGCATAGCGAACGATAAGATAACGTTCTATTTTAATCGAGCGATTATGGACTGCGGCCCAGAAACTTGCGATTCATCCAACGTGAAGCCGTACGGGTAATTCATCAGAGCAAGAATTTTATTTTCTGGCCCCAGATAATGCGTACGATAATATTTTAACAGCTGATAGATTTAAACGGAACCCGACCTTGAAATGGATGCATCCGATGAAATGCATACCCGTCAAATACCGCCTTACATCAAATATTTTTTCAGCATTACAGCCAAGTTTTTCTTCTTCTTTTTTTAAAAAACTTGCTGAATAATTTATCGTTTTTGATTCGTTGCCCAAAATTTTAATGAAGTTAAAATAAAACAAAAAAGAAATGTAATTAATTTTAAATGCTTGATGTTATGAAATCTGCGTATATTCGTTTTAATTTGTAACCAGGGCGCGTCTCCTGGACTGGGGGCGACAATCGGCGCTGGCATGAAACGGCATAGATGCGGCTACCTGCTGGATACTCACCGCTGCACGCTGCTCCCTTAGGCTTTTGTAGCGCGGCCGCGATCATGCGCTAAAACCATAGGACCAACCACATGAGACACAATAAAGGCGCCGTTGGGACCGAGCCCACCGCTGCCGCAAGCCAGCCTTACCTGTGGACCTGAAAAAAACACCTGACTATCAAACTGGGGGCAGGGAGGTCGGTAGTTGGGTGGGAAACAAATCTGTGCAAAATTCAGGGATACAAAGTGTCCCAACATAGGCTAACTACCTTTTCTAAGATGGCTACCTGGGGACAAAAGATGGCACCGACAGGCTCTTTGGGGGTTAAAGTTGGCACTCTGGGACACTTTGCCAGTTGTTGAAGTTGGGGACACTGGGGCCCTCTGGTTTCTAGTTACACCCCTGTCTGTGACCACGGGGATGTGCAAAGCGATAGCGTTTACTAGTCTGAAAGGGCACTCTACGGCCCCCAAAGAGTTATATGTGCCTGTTCTCATCCAGGCAAATGAAAAGAGTTCACTGAGCCGCGAAGCATTGACCCGCGCCGGGTTAACCGCGGCGTTAAAGGCCGGCCGCCCTCGGCACCGCACGCTCCGGCTGCTGTAAATGTTCCGGATCAATTTAAATTCCTTATAGAACCGATAAACGAGACGCATCAGATCTCCCAGGCCGGCTCAACTGCCTTTCATTTCATCGGCTTATCTTTCCTGCGCGGCTCAGCCCTCTCGCCTACCTGCAGAATGTGAGTTATTCAAAACGAGATTTATAATCATTAAAGAATTTAACGCAGATAATGACTCGGGGCCGAAAAATAACGAGATTTCAGAAAAAAAAAACTAAAATGTATTTGACAAAAAAGTGAAAGTTTTTCCCCTCTGCGCTCTCTTTTTCTCTCTCTCTCCACAAACATCCAACCAACCCATTGTCTGATTGATCACATTTGCGGAGCCTTATAGAATATCTATTTCTGCAAGGAATAGCCTCCTTCTTGCCATAGCAGCATCTTTTCTACTATATGTGTCCTGGGAAAGATGGCCGATAGGGCAGCCCCTTCCACGGTAGCCGTCAGTCGCAAGATTATGGCCAAGTCTGCCAGTCCCGGCGTCATTGTTGGTACTGGCGACAGAGAACGGAAACGTTGTACAGCCGAAGACTCCCACCACGCCGCCCCTTCTGTCTAAAGATTGATGATACCGAGTATATTCCTTCTCTCGTGTGAGTGAAGCAGACCCACCAACGCGTTTCAGGCCCAACGGGTCCTAGATTTGGCTCAAAAAGAATGTTATTTTGTTTTTGTAATACTTAAAAGAAGTATATTTCACTTCCAAAACGACATGACTCGCGAGAGATCTGATCAAAGACGACGGAGTCCACATTTTGTGTTGTGTTTGTTTTGATAACGGCGAAGCGGAGAAACGCCGAAATAACGACAGAGCAGAGGATTTTTTTTTTCCCCTCCCCCGGTGGATTCTGAACCAAATCCAAGATCAAAATTGATCACTGGACATTTTTTATTAGCTAAACTCATAAAATTTAGTTATAGCTCCCCAGGTCTTAATTCCAACCAGATGTTCCAAAGCAATTAATTTAAGGAGACCACTATCACTTGAGGACAAGTCTTCCAGTCGCTCGATTAGATGATCAGATAGGACACGAGACGCATTATTGACTCTTACTTGGTGGAAACATAAGAAGGGATGGGATTCACTAAATAAATTCTGATAACAATCTCGAGCTCGTTAATTATTCCTGGTTCTTTGCCACCTTCCTTGACTTTCAACCAAGTTGAGTGTAGACCTTGGGCATGAGGTCTGCTCCAAACTCACCCCAACCCCCCCCCCCCGCCTAAGACAATCATTTCTGGAGTCCATCACAATCCAGAAGAGTAATATTTCCAACCCGAGTGTGAGATCTCTCCGCGGCATCGCACCTCATCAATCTGTACCCGGAACGAAAGATTAAATCCCAGCGCGTTAACAACGCGTTTCCGACCCGCCCGTTGATAAGAACCCGTCGGTATCACCTACCCGTCCTCGATGCCCCGCACCAAACGCGTATAGAACTCTAAATTCTATCGGCGGAGGTATTTTTGGAATGCAGACAATTGTGCGAATTCTGTTCAGCGGAAGGAAAAAGATTAGAAAAGCTCAGACGTCGATCTTGGGGGCCGATTCACCAAAACACGTCTTCGTTGAATATGGAATTGGCCAATTCACGTGGGTGGCATGCAAGATGTCATGTTGGTAGCCACGCAAAACTAGATCTTTGAATTAAAAGGTGAACGATCCATCTATGTGAAGAAGCTCAACTCTTGTGTAAGTGATTGTTAGGTTTCTGCACCAAAAAACCCAACAAAATGAGTTTTGCTTGGTATTTCACCATTTGGGGATCTCATGGGTGTCATCCCAAGTGATACGGTGAGTCCAGACCAGACGTGGACCTCTTTGCTTTCTTGTTCCTAGAGGAATACCAACAAGATCCACCCTTACAAGGCCCATAAAGGGCAAAACATATGTTTGGGGTTGTTGGACTCAGAATATCAGACTGATATTTAGATTTTTCCTCTATGTTCTTGGCGAGGGTCTCACGCTTTATTTGCATGATTTAGGAATTGGACACTTATTTTCTGGGTATTGGAAGAGAACGTGCATCATGCATAAGGGGCTAATAGGAGAGACCGGACATTTATAGTCAAACCAGCCTCGTTAGGCCTGCCATTTATAAACAATGCCCAAGGCCTTGACCTTCAGCCAACGTTTGCCTCCACTTTCAGGGCTTATGGCTGTCAATAAACCCGAATATAGGCGTTTAGCACGTATTTGTAGGTTTTCAGATGCCTGTATCTGATACTATTGTGGTATTGTCCTCACTGAAGCCCCCCCATTATGTTCTCCATGTGCGGTTGGGCTTGTTACCTCAAATTTGGATTATAGAAATTATGCCTGGGGGGGGCAGAAAAAAAGCCACACACTTAGATATTTCTCATCCAACCCAGTAGGATACCACCGCGGACTTGCAATAGGGGAGGGCGATAGAGGCTTTTTGGATCATGACCAATCTTCAAAAAAAAAAAAACGGACAGATGGACCAAACCAAAGCGTTGTTTACCAAGAGCTGAAGGCAGATAATAGGAACACTGTACGTGTACAAAGAGGCACAAACACAATATAAGAACATTTAAACTTGTACAATTAAGACATGATTATCCAGTGGGGGTCCTGGGACGGGCCCCGTGGAGATTCACAATGCCTTTCAGAATGTCCAAGACATTTAAGATGTTGAGTATTCAAGCAGAAATTCTGTTTATGACAGTAGATGGAACGGAGTGATTGGTTTTCAAATGAAACAAAAGAAGTATTATTCCCAAATGGGTTTACACCATTCTTTTTTTTTTTTTTTCTTTTCCATAATTATCAGAATCTAGGTTGGTGAGAGAAAAAAAAAGAACAAAAAAAAAAAAAAACACACCCAAAAAAACACAATAGACAACACTGCCATTGAGAGAGAGGAATTAAACTCGGGGCAAAGTGTTTAAAAGTAACAATATTCAGAGACCGTGTTCCGTCTATTGGATTCTTCCAAAAGTATTCAATGAATCCACTTAATTGCGATCTGAAATTATGCGAAATGTCAGCGAGCTAGCAAAGGAAGAATCCTTTTTGTCTAAGTTTCACATCCGATCGTCGGCCGGCGTGCGGGTCCCGGGCCTACGCCTCCGTCAGGAGCAAGGTCGAGGGGGAAAGAGTTGGGTAAGAAGAACAGAATATTACTGTAGAGCTACGGAACAAAGGGGGGGGGGAGTCGGAAACTTCTGGAAAGTTCTACTTATGCACAGGTTGAAGGGTCTCTGAGACCGTGTCCAGAACGAAAGGGAAATCGTAATTGTTTTATAAAACCGGTGGCCGTATTTAATGAAATGGGATTTTTTTTTTAAATAATTCAAAATGAAAATGAAAAATAGAAAATAATAGTAATTATTTCATGAAATTTAAATTGGAGCAGTCTAATTCTATACGCCTACGTCTCTTATAAGGACAGCGCAACCAACGCAGGATAAACAGGGCGGAAATTCCATTCTCATTGGCTGTTTATATAAAAACAGAGCAAATATTTACAGAAATATTCAATCAAGCCAGGGGCTCCATAATTAAATATATATTAATATTTAACATTAATTGGGGCATTTTTGGGCTGTAAACCCGTGATACCCCCCATACTCCAGCAAACATTCTGAGCTCCTAGAAAAGAGGGAACGAGGGGCATCAGGGTGGAAAAAGGGGGTATCATGGAAGAGGGGGGGATTAGGGCGGCTAAAAAAGAAAAAGAAGGGATTCAGGGATTTGGGTCAAAAAGCGAGACTGGTCAGACTACACTAGGACATATAGGACATATGCATTGGAGAAACCCAGAAAAAAAACTATAATTCACTTCGGCTTAGTGAATAAATATATATTAGTATATAATTTCAGATTTACGTATTATTTCACCCCCACTCTGCCGTTTGTACCCCGCGCTGAGGTCCTTTTGTCCTTCCTGATAATAGCATTCTTTTTTTAGAAGAATGTAAAATGCGGCCCGGTCCTGTCCTATACAGAGCATCTCATGGGTTAATTTTCTGATATAAATAAGTATATATATATATATATGTATGTTTTTTTGAAGACTGTTAAATGTTAAAACCTCCCAGGTATGCACGCAGCAAATACCAGAATCCTAGCAGCGCTTGCCATCGCGGCCTCCAATATAAACACAATTTTGTTCTAAAAATGGAAGTTACTAAAAGTCTTTAAAATTCCTGAAGTTTCTCCACCCAGAGGCCAACACCTCGGAGCGATGCGGCGTACAAGACGAGGACAGACAAAGAATTTCTTGTTGGATTCTTCTCCCCGCCGGATCTGGACGTTTGTAGATAAACAGACAGGTAGCAGAGAT
>VKOC01000009.1:18489678-18502691 GCA_009364415.1 Spea multiplicata | reverse complement strand
CTAACACCACACACTCACATGTTCATTCTAACTCCATACACTAACACACACACACATGCTAACACCACACACTCATATGTTCATTCTAACTCCATACACTAACACCCACGCATGCTAACACCACACACTCACATGCATGATTACACTATAGATTAACAAATTCTCATTCTAACTCCATACACTAACACACACACTCATACTAACACCATACACTCACATACATCTCTCTTTTGTTTACCTCTTGCAGAGTCGATGTGATATTACATATTATATGACCCCGAGAGGGGCCTCTGTTACTGTCTCCTGGGGGCCGTGTACCTGCTGCACACCCCATTACCTCGCCGGTTGGTAACCTGGCTTTATTGTAACCCAGGGTTCTACAGCCCTAAAAAGAGCAGCAGGAGACATGTTTGTGTCGTTACAAAATATGAAGTTCGAAATGGTTTACCTGGTTACAGAAATAACCATCAATAAGTGACAGGACAGACGTCCAAAGTAAACAAATCATTGAGATTTGTGCTGTGGTAGCTTTAGTGCAGAAATACATCATATTTTGTTTTTTAAATATAAACTATTGAGTAAATAATCAGCCTACAACCCATCTTTATTGTACCGAATAAAACATTAAGGGAGGCAAAAGTTTTCCCACAAAGATAACCGCTAAAAACTCCTGTGTTGTATCATTGACAGCATCCAGCTCTTGAAAACGTTCTCAGTTACTTTGTAACTACAGTTACTGTTTATAGAAAAAAGCAAAGGTCTTCATATTTACTAACCCCAAAATACTCAATTACTGTCTTAATCAATTAATGAATTATTTGATTAAATAACATTCTATTTCATGGATAAAGCTATAGTTTTTTCATAATTTCTTAAGTTAGCAATATCTCATTATTTACATGTTTTTGGCCACCTCTTTAGTTATTAAACCTATTATTTCAAGGAGGATTAAGGTATAGCAAGTGTTTTCAGATCCTCAGGGGCTGTCCTTTGATCATAGCCACCTACTCTCCTCACATGCTGGTCCACCCCATTCCTGTCCATTCACCTATGTTATGGCTACCAAATTCAGAAATGTGTTTACCACGGGAGCAGCCGTAGGTCTAACACAACACAGCAGTCCAACCCCCTCATTCTGGGGGCCACCATGATAACAGAGATATGACATCATACCAAGGTACTATGTGTCTTAAAGGTGCACTGCGCTTTTTAATGTGGTCGATGGAGGTTCTGCGGACTCGGCACAGTCTTCCATAGTCTTACTAGGCCAGTTGAGGACATCAGGGATACCCCTTCTAGCCGGCTCATTAAACAGTAGCATATAAGGGGGGGTACCTGAAAACCTAAGAGGGCTACCCTGGAAACCTCCAGGCCAAAAACCACATCATTATACTAGCCCTTCAAATAAGACGAGAGTTTTTTTAATTCACCTGCCTGCTATTTAGCGAATTCATCTTTAAAAGACAAAGATAACTACTTTGTAGATATTATGACCAATTTCAAAATAATGTACTATTTTTATTTATATAGATATATATTTTTAATAAACGTTGCTTCATTTGCCACAGGTGTAACTTGCCCTGCGCTAAAATATTTAAAGGGTCCATTGTCCCAAGATCTCACGCTCCGTCTCAGAGCAGGTAAAGCCTAATCCCATTTCTATTTTGGAGCCAGGACACTACACCTTTTTTCTTTACCTGTCACGCACGAGAGTCGTTTTTCAACGGAAAGGAGATGCCTTTTTTTCCGTGAGTCATGATTTCCCTTTAAACTGGAATGACACCAGAATCATCCGATACATACACATCCTGTTTGTTACAAATTATTACATCACAAGAGCGACTCGTAGGCGACTCGTAGGCGCGGGGTAAAGACATATAAACATCGCATGTTAGCGAGGCCTTGTTTTATATGCAAATCTCTTCCTACAGTTTATTGTACGTTTAATTTACAGTAAAGTCCTGCGTGTTTATTTTTTCCCGTATTTTGGGACACGTCTCAATGTGGGTGGGTGTTTAAACCTCTGTAATGCCTCACATTGTATTTTTTCCCACACATCGGATCCAGATTACTCATACAAACGGAATAAACATGATATTTAGAGTTTCTACAGCATTAAAACAATTGCAAAATGATAAAAATGTCAATTAATGCTATTAAACGTTCTTAACGTGCCAAATACAAAGGGATTCATATCTATTTTTTTCTTAGATTATCCACAAAATAATATGAAACTGAGTTAAGTTCTATTGAAAAACAATAAATTAGACAGGGTGCTCCCTCTTTTGGGGGAGTGGCTTCACAAGGAGGCGGAGCTAGTCACATACATGGGGCACGGCTATCAGAGGGGTGGGTGGGACTGGGCAGGGGATTGGCTATAAACCCCTCCCCTGACCTGCAGAAAGAGGAGAGCGACTCGAAGACTCAGGGCAGCAGAGCTTCACCCGGAGACTCCAGGTCCAACCCAGAGAGTTACCGTACTTTTCTCTAGGCTTTTAGGGGCACTAAGATACAAACATTTCAGGGGTCCACTGAGCACAGGCCACCAGCATTTCCTGCATTCATCAGATTCAACGTCATATCCCATTTACGTACCAAAAAAATGACATCCAAAGTGATGTTTTTGATGCCGGATTGGAGGAATTCTAAGCATCACGATATATAGGCACTTCTAGCTGCGAGGATTTTGAGAGGTCTCATAATTGCCTTGTTTCACTCGAGTCCATTGACCTTTACAGACTCCTGTCTCACCTATTCTGCCCCCGCTACCACCCCCCCAGAGCTGTTCATTTCCCTTGGCTCGTATTGTGACTTTATTGTAAGTGGCCGTCTGCGATTGGCTGTTACCCTTTGATTTAATGAGCTATTTAGACCGAAACCACAGCTGCTCAATACTTGAAATATCGGTCTCATATTTCACCTGATTTGGTGCTGGGAACCGTTCCCAAACTCTTCCAGAATTAATTAAACCATAAATTTTACAAATGACTGCGCAGTGTCCCTTGGCTTTGAAACACTATGGGCTTTGTTTCAATCTGCTTTACCGAGACAAAGAAAGTCTGGCTCCTATTCCTGGATGTATACTTAGAGAGAGACTATATGACACTTGCCGGGCTTCTAAATGCTACTATTTATTCCATTGCTAGAAGCACCGAATTGGTTTCGTCAACCCATTCCAGACATAAATATGGTGACGGTTGTCTGAATGAAGCCCGATCAATGGAGTCGGAACGAAGTAGACTATACAAACCTACAAAACGACTTCGTATTAAATTTTAATATGCTTGTTCTGTTCAACCCAAAAGTAAATATTCTCATGGATGTAAAAAATACGGGCTTTTCAAGATGGAAACCGAGGAGCCGCTCATGAACCCTCCCAAAGATAAAATAATTCATAAGGTCCCTTATAGAAACCGTGACTTGTCAGGAGGTAAAGAGATTCTCAATGGAGGTGCCTCTATTCAAGCAGGGATTGTACCTGTGATAAAGCAGGGAGAAAAGCACCAATTAGTATCCTCGTATATCATGGAATCAGAGAAGACTGTTGGATCCAGACCGTGTGGCCCTGAGAATCTGCCCAGGGATATGACGACAGGGCCATGTGGCAAGAGAGTCAACTGACCCAGGTTCTTCAAAATGAAGGGTGCTCGTAGGCCACGCAGGGGCAACACCTGTAAACCCCATTCTGCTTACAGAAGAGGATGTTTCTCCCTGTCTTAGGTGCCAAGAGCCTTGGTTAAGATGCTGCATGTCATGTTCCGCACCATTTACTACCGCCTATGGAAACTGTGCACCCTCGACACAATCCTCCATACTGTAAATGGGCTGGAGGGGAGATCAGAGAGCCCCCTCGTAACGGGTCCATTGACCTGCAGCACACAAGGGAGGGGAACTGTTTACAGATGATAGCTCCAGAACTGGAAAAGATTCCATATTCCGACTAACATCATAATCTACAAATGCATCCCGCTGGACTTTGGCCTTGGAAATGTGTCTTTTTTTTTCTCTACAGAAATACACTGTTCATCCCCGAAGTCTATATTTATTTATTTTACTAATTAGGGAAAAGTTCACAGCGCAGAGAATCTTGTCCAAAAAAACTCTAGACATCTTGCCAATTAGCCTTTTGTGCAACTGTCGCCCGCGCAGCCAATGATTGCACAAAATTCAATGAGTCTTAATTTTGTTTACACATAAGTACCACTTTATCAAGCGCCGGTGACATGTTCCCCGCAGCGAATTCTTCTTTCTTTTTTTTTTTCTCAGTGAGTTTTTTTTTTTCAAAGCCTCATCGATTATGGAAATGGGAATAGAACGGCAAACCGGTGGAGAAAAATAAAGCTTCACACGCGTAGAGAATGGACCGGGGGACAGATAGAAAGGACACGGAATGAATGCTGGGAATTGAAATATTTGTGAAAAGGCTGCTGGCTTTCTCCTAGCTCCGAACCGGTGGCATAACTATAAGGACCACGGAGGGTTCATGGCATTTAAGTCTTTAGTTCCTGGGGTTTGTCTGCTCGGGGCCAAAGGTAACCCTTTCACCTGGTTGCCTCTCTTTCCTTGCCTCTGAATGTCATGAGAGTAGCGGGACTCGGGTTCTGACAAAATGAAGGTGCTGGTGGACTCCGTCCCCGTGAGCAATGAGGTCCACATCTTGGCTCATCTTGAGAGAACCTCAGGAGAAACCCCCCCAAAGGAAAATGTCCCAAGAGTAATGATAATGATGTCAAGATCTGGAGCTTTTAGTCTAGTGGGATGCAAGAAATACTTTTATGGTTCTAAAAGGGATTCTTCTGTTGCGAGCAGGGATGTACCGGATTGGGTTGTAATCTCTTCTCATACCTCTTTACCGGTGGAACAGCACCTTTAATATGGAGCCTCGTGTCTCTGTCCCGTATAAAGAGCAGAGCTTGGTGGAAAAGTTTACCTTTTTAAAGTTTAGGTCATCAAGGACAACTTCTTGGTGGGATCTTTGATTTCTTTTCACATTACAAATAACATCTTAAAGTAAAATGAAACAATCGCCGTAAGATACATTTGTATCCCTGATACAAGTTATGGGCTTCTTCCCGTTCTCACAGTATCAAGAATAGGGGAACATCGAGACATCATTTTCTAAACTGGGCTAAAATCATTAAAAATGAAGGAAACAAACAGAAACCTTTCGAAACAAGGCTTTGAAACGTTTGACATATAAATGAAGCGGAACATTTCGATTCGGTTAATGTAGGAAGTTTGTTACAATATAAACACGGTAAAATTTGTTGCGTACTTTTAAATAATGCCAAGAGAAAAGAGGGTGACGGCTTAGTTCCTGCCATGGTCGGCGTTGAGTCATTATTAACATCCGGACTGCGGAGGTTTTAGTAGTCATGCAATAGCCGGGCTCCGGGATGTCTGTATCTTAAGGACGTCAGCAGATAAGTAACGATCCTGCCCTACGGGACCCAGACTGGGCACCTGGGCTGGCACGGTTCTGGGAATTACATTTATAGGGTATACTGGCTTAAACTAGAATTGTGAAATGGTTAACGGTTACATGGTGTCAACGCAGTCTGTAACATTAAAGGGGAACTGTAATATTAACTGAATTCATTTATTAAAGTCATGCCGGTCCTGAGAACAGGAAGTTACCAGAAGTAAAGATGGCTGCTCCCGTGGTATACACATGAGCATACCTGCCAACTCTCCGGTTTGTCTCCGTAGACTGCATTAAAAGGTGATCAATGCTGTTAAGATATCCCGGCCCTCCATGTCTTGTCCTTCTTTGTTGGTGGCCCAGAGGGGACGCCTGAGCCTAAGGCACCGATAGGGAAATATCTCACTTTATAAAGTATATAAACACCAGCAGTGTCCCTAATCTGCCGTCAGTTCCTCACTGCTGAAAGTAAGAATTCGACACTGCGTATGGACGCTGTCCATGCCCCCCACTCTTGGAGGGGGGCATTGGTAGTAAATGTCCAGCGGTTTGGCAAATAATACAGTCTTTATACTCAAATTCTTAAGGTAACGATTCTACAGGTTTTACTTTTGTTACTTTTGCATCATCATCTTACTGCTTTTTCATACAGTTTTTGGTGCATGGGTATATTTGCTAATGTATATATATATTTCTATACCACCCCATATTTAAATTCCATAGCGCTATGGAATAAGTTATCACTTAGTAAATAAAGAGTAATAATAATAATAAATAATAATAAATAATAATAATAAAAAATAATAAATAATAATAATAACAATAATAATGATAATAATAATAATAAAAAATAATATACTATTACACTCTTTAAAAAGCTTCCGTATTAGCTATAATTCCAAATAAATATATTTTTGAGACTCTCAATAGCCACGCTGCATCACTCCAAGGGTTAATATATCCCAGACTCAATGTACTGTGAGCCCAAACAGTTTGCGGTGGGACAGAATGCAATCGAACCAACTTTTTAAGATGTTCAATTTATGTGCCGGGTCAAAAAAGGGGTTATATAAATATTAACATTAGCAACAGAGCCTGTATTTAAACACTTTTTTTTTTTTTTTTTTGCAAGAATTCTCCCTCCCGCTTTTGATTTCTTGCAGAGAAAATAATAAACCGGTTGGAAATTAAATATAATGTAAACAAAATAATAGTATGTTAAGTCGAGGGAAAAAGCTTTAGTAAGCAAATAAAATTCAAAAAGGATCACCCAAAACATTTTGCCAGAAAAAGACATTTAATCCAACTTTTAAACCCATTTTTTTTTTTTTTTTTACTGGACGTGACCCCAAAACACAGAAATAGCTTTTATTTTGCCAATAACTGCATTACTACAAGAATTTTGGTTGTCAAATAATCTTTCCATTGGTGAGAGAAGCTTTTTTCCCCCATTCTGTAGACATATGAACAAACATCAATAAAAATGATCATGACTTTGGTTCAAACTATAAAAGTACAAACGGGAGCCCATTTAGAATTCCTTTAATGTTTAAATGTTACAAATAATAATGTTCTGTTTGCGCCGGTCCTGTTTGCCAAATGTAATTCCTTGTAAGGAGGAAACATTCTCTGGGGTTTTGGAGAATTTTCTTTCGATCCGATTTTAATCCGCTTGGAATGGTTCTGCTTATTGCTTCGAGAAGTCATCAAAAACTTGTGATGAGACTGTAAGAACGAACATTGTGCAGTCCATTTGCTTCCTTGCCTATAATCAAGGCAGTATCACTTAAAAAAAGAGGCCGCTTCTTAAAGGAGCGTCTTTAATCAATACTTAAGGCGACCCTCCAGACATCATATTCACTTTAATGCATATAATAGCTGAGCGGTCCCTTTAAATTAAAGTTTTTTCAGAACTCATCAGAAGTCCCCCGCCCCAGGCATGTGTTCTCTTTTTCTCTGTCTTCCTGCTCTTTGGTTTGTGCGAGATGCATTCAACCAAATTTATTTGCTAACCAATGTGCATGCGCGGAATGTTCACCAGCAGCCGTCTCCAGTGTTAGCCTGCAGGAGATTTCCCGGCGGTCTAATGATAATCTACTCCTTATGTGCTCTTAAGGACCTTGGATGTAATATTATGTCCCCAAAACCCTGCAACTTAAGTCCTAGGGACGTAATATTACGTCAGAGTGTAAAACCATCAATCATCTCCATTTACGTCACGGGATTGAGAGTCAGGAAGACTAGCAACAGCAAATCCAATCGATTTCTCTGCATGTGATCGATATCGCTGTGATGTTTGTATCATCCTTTTTGATCTCTGAATTGTGTGAAAGAGGGTCGAGTCTTTAATTGAAGATGATTCCATCTCAGGAGACCTCTGAAGTCTTGAAAGCTTCCATCTTCTTCCATGTATCCCAATGAAAGGTATCATATATGACCTGAAGATGATATCGTCTCTCGGCAGAGGTGGTAGAGGGTAATACAGTGAGGGTATTAAACATGCACGGGATAGACATACGGCTCCTGAATCTTTATAACACAATACATTAAACGAACAAAAATTTTATGTAGTTGATTAATTTTTGTTTCAATTGCACAAAAGTATCTGGTCGCAATCTGCTGGAACTAATAAGTCCCTTCTTGATCTTTTAATCATAACAGTGAACAGCTTGTAATTATAACATTCTGCAACATTTCCATTGTTCTAATTATCCTGTTGCCAGTTACTATTACATAAAGAAAAGAATAGTATGTTATTTGAAAGACAAACGCAATGGAAACTTGTTACGGATTCCAAAAATAGCAGCAACGACGACGAATGGGAAATGGGTGTGAGGATAACGATCATCCGGCCGGCCTCGGACTCGCCGACTTTGTATCCAATCTCAAAGATAACTGTACATTGAAGGTGAGGATCTCATCCTAAAAACCGACATAAAGACATCGTGGAAAGTAGATTAGAAGTAGAAGCCACGGAAGTCCAGACCAAAGTCAACACGATGGTCAAAGGAGAGGTCTCGGAGCAGATAAAGATTCTCCGTGGCCGCGTCCTCCTGGATCTCCAAACCCTATGGGTCAGCTTTCCGTTAAAAATTATCTGAAGTTCCTTTTCTAGGTGGGTCCTGTATCCCGTTGAAAGGTGTTTCTGTCTTATTTCCTGAGACTCACCCAGATAACGTTATAAAGATCTTTTTCCCACCAGGAACGGCCAGGGAATCTGCTGACATAGTCCCGTGAAGCTTCGTTGTCTAGTTTTAAGGTTTTAAGTAAACAAGGATCACTCACGGGAAGAGTTTGGTTCCTTTCTGGTTCCTTTTTTTACGGGGCGGCCAAACCCAGAGAGGTTGTCATGCAGGAAGGGCTGAGCTGTCCCGGTATAAAGTTTAATGTTTTTGTTACTAGGATCAGATCACAAATATTGCGCTGTTTTATAAACCAGTTGTAGTTTTTGCCCCATAATATAAAGTTTTCAGGCAGCTGCATATCAGCCATTTGTATGATTCTCGCTCTGTTATCTGAGCCCCGATCTACTAAACCCCCCGACTCCTTATCATACTGCCTGTGGGAGACAATAGAATGGCTCAGTCTTAATCACCCAGCTGTCTAATGAAAGTCTATGGAGGAACAGACTTCATTAGCGTCGCCATAAAGCGTCTGTTCAGTGCAGTGTTTGAGCCTGGAAAGTGAAACTCGCCCAAAATATCACAAAATATGACAACAACCCCGATATAAAGTGTTCAGCAATGATCGCATGTTCAGGTCTAGTAAAAAAAAAAACCCTTGACGTCATTCTCCTTCCATTCTCAGAAGTAAAATCTCTTACGTGTTGTTAGTTGCTTTAAAAATTATACAAAATAAAAGTCATCATTCAAAAAAACAATAATCCGAAGAGCGGTTGTAGCAAACTTTTGTCACGTGTCCTATTTAATACCAAATGTGCTAAATATTACAAAGTGCGTGAGAAAACAATACGCCAGAGGCAAAGAACATGATGTAAATTTACTGTGATGAGGACTGTTTAAGTGACTTTAATGATGTCATATTCAGCGGTGTTACGTGTCACAGTGATTCAGATCCGTGACCTTAAGAAGCTGTATTAAGTATCAAAGGAAGTGATTTTTTTGCAATCAATGAGCTCAAACATTTATCTCTCAATTAATCAAATCAAGCGTGTTAACAAAAAAATTAAAATAACATAATTTAGCTTTTTTTTACGCTCGTCCCATGAGAGAATCCATGCAGCTAATTAGTACAAGCAGAAAATGAAGAAACCCCCCCCCCCGGCTACGTCTTCCTTTGTGGTTGCCATCCCAAGTAAAATAAAAGGAAGGGAGTGCCAGGGTATGACATCATATCCCGGTCGCTGTGCCTTTAAGGCATGCAGCGCCTTTTGAGGAAGTCTATGGAGCCGGCACAGCCTCCGTAGTCTCAATAGGCCAGTTGGGTAGATCAAAGATCTTCCTTGTTACCACTCGTTGTGAAATGTCCCATTCCCTCGGGTTTGTAACAAGGTGACTACCGCCCCCCTGGGCCTACTGACCGAGGCCTAGTCCACCAGGATACATCGCTGTATGTAATGCATTCGCAGGTTGGCATGAGTACTAAAAAGTATTAAAAATACACATTTTCTGACTAACATGGCAGCAGCCATCTTAACTTCCTGTTACCAGGATCTCCCTCTACGGTTACGTTGCTGATTGGTTGGGACAGCCTTTATAGACCAGGAAGAGATCTTCAGGACAGGAAATTGATTGGACAAAATTCTCTCCGGATTGGATTAACTCTCTAAAGTGGTTACATTGATTATAAAATAAAGAAATAAAGATTTTTTAACAGATTGGGTGAAGCTAAAAGCTCTGAGGGTGGCGGCGCCCTTTAAATAAGAAATCTGAACAAATGGCTCCATTTTGGCACAGAAAGGCTGAGATTGGCACCGCGAGTGATGCCAGGTCAAGGCGTTGATTGAGTTTGGGGATTTTAAGTAAATTCACTTTGCATCATGGAATCATTTTCTCATAAACATTATAATATGTACTTTGAGTTGCAAAAAACCACATGTTTTATATTAGCATATACAGGTCATAACGAGTGCTGATTGGCAAATAATAGCATAATTATAACATTTTAGGTTTTGGCGTCCTATAACTTAAAAATGTTTGGGGGGTTCTAAAACCATTCAAAGGTCATATTGACATTCTTTTTTCTTTATTTCGCTGTAATTATGTCCTTTTTTTTTACACGTTCTTTAACTTTTTTGTTTAAAACGTTATAATTGGGTCAATACACGGAGCACATGAACAAGCAAAAAAAAAAAGTTGGTTTTGCCCTGTTTTGGATACAACAGAAAAAAAAGGTTTAAGCTTCTGTGTTTTTAAGCGTTTTTTCTGGTCCGTTCGGCCAAATGGCGCAGGAAACGGAACTACAAGAAACTACAAGAAAAATCTTAAAAACATCAATTTGTAATTCCCATTTCCCTCACGGAGGAGGACATTTCATGCAAAACAAAAGCCCAAATCAAGACTTTTACAGATAATTCCTTTCGTCCTTCTGCATTTTTTTAGGGGGGGCCGTGGTGGCCCCCGGGACGAGATTAATGCCAAGGTGCTAAGGAATGGAAGAGGTATCTAACTCCCCTATGTACAACTCTTGGCAATGATTACGGCAATGAGCTCAGACAACAGCTTGCACCTGAGTACACAAACTCCAGCAACGCTCATTCGAAACAAGCACTCACAGCTCGGTGATATCACCGCAGATGGTGGAAATTTAGGAAGGAGCGAAGAAAGAGAGAGAGAGAGAGAGAGAAAAAAAAGACGTGCGGACGTAGGACAGATCCATGGCGTAACATGTGAATGGGTCACAGGTGCCTTTTACTACTTCCCAACGGCTGGCTTATAGCGTTGAAACGGTTTGGTGAATATGGAGTTAACCCCTGGCTATAAGCCTTTATTTCTAAGAAGATCTTCTTCCATCTGTCTTATTAAACCTAATCCTGGAATTCTACCGTAAAGCTCGGTAATGCTCATCACTTGGGTGAACTTGACCTTGGGTCATCCGGATGAGCGTGAGATACAAACGCCTTTAGTTGGGTTTTTACGCTCTTTACGTGGGTTACTTTGACACAGGTGGAATGTCACCAAAGAGATCCATTTCATTTCCGATCGCGCAGGGCACCGGAAACACTGAGAGATTAAATACGCTCCTCAAAACCATTTATGATGTCTGAACGGAACCCTCGTGCGGAAAAATCAAGCAGACTAAATGAGGTTTGTATCATTAAAATGTTCTGCAAGGTCATGGAACAATTTCGGTTTCGTTAATTTATAATCAGTAATAATGCCCTTTGGGGGTTTTTTTGGTGCCCGCAGAAGATACAGGAGATGTTTCCACTCGGGTATCTCGGAGGACGTTGACGATCTCCGCAGGGCTCCACTTTGAAACCTTAAACTCCTTTTTTTACAAACATTTTGGATCTCCTCGCCCTCCGTGCACAGCTTTTTCCATTTGAAGTTGGAGCTGTATATATATATATATATATATTTTTATTATTATTATTTAAAAGTAAGTGAAAACACTGAAAGGGAACACATTTTGAAGATTATCTAATTAAAGCCAGTTCTGTGTGATTTCCCCGTCTGCTCCGTTGCAGGGTGTGACTCTGGCACGACGCTGACCACCAGGATGGAAACATTAGATTGTGGTACTACCATAAGATTCCTTCAGACTACATAGAAAGATTTATTGTGTATGAAGTCTGTTATGCTGCCCGGGGTAAAAAAAAAAAAAAGAAAAAAGAAAAAAAAATGATATTATTTACTAACGTGGAAAAAGAAGCACCAGGAACAGGGGAGGGCTGGCAGCCTAAGGCCTGGGGGGCAAGTCTAGTCAACTGGCCCATTGCACCATCAAAGCGGCTGCGAGCGACATTGAAAGCGGCCGTCGTACGGCAGTCACTCCGCCAGTGCCTAATGAAATTAAAGTGGCCGGTGTGCACGCACCGCATGCCTCAGCTCTTCATCTCACCCCTTTTAAGACGTGGGAAGAGGAGCTGAGGCATGGCCGTTGGGTCTGACAGCCGCATGATGCAGGGGCGTACCTAGAGTATGACAACCCCTATCACTATATACTAAGCCAAACATTGATGTGGTGTAGGCTTACCACTTTAGTGACTGGCATAGTATATAGTAGGGATCCACTGAAATGAAAATTAACACATATATATATATATAACAACAATCACAATCCTATCATGCCCAGGTTCTAGCATGTGCTGGCTGACTTAGCATGATAGGAGTGTGATTGCTGTTTGCAATTATATATATATTAATACTGTCATTGAATTATTCTGTCCAATAAAAGTGTTAACACACCGAAGTTGGACCAAAAAATAATTTATAACAGCAATCACACTCCTATCATGCCTAGGCAGCCACTACATGCTGGAATCTGGGCATGAAAGGAATGTGATTACAGACTCCCTATGCCAAGCTATCCCCCAACACTTACACATCCATGCTATCTGAAACCCTCATTCACAAACATTCAGCATAACACCCATCACTCTCACACACTTACATTGAGCATAACACCC
>VKOC01000009.1:18434005-18476868 GCA_009364415.1 Spea multiplicata | reverse complement strand
GCGCCATAACATAACACCGCCACACCATAACACAGCCGCGCCATAACACCGCCGATAACCAATGCTTATTAAAGAATGACACGGCCTCGGTACCCCAGAAATCCTTCTCATCTACAAGTTTCCTTTTATTTGGCTCTTTTTTGAGATTTTTTTTTTTTTTTTATAATACTCACCTTCCCCCGAGTCTTCCAGCTCTTCCTTCTCGCACGTTTCCTGAACCAGATAATGATGTCGGACGCTGAACTTAAAGTCTGCAAACGAAACTTCATCTCCTTTCTCTTCCCAAACTCCGGTGGTATATTCACCCTGAAACGATTACCTTGTAGTTACTGCGATGCAGAACATGGAGATTAAAACACAATTCCGTGCGGTGAAACGGTACAATAGCCCACTGATATATAGATAGGTATAGATATACATATATATGTATATCTATATATATATATATATATATCTATATATTAAATGGGGTCATGTGACTTGAGAGGCGACAGTTAAATCTCTGTCTAATAAATCAGGAGAAGGAGTAGCGAGACGTTACCTTCTCCGGTGGCTTCCTTGACGATTGCCCAATTAATTTCCAGTCATTCAGAATCTCTTCGACTTTGGAAACAAACCTGCAAACAGAAAATCGAGATAACGTTTCCAGGAGCCCCGGAGAGACTTCTCTGAGAGGGGGCCACACTGGCCCTCGGCCAACGCTGCAATTAAAGGCTGACCAGCGTCAGAGAAACATCAACAATCTGTATACAAAGGCTGGAAATGGATGAACCGAAGACGCTTTTATTATCCCTTCCGCTATACAAATCCCACAATGCTGAGGCAGACAGCGGGACAGGAATTATTATAAGAAATATCATAAAGCAGAAATGGAAGAAACGTTATTATCCCAGATATTTCTCACTGACTGTTTATGTGCATTTATTTTTTCTGAATTCTCCCTCAATTTCTTAAAAGTCACGCTGGTGATGGGGGGTATTAATGGGCAGCATGGTGGAGGGGGTAGAAGCTGGTGATGGGGGTATCTAAATGATTATGGCTGGTGATGGGGGGTATAATATTAGGCTGGTGATGGGGGTTATTAAGTGGCAGACTGGTGAGGGGTATTTAATGATTAGGACCTGGTGATGGGGGGTTATTAGATGGGCATTCCTGGTGGATGGGGTAATTAATGATTAGGCTGGTGAGGCGTGGTATTAATTATTAGCTGGTGATTGGGGGGTATTATGATTAGGCTGGTGATGGGGGGTATGTATACTGATTAGGGCTGGTGATGGGGTATTAATGAATTAAGGCTGTGATGGGGTATTAAGATAAGTTGGTGGTTTGGGAGGTCTTAATGATTAGCCTGGTGATCGGGGGTATAATGATTAGGCTGGTGATGGGTGGTATTAATGATTTAAGGCTGGTGAAGGGGAGGTATATGATTAAGGCTGGTGATGGGGGTATAATGATTAAGGTTGGTGTTGGGGGGTATTAATGGGCAGCCTGGTGATAGGGGTATTAGCTGGTGAATTGGGGGGTATTAATGATTAGGCTGTTGTGGGGGGTATTAATGCTTAGAGCTGGGGGGTATTAGAATTAGGGCTGGTGATGGGTATTAATGATCAGGTCGGTGTTGGGGGTATGTAATGATTAAGGCTGGTAATGGGGTATTATGATAAGGTCGGTGTTTGGGGGTATTAATGATTAGGTTGGTGTTGGGGGTAATAATGATTAGGCTGGTGATGGGGGGTATAGATGCCCCCTGCTGGTGATGCCCCAGGGTGTGCTGCCAGGGCAGGGTCTCACCTACCTCTCCCATTCGGAGGCTGTGGTAAAGTCTGTGATCTCAAACACCTCGGACTCGGGCTGTCGGGGCAGAACACAAACAGACAGGGGTTAGTGGCAATAACGGCGGGCACAGGGCGGGCAGGAGGGCTGCTGACGTGCCAGCCACAGCTGGAAACTCACATCACTGTCAGCCGCCATCTTGGGAGAACGGTGACGTCAGCGCGGGGCATGTCGGGAAACCGGAACTAGAAGAAAACATTGCGGAATGAGCAGGGAAAACGCAGCTCGGAGATACCGGACAGGGGCAACGACAGCACTGGGGCGGTGGACAGGGGCAACGAACAGCACAGGGCGGTGGAAAGGGGCAACGACAGCAACAGCACTGGTGGCGGGTGGACAGGGGCATACAAAAAGCAACTGGGGCGGTGGACAGGGGCAACAACAGCACTGGGCCGGTGGACAGGGGCAAGATTGTATAGTGGCAATGACATGACGATGGGCAGAGTCAGTAATAGGAAGTGGAGCAATAGAAATAATTACCCAGTGTTAGGGGAGAACCCATCAAGTACCCCCATTTAGGAGAGGCCGTCTCTTTTTTCCTCCCCAGATGCCCCTCTTTTCTAGGAGGTCAGAATGTTTGCTGGGTATGAGGGGATCGCAGGGTTCTACAGCCCTAAAAACCCCAATAATGTGTATAGAAACAGCAGAAAACGGCTTTATAAATTTAACGTGTAAATAAAACCTGTTCTTCTTCTAGATTTTCATGATTGCTGTTTATTTTTGTTTATTTTATATTAAAAACAATCTACATAATTTGATCCCTTATTGCGGGTTTAAGAGATGCTATTAACCCTCCCCCTCCCGGGCTGGCAGCTCCCGCCTGTCACTAAATAAATGCAGAAAATGTATTTTATATTAAAGAATATTTCCTCCTGAGACCTCGGTTTGTGTTTAAGAAAGTTTGGAGCAAAATGTATTCCTTATCACGCGGTCGGTGCAGGGAAAGGTCGCCCCTCTGCGCGGTGGATGAGAGAGATGGGAGTGATGTCATAGCGATTAATGGGTTAATAAGGATCTTTGGCGCTGTAGAAGATCTTACGGCATAAAATAACCAAATCATCCGTACGGCCGGAGAATGTCCAATCCAGTGCCTCTACCCTACGCCAGGGATTATGGGTAATGGGTGACCAAATGAAAGAAATTCACACAGGCAAGAACCCCAGCGCTGTATACAGTAATATAACCCCCAGCGCTCTTACAGTAATAAACCCCGCAGCGCTGTATACAGTAATATATAACCCAGGCTGTATACAGTAATGATACCCCCCAACGCTCTATACAGTTAATAACCCCGCGAAGCGCTGTATACAGTAATATAACCCCCCAGCGCTGTATACAATGAATATAAACACCCCAGCGCTGTATACAGTAATATAACCCCCAGTGCTGTAATACAGTAACTAAACCCCCACGCTCTATACAGTAATAGTATCCCCAGCGCTGTAATTACAGTAATAATTCCGTCTATCCCAGTGATGCCTACAGTAATATAACCCCCAGTGCTGGTATTAGCAGTAATTATAACCCCGAGCGCTGTAACAGTAAATAACCCCAGGCGTATACAGTAATTAACCCCCAGCGCTGTATAACGAAAGTATAACCCCAGCCTGTGATACCAGTAATGAACCCCCAGGTGCTGTATACAGTAATATATACCCCCCCAGCGCCTGTATACAGTAATATACCCAGCGCTGTATAACAGTAAATATAACCCCAGCGCGTATACAGTAAATATAACCCCATCAGCGGCTGTAATACAGTAATATCAACCTCCCAGCGCTGTATGATTCATAATATAACCCCTACACTGTTATGCAGTTAATATGAAACCCCGCGCTGTATACAGTAATATAACCCCCCCAGCGCTGTATACAGTAATGCCCGGTATCCACTGACTCCTCAGTATAGTAAAACTAGCCGTTCCTCTCCGCTTCTGTGCGTTTCTTTCCTTTGTTTGTGGGGCAGAAGCTCGATCTACCTGTTTGGGCAGTTTTTACACCAAAAAAAGTCCAGCAGAAGCAGAGCGAGGACATGCGGATACCACAGACTGCTCCAGATCTATCTATCTATCTATCTATCTATCTATCTATCTCTATATATAAATAATTATGTGCTCCGTGTTTCATTGATAGGCTGTATTTTGTGACCGTCGTTTTCAGATGTTTGTTTCTGATGCAAGACGTGAAATCCAAACGTGAGCGTCTGAGATCAGATCAGAGATGTAGGAGACTAAGGATAGTGCGTGTGCGTGTGTTTGTGCATGTGCGTGTGGGTATGCGTGCGTGTGTGCCTGTGTGTGTGTGCGTGTGTGTGTATGCGTGTGTGTGTATGCGTGTGTGTGCGTGTGTGCCTGTGTGTGTATGCCTGTGTGTGTGTGCGTGACTGTCCATACGTTACCGCCACAGCCTGGAAATCCCAAGCAGGAACTGAGGACATATATAAATGTATTTATTGTGCGAACGAGGACGGGGTTATCACCTCTTACACTATTTATCTTCCTGGATCGCCCGCGTCTTGGAAACCGCTTTGTCACTTTTGCTATTGAGACGGTGATGAAAATATAAGCATTGGTAACAAGAAAACACCAAAATCTATACAAATATAGAATTATAAAATAACCCTTTCACTGCTTACACTGTATATACATACCCCCCAACAGTCCTGCTTTCCAGGTACAGTCCTGCTTTTCGGGTACAGCCGCGCTGTCCCCTGTCCCTGTAAGCATGACCAGATCATGGGTCAGTCGGGGGGATCCTCTGATCTAACAAGGCTGTAAAATGAATAGAAGACTTGTCGCCGCTCCCGCGTGGCCCCCGCATGGCCCCCTCGACCGCTCTCTGGAGCCGGGGGCCACGTATAAGGTGTGTGCTATAAATGGTAAGTGCTCCATATAACCAGTGAGTCTGACCCTAAAATCTCATGCTTTTTGGCAGCCTGGGGATAGCACATATTGGCCGGGGCGATCACATTATTATTTATTGATTTATATAGCGCCGTCATATTCCGCAGCGCTGTACAATTGGGATCACATTCTAAAACGGTTTCATTACTCTAATCATGAAAATAAAGTAAACCTCCTCTATCCTGATTCTCTACCGGATCCTCAGAACGTTACCCCAGAACTCTGCCGGCCGAACGGACCCCCGAAACGGGGGGTTCAGGGGCCGCTCTTGTGTCCTGACGGCGCCCGTAAAACATTTGGATCTCCAAAAGGTTTATATACTATATACAACTAAAGGGTTAACAGGATCTTCTCCCCTTCCTTTCCGTAATACATGAGGCGCCATCACGTTTGTAGCGCTGTACAAAAAAGTTCATTTTGCAAACAATATCACAAATGTAGCCAAATGAACAGCTTTGGGACGGGGATGTTATAAGCGGCGAGTTCCAAGAATACGACTTTGCGCCCGTTTCTGCGTTTAGATAATCAGCTCTTTTTGCTCCGAGGCTTTAGTGCGCCAAGCAGATCCAGTCTTTTGATATAAAGAAGGGGCGGGCGTTCCCATCGTCCTTTTATGCTAATGAAGGGGTTTATTTGTTCCACGTTTTATTACGTGATAGTCTTCCAGTAGTCTTCCAGTCTACGCGATCTGTGTACACGAGTCACTAATACTAAGTGTTTGGGGCGAGTCTTGCCCTCCCCGGAGTGCTTTCAGACACTCAGCTGACTGCCTGTTGCCCTAACAACCCTCCGTAAACTAAAAGAATCCTGCGCTTGCCCTGGAGGCCGGTGGAGACGCTCGGCGTGGTGCAGTCTACGGCTCTCCGGACTCAAACCGATCGCTTCACTTGGGCTGACATGGTCACCGACATCTCATCAGCTTTAGGACCTCCTGACCTCTTCTGACCTCCCGACGGCTGACCAGCTTGTGGGGTCCAGGTGAGGTCTATTCTATCTGGGGGGGTGTTTCTTGGTCCTCCTCGATGTTTTTTTGTTTTAGATATAACTCGTTTGGCAAAATGAACTGCAATAAGACAGATATTTAAAGACTGGAGTCTGGTTACATGGATCATTCATCGAGGTCCAACAGGGACTCGGCTCGGGGTCGTCTGGTCAACCAGATCTTTACTTCATCCACAAGATAACGGCTCTGAAGAAGACTCTTTGATTCCCCGCTTTGTAAATATACGTTGGTTGTATGTCATGGAAGTCACTTGCGCTGCCGGTCGGAGGAAGCTCCTCTCGGGTCACCGGACTTTGGTTCCGAGAAGCATCCAGGGGTTTGTTACAGAAAGTAAAGCGATTTTGCGATTATATTAGCGATGGGTTTGTGGAATCTGTTAAATGGGATCTTAAACTATTTTTTTTATTACTGGTATCGGGTTAATAATATATTTTCCAGATAATGCGCTGTTTTCTTTTTTTCAACCAGTTGTAGTTTTTGCCCCGTAATATAAAGTTTTCAGGCAGCTGCCATATCAGCCGTTTTATGTATCTCGCTCTGTTATCTGAGCCCCGATCTACTAAACACCCCGACTCCTTATCATACTGCCTGTGGGAGAGAATAGAATGAATCAGTCTTAATCACCCGGGCAGACACTCTGACTAATGACAGTCTATGGAGGAACAGACTTCATTAGCATTGCCATTACTGTATACAGCGCTGGGGGTTATATTACTGTATACAGCGCTGGGGGTTATATTACTGTATACAGCGCGGTTGGTAATATTACTGTATACAGCGCTGGGCGTATATACTTGTATACAGCGCTGGGGGTTAGTATTACTGTATACAGCGCTGGGTTATATTACTGTATACAGCGCTGGTTAATACTGTATACAGCGCTGGGGTTTAATTACTTATACAGCACTGGCGGGGTTATAATACTGTAATACAGCGCTGGGGGTTATTATATGTATTTACAGCGCTGGGGGGTTATTATTGTATACAGCGCTGGGGTTGTTACTGTATACAGCGCTGGGGTTTATGCTCAAAGGGCCGTATATTTGTTTTATTTTGTAGAGCTTTATTTTTTAAAGCATGAATCTGACATCTCTTCTAAATGATCCATAATCTATATTTACTTTCCTTGCTCCCTGGCTGGCAGTGGTGGGAATGGATGAGGAAGCCCCCGCCATGTTTTTGGAGGCCGCTGCCGAGGGCGACCTGGACCGGATCATGAGCATCATCTCTGCATCCGAGGCAAACCCGGGACTGGTAAACGTTCATCATCCACAGACTGGGAACACAGCTCTGATACTGGCCGTGGAGGGACGCTTCCCACAGGTACTCCCCGAACGTTATATACCCCAGGAACCCACGGGGCAAATTACTGGCCCCATATAAATAGATAATAATAACTCCCATCACTCAGGCAACCCAAATCCCTATAAGTTCTCCTTTATGTGTCTATCATTCATGTTGATGGAGAACGCATGGCAGGAGCTACAGCTTCTACTGGACCTTGTCTTCTTTTCTTGGTTCCTTGTAAGGAACGGCTGGTTTTACGCGGACGCTGGGCACTGCCCCTGAAAATGGCGGCCCCCCGGTGTCCGGTGCGGATCAGAACCTCTCAACGATTATTTCTTTCTTTCTCGTTTCCTCACAGGTCGTCGACTTCTTGCTGGAGCGCGGAGCAGACGTCACGTCGCGCAACTTCAGCCACCAGACAGCCGTGCACGTGGCCACCGAGCCCGTCCGCGGGCAACTTCTCTCTGCTCTCAGAAGAGCCTCCTTTCCCCGGCTGGGTCTGGCACAGGCTGCGTGGCAAGGGGACCTGGAAGCCGTCCGGCACTTGTTGGTCAGTGGAATGATCCGTCACCTCCGTGACTGCTCTGCTGGCTAGAGGTCTCAATCTGGCCGTAGTTTAAAGGAACAGTCGATAAATCAATGATTTCTTGATTTATGAAGTGCCAACTTTTCCCACCGCTCTGGAATAGAGGAACGTTGCGCCCAACAGCCCACCTAACAGCCCACCTAACAGCCCACCTAACAGCCCACCTAACAGTCTACCTGAGCCACTAGTCCCTTGGTTCCCAGTTGGGCCAGTGTGCCATAATGGTGGATAGATGCCGGCATAAATCAATCCTTGACCCTACCGCTAGGGTAGAATGAAGCGCCGACGTACGGGCCCTCTTTACTGCCCCTTTATTGTTTTTCCTATGATTATATATATTATTAATTTATATTATTCTAGTGGAAGCTGTTATCTCTATAATAAGACAGACTTGGGTAACTCAGGGAGTAACGTTTTATGTCATCGCATTGTTTTCAAATGGAAGAGCTCAGGAACGGCTTTTTAAGGCTAAATTAACGAGAAGCCGCCTAATTACCCCCAAAGTAAAATATAATTGATTCATAAACAGCGACACCCCCCCCAGAGGCATTTTTTTTTGCATTTTGCCCTTACCTGCCCATTTTACTGGCAGCATAACGCGATTAACCCTTTAAGGCTAAGAAAGGCGTGTGGATGGAAGTGCATTGTTGGAAACGTCAGGTAATCGAAATGATAGAGAACCCGTGGTCCGGCAGTATTAATATCGTGTTGATTTAACCCCTCGCTGACTTTCCTTTCAATTTGAAACAAAAGCAATTGTTTTAGTAGGTTTTTTGCAGTAAAACAAAAGTCAGGGTCAGACTTGCAGTCAGGTTGGGATATATTTGCCCCGACCCGTTATTTAGTCCGAGAGACAATCGTATGTCTGCGGCTGAAGAGGCAAATCAAGGTGAACATTCTTCAAACTCTCACTCAGGGTCACTCGGCCCCCTCGAGTTAAACACTTTATAGCCCAAAATGATATTTACAAAGAGATTTTTTATCACTGTGTCCTCGGGCTTTACTATCTAATAATTTCATAAGAAGGACCGAGAAGAAGCGAGTTCGGTTCAACATGGTAGAAAGAATAATTACGCAGCAAGGATGTGTTAAAGTGATGATGTCATCAACCATCACGTAACTTTGTGCGTTCTCAGTCCGCAGAGCCGCCGCCGGACGTAAACCTCCCAAACGAGCAGGGCTTCACCCCGCTGATGTTAGCCATGCGCGACACAGACCTGTTTGATAAATTGCTCGTTGACTACAGACCCCTGGATGTTGTGCAGGAACTTCTAAAACATAACGCGTGAGTGACGGAAATATTAATAACCCCTGTAGGGAAATATGATGCCGAATAAAGCAAATTCCCACCGGGGCCGGGAGATCCTAAGACGTTACTGATCTGCGAACCGCCATTTTACAAAATTACCATTTAATAACATTGAAAAAATAAAAAAAATAAAAAAAAATAAAAAAAATATACAGAAATATAAAATAAAAATAATAATAATAATAAAGAAAATATGTGATTTGACCAAAGGTGCCTCAACAATTGTGCACAACTGTAAAATTGTCAAAATAATTGCCATATTTCTATGTACACTACAGTTTAAAAGTTTTGGAAAGAAAATGGCCCTTTATCACTCCCATCACTCCTGTGTTCCAATGGCCCTTTATCACTCCATCACTCCTGTATTCCAATGGCCCTTTATCCCTCCCCATCACACCTGTGTTCCAATGGCCCTTATCACTCCCATCACTCCTGTGTTCCAATGGCCCTTTATCACTCCCATCACTCCTGTGGTTCCAACGGCCCTTTAGCAACTCCCATCACTCCTGTGTTCCATGGCCCTTTAGCACTCCCATCACTCCTGTATTCCAATGGCCCTTTATCCCTCCCATCACTCCTGTGTTCCAATGGCCTTTATCACTCCCATCACTCCTGTGTCCCAATGGCACGTTGTGTTTTAGTAACTTGGGGAAATTGTGTTGAAAGCACCTGTTTTTTTTAATGTGGTTTATTTTGCAGGAATCCCCGGCTTTGTGATTTGAGTGGGAAATCAGTAAGTTTCTATGCGTCAGAGGTTAACGGCTCCATGAGACAACAGCTGATAGATGTCCTGAACGAGTCCTTTTCTAGTCCAGGTAAATAAATCTTATTGTAGACCCCAGGGAAGCGGGGAAGCAGATGGGGGATATTACGTGTCCTGCGGACGACACCTGGGGCAGTTTTCTTATACCCCATAATAATGCGCTGAATGCTGTCTCCTTATGAAGTATTCATACAGTTGCCGGTTTCGCTTTGCAGGGATCGACGCGCAGAATGAATCCGGTGCCTTTTGTCCCGAAACAAAGCCTCCTTTATTAAACTCGCCTACAAGTACAGACGAGACCAGCTCAGTAGCCCAGATCTGCAGCCCGGGACCCCAGGTAAGACCCTCCGCTACAACATAACATTAACCGGCATCCCTGCGCATGACCGATCCGTCTCACTGCGAGTATGACAGGTGATCTCATATAAAAATATCCACTAATATTCAAAGGTTTGGGGTCAATCAGTTGTTTTCATGGAAAACAAGGACATTTCTGGCTGTAACATAATTACACAGGAGTGATAAAGGGCCATTGGAACCGTAATCAGTCGTCGGTCTCGTCTTAGATTCAGGAGCCGTATGTCTATCCCATGCATGTTTAAATCCCCTCACTGTATTACCCTCTACCGCCTCTGCTGGAAGGCTGTTCCACTTATCTACCACCCTCTCTGCGAAGTAGACACTGCTTTCGGAGTAATTTTGCAGCAGCTGAAATAATGCAGATTTTAATTTATAATCTCTATATAGACATTTTTATTATATTTCTGAGTATTTGGATTATTAGAGTAGCTCTTGAATGGGTGATTCAGGGTCGGCGTCTCCTCTTGGAACCGAATGTTATTGTTAGCAGCTGCCACCGAAACTTGGCTAATAATTACTCATGCATATCTTATAACGGCAGATGGTTGGCACGACCGCCGCTTTACAATATAAAGTCAGTGACTAACGGCCCAACGAGACGTATTAAATGGAACTGTCAACACGGAAGAGACATTAATCCCGCAGCGCGTTCTGGCTGCACAATAAAACGTAAATATACCCTGAGCAGGGGCAGAACAATCACGGTCAGGGGGCTGGCAGCTGACACTCTAGGGGTCCCGGGCCACCCCTGCGACCGCTCCTTTAAAAGCCCCTCGGTGTGCGTAACACCTGCAGTTAGTGGCACAGAGAGTGCAGAGATCATCGGATGATGTCACACTCCCTCCACGCTGCCTGATGTGACATCACGTCCATTTCCTTCTTGCTGCATCAGCATAGGTGGGTACTTTCTGGCTCCACCTTGTGGGATGCGGGTAGGAGGTCCAGCTGGTGTCCTGGTGATGTTGGGGGAGGGCCGGCTGAGTTTCACCGCAGTGACCCGCAGACCCGGAGAAGCGCCGCTTCACCCAGAGTCTCCAAGTGAAACCCGGAGCGTTCGCAGGTGTGTGGATCGGTCCACATGGAGGGAGAGAGACACAGTAAAGCTGTTTGAGAGCTATGATGGCACAGGCAAGCTGTTTGGGGCTTAGGTGGCACAGAGAAGCTGTTTGGGGGCTAAGATGGCACAGAGAAGCTGTTTGGGGGCTAAGATGGCTTAGGCAGGCTTTTTGGGGACAAGGATGGCACTGATAAGCTGTTTGGAGACAAAATTGGCACTGTGAGACATGTTGCTTGGTGAAGTCGAGGGGGTTGGAGCGATGTTTTCACCGGGGGCCTGTGCTTTCTAGTTACGTCCCTGATCCTCAGTCACCTGTTCAACCAGGGAACTGCGCTGTGCAGAAATGCAACAGATAAGGGGGGCTTCAAGGTCATTAATTAAGGGAAGACCGAGGATCGAGCAGCAAATCCTTCCTACAGACAAGATACTGTGTATGGGAACGGGATCAGGTGACGATTAAAGGGACAGGGAACGGATCTATTCTTTATTTAATAACCTGCCAAACGGCTGCATATACAGTTATATAGAACGCTATACAATGTATGTAGAGTGTAAGCGTGCGTTCAGGACCCTTAACCAATATATCTGTATGTCTTAGTCTGTTTGATCGGCCCCTTTCAATGCATGGACGGTAAGCAGCGCTGCGGCAATTGTTGTCCGTGACGCCGTATTCTTGCGCATGCTGGAATGATCCTGAGTTTCCTGTCCCTTGCAGGTTTGCAGCGAGAGAATTTCCAGTGAAATCATCAAAAAAGAAAATTGTGATCGGGAAACTGAGACGGAGAACCACGGAGCAGGTAAATACTATGACCTCCCCCGACGCGTCTGAATGTGTGTATATATATATATATATATATATATATATACTGTATATTATGTATGCATATAGAATGTAATCATATAGATTCTTACTCACAAATTTCAGACTGATATCCAGAACTGGCATCTTTAAGAATATTAAAGCACATATTAAAAATATTATAAAATTAAGTTTGTATATATATATAAGTATTTGACATTAATAAAGAGAGAGGGTTTCCCTAACACTGCATATTTATCAACGATCTATACGTAATGCTAAATTAAATATATTATCCCAACCCTCATGCGCCGTATTCCAGTCCCCAGGATCATGAGCGGACTTCCAAGCAGAACTTTCCTTCTACAAGATATAGACGGGATCAAGAGAAATGGGATGTGAGTATTATTATTATTAATTATTAGGAGTGATAAAGGGCCATTGGAGCACAGGAGTGATGGAGCACAGGAGTGATGGGAGTGATAAAGGCATTGGACACAGGGTGATGGAGTGAAAGTAAGGCCACTGGGACCACAGGAGGATGGAGTGAAGGGCCCACTTGGACACAGGAGTGATGGGATTGAAAAGGGCCATGGAGCACAGGGTGATGGAGTGATAAAGGCCACTGGGACACAGGAGTTGATGGGAGTGATAAAGGCCATTGACAACAGGGAGTGATGGGAGTGATAAAGGGCCATTTGGGACACAGAGTGAGGAGTGATAAAGGGCCATTGAGCACAGGAGTGATGGGAGTGATAAAGGCCAATTGACACAGAGTGATGGAGAAAAGGCCATTGGGACAAGGAGCTGATGGAGTGAAAAGCAGGCCATTGGGACACAGAGTGATGGGAGTGATAAAGGGCCATTGGAACACAGGAGTGATGGGAGTGATAAAGGGCCATTGGAGTACAGGAGTGATGGGAGTGATAAAAGGCCTCTGTACGCCTATGAAGAAATTCCATTAAAAATCAGCTGTTTCTAGATATAAGTGAATGGGGGGGGGGCTGGTAAGACTATGAACAAAAAAATGTGCAGAATAAAGTGTATAGAATTGCATTTGAAATGAGAATTTCTGTATTTTAGGCAGAAGACATCATTACCCAGACTATGGCATACCGAACCTTTACCGCGTGGGCTCACAAGCTCAAAGCTCACCAATAATCACTTCCCGCCGATGCGTCCTTCCCACCGCAAGAACGATGAGGGTGCTGAACAGAGGAAGAGTTTGGGGCTCGCTTACCTGCTGTATGGATCGAGATCCGAACCCAACATAACAGAGACTCTCAAAGCAAACCCCCTCACCGACATAGCAGACATTAAGCAACACATTTCACAAAGTAATTATTTTCTTTGATTTTATAGAGAAGGTGGTTGATGGGTGGACCTACCTTCCAGCAGAAGCGGTAGAGGCTAATACAGTAAGGGAATTTATAGGACAGATAGATTGATCTTATTTGTAGTTTATAATTTTGAACAGAAAAAAAAGGAAAAAGGACAAACTACTTTCATGAAAATGTAAATTTATTTTTTGGTGTTCTAGAATTTTTAATCATACGGAATCTGATGGCTTTATCACGTAAAAACAACACAGAAGGTCTAATTTTGTGTCACATGACAATTAAGCATTCCCTGAAATATTAACAATAAGGCAACATTGTACATGATTAAATGATTATTTCCGGGAGGGGCTTGAGCATTTAGCAGTAATAATAATAAGAATGTTTCTAATTTAGTTGTTAAATTTAGCTGGTAGCACAACACCATGCCACTTTTTTGTGTCCCACATGGGGGCGGGGCTCACGCCAAGAGTTCCTCGTGGGAGGGAATGTAGGTAGGGACCAGCGGAAGGTGGGCGGGGACTACACAGAACATGGGCAGGGAAACATACGGATACATTTGTCTTTTGTTCCACAGTGCATGAGGGGTGCATAATTTAATCTGTAACTACAGGAGTTCTTAATTATCAAAGTTATATTAAAGCTCTTGTTTTTCTTCAAGGACTCCGTACGACGGGATCCACCAGGAGCAACGAGGTAAGCCGCGGTTATACATGATACTGATACGTACCGGTATATACCGAGATACCCGGCCACAATAGAAAAGGGCATTTATGCTTCAGCTGGCATAGAACGCCATCAAACGTTACAAATAATTATATGATGCATTTCACTTTCCGCTGTAGATAGACGCAAGCGCTGTCAGCATGCGCAAGGAGGACGCAGCAAGTGATTTTCTCTCGTTGCTACTGCCGCTTGTTTTCAGAGCAAAGTCCTTCTGCTCTTCTGCTTCCCCCTTTAACCCACCTGTATTATTTTAGGCTAGCCTAGACTCTGGTAGCCCATAATGAAGAAAAAAAAGTACATTGAGCTGGATGTCCACCAACTGCTTGCATTAACCGGCGTCTTTGTGTTTTAGCATGTCTCCGCGTCGAGTCATTCTCCTAGGTCAGTCCGGCTACCGCCACTGATAAGAAACCGGTCCAGGACAAAAGATGAAATCGACCTCTCTGCCGTCGTTCTGTCTCTGGTTAAACCCGCAGACGAAATTCCCGAATCACCGACCCCGGCTCAGCGCAGCCAAGAGGACTTTCCACAAGAAAAAAGTTCTTTCCAACCGCGCGGCTCGGATTTCAGGACAGGCCATCTTACCGTTTCCGCAGAAAATCCAGAATCATCTCACCTAGAGGAAGCCAATCAAGACCCGGACCAGGAAGAAGTAAATGAAACTGATAAATGTATCCAAAATGTATCTGAAAGAGTCAGTCAGACGGGGAGAGAGCTTGAGATCCAAGACGTTGTTTTGGTAAATGAATCAATGTCTGGTGATTGTACGACAGAAGAAACATTTGGTTACAAACAACCAAAAAGTGATAAACATCTTCTGGACGGCAGTGAATTAAAAGAAGCCGCAGGTCTTCATCCTTTCAGAACCTCAACGCCAGAACCCGTGTCTTTTGTACTTATTACTTTCTCTGAGCAAAAACCTCAATGTTCTTCTAACGTCAGACCCACAAGACGAAAGGGCAACATCTGCGGTGTGCCTCATAATGTCAACCACAGCTTTAATATTAACGCTCAAAAGGAGAACGAGAAGCCCAAGAAGAATAAAAAACTCAGAAATAAATCAGCTCCGGAGTCTTCTTTAAAGAACCATCTAAGACCTCTTTTTAACAGCAAGAAAGTAAACATAAAAAGCGTTCCGGTCCCTACTTTGGGATTACTGGTTCCTCGGACTAGTTCAAAAACTTCCAAGAAAGCCCAGCGCTTAGAAGAAAGCAGTTTCAATAAATCAAGCCAAAAATCTCACGCGCGGTTACCGCATTTCAAGGGAAAAAGTAACCCGCTAACGAAATCACCAAGTCCTTTAGGTGGTAGATCAAAGACAGCGATAGGAATGCTGACCTACGATGACATGTACAAGGAGATGACGCCACAAAAGGGAGGTCCGGGTATGTTTGAAATGTTCCCCACGGATTTATACGGCGTTGGGACTTGTAAAGAGGATGACGACCCTGGCAGAACATCCATTTCATCAAATAAGCGGTTTGCTTCACCAAGTGCCAAGTCGCTAAGTGCCAACGATGCCAAAGGAAGGACGCAGAAAAGACCCAATTCCAAAACTAGAAAGAGCTTGTCTGCGTTAAGCCAAAAGCACAGAAGTTCATTGAAAACAGAGAAAGCTACCAAAGACGATCAAACTAACATACGAGATAACGTGGTCATCATTTCCGGAATGGACTGGCAGATCAAAGCAATGAAACAAGAGGACTTTAACAAAAATAAGAAAGCGCTCGGGGTGTCGGAAGCCATAGGTGCGGGTCAACAAAATGGTCATTATTCTGAATTATCCATAATTAAAGAGGCTACGTTAGAAAAGTCACTTAGTATGAGTGGGCGCTTCAAAGGGACCTTCCACCAGATGATCTTGGAAATGGGACAAAGTCCAGATAAAGAGATTGATCCACGTGGAATATCAGAACAGTCTAAAGAAGAGTTGTCGGAAGATGATGATGATGATGACGACGATGGTCAACGAGGAATCGACCATGAAGAGGACGTTCAGAATGTTCCAACACCAGAAACAAGAGATTTATTGGAAAGCGGTGCTCATGAGAGACAATTGGCTGAGGGTTCCTTTGGAAAATCTAAAACCACCAGTGGTCATTTCTATTTTGAAAACCACAGGAAGAAAAGCTTGATCGGCTGTAGTGAAGACGAAGGAGATGCAGAAAGCGCATGTACGATTGCTAAACTCTTTGAGGATATTTGTACCGACCCAGACAGCGAATTGACCGATGAGCTGATTCGTCACCTGATGCAACAAATTTCATCCATCGACGAAAAGGAAGCCGGTCTTTCCGAGACGTTGCTGAGTGCGAAGACGGAGCAGGAAACGCAAAAATCCCAGGAGCAACACGAGAACCTAGAAAAAGGAGGGAAAACGCCTGATAGCAAAGAGGTAACAAACATTACAGAAATGATAAGACGCTGTGTTATTATATCTACCATAAACATAGAGACTGTAAAGATTATGGGAATATATATATTTTTAAGGAAGGTCTACGCTCAGAATGTCTGAGAGGGGCAGCCTTTTCATGGCCCCATTTAGAGGGTGCGATTAGGGACAGAAAAATAGCAATAAGTGCTAAGTAAAACTAAGGAGAATAGGGTCCCATCTGCCTCAAATGGTTTGTTCCATGGGCACTTCCTGTCTAGACTGTAGGCAGGGAGTGCTTCCTGCATCAGGGAGTGCTTCCTGCATCAGGGAGTGCTTCCTGCTCGGTCTCAGGCCCCTCCCCCCGCGTGTTCAGGTGCAGGTGATTGATTGATGGCAGTAGGCGTATTAATGTTCAGACATTCCTGGGTTGTGATGTCAGAGACGATAACGGCTGTTGTGGTGGAAGCGGTCAGATTAACCAAAACCCCCTAATACCGGCACACAAATGTACAGGTGTTAATTTAGTCTAAAAACTCCATTTTCTCTCGGGCTAATATGGCTTTATCCGTAATAACATGCGTTTCTTGTATGAGGAGGCATAAAAACCTCCAAGTGTCTATCCGTATAGGTTATTCGTTGGAGAATGGGTCAGAAAATGTTCATTTTGGTATAAAACCTACAGTTTATAGTTTCTTTCTTTCCATAGCAAGTGTAAGCCACTTCCCATATCATTTTGAATCGGATGGGTTTGCCATCTTAACTACAACTCCCATGAGCCCCCAAGACAGAGTAAGAACGCTATCAGAGGCGGCATTCTCCATCATGAGGTCTGTATATAATTATTCATAGATCTTCCAATAAAAGGTCTAATTGGTGGAAAGAAAAACAAAAAAAAGAAAAGAAAAATAAAAAAGACAAAACCTTCATCCCCCTTTATTATTAGGAAGATTCATTTGCAAAGTGCAGAGTATGTGGAAAGCATAGGATTTATCAGAACATTATTATACATAATGCTATGATTTTAAATACATGAAATCCTATCATTCTGGGGGGGAATAAATCTATTAATCAGTTACCAGCTGATAAAATCAGGATTTGCAAACATCTTCATACAGAAGTTGGTCCATCGCTACGATAAAAGAAAGTCCCGGGGGGGCGGCAGCATTAGCGTTAGAAACGGGAAATATTTAGATTTCCTAGGAAAACCAGACCTTTGGTACTCTTTTTTTTTTTTTTTATTGCCATTAAAAGGAAATTAGACCTCAAAATTAAATCGGGTTTCTGTGCCGTTATAGAACGTGCAGTTTGGGGCTGCCATATGTGCAATGACAGCATTAAAGAATGAAAAACAAAATAGGGCTATTGGGGGCAATTATCCTGCCCCCCCCCCCATTCCCCATAACGGGTTAATGAATGCTTTAGTAAAAAGAACGTAGCCTCGTTTCGCATTCAACAATCCGAAAAGCAGGAGGAAACGCAACCGGTTTTAAAGGGACCTTCTTCAGCCGGCTCTATTTTTCCATTTAAAGGCAGTAACATACGACAAAAAATCCTCTCTTTTTTTTCCTCTTACATAAAGCACTTGTGCAGAATTCAAAAATCCAAAGAAATACATAAAAATAAATAGCTAAATATATATTTGTTTTTTTTGTAGACTATTTGGTCAGTTTATAAAATGCAAATTAAAAATCCAAAGTGATGGTCGAATTAATCAAAAAGAGACATCGACTTCACAGCCAATTCTTCCGTCCTGAAAACCCTCTTTTCTTTGTAAGACATGGAAATAAAATCCTCCGGGTTTTTTTTCCCATCGTACAGATCGTGAGCCAGTGAATCCCTTCTCCTTCGGACTCGCCGGAACTGAGGGGGGGGGGGGGGAGAAAAAAAAAGAAATTTAAACGAATTCCGGGTATTTGTAATTATGCCGTAAAAATAACATTGTATCTCTTTCTTTAAACAGCGTAACAAAAGCGAGAGTCTTAACACGGATAATAATTCGAACAATCTGAACCCCGCTGAAGGCATCTGTGAATTCAACCACAAAACCGACGGTGCCATCTCATGGATCAAGGGCGAAATGTTAGGAAGAGGAGCCTATGGAACGGTAACTAAAACTCAACATCAAATTCATTCATGCCACGAGGTTGAGAATTATATTTAATTCTTTCAAAGCAGGGAGTTTTAGTTCCAACTCTGCTTCATGGTTTGCCCCATAATGGGACTAAATGTACAAAAGCAGCATGGAGCTCTGAATTAACACAAGTGGTACAAACTTGAGTATTTGGCAGAAGGTTCCTTGGTTTCAGCCAAATTCTTAGCCACCCAACATATCTTTTTCTGCATTGGAGAGTGAAGGGGTTGAGTGTCCAGTCTTTATTATGACGCAGGACATCAAAACGTCCCACAACAGTTTCTATCCCTACGTTAGTGCCTCAGGGGTTATCTTGGCCAGCGTAACTGGTTGCTCTCAGTCGGTGTCGAGGGCCACCAAGCCATCAGGTGCAACATCGAAGCGAACCTCAAAGTTGGCCTTCCATTCCAACCGGTACTACTGAACAGTGATCTTCAGGTACCTGGCAAATGTCCTCAATAGGACAGTAATAGTCTTAAAAATGTACATTATATTAAAAGCACAAGTAGTACATTTTTACTTTTAACGGGCTAAATAATGCATATTACTAGGAGTCCGCAGTGATCAGTTTCTCTATTAAATCCTTTACAGGTGTACTGTGGTCTTACTAGTCAGGGCGAGCTGATAGCCGCTAAACAGGTTGCTTTGGACGCCTCTGACCCAGCGACGGCCAAGAAGGAATATAATAAACTCCAAGAAGAAGTGGATCTTCTGAAAACACTGAAGCACGAAAATATAGTTGGGTATCTGGGAACAAGTCTACAAGACAACGTGGTGACCATCTTCATGGAGTTTGTCCCGGGAGGATCGATCTCCAGTATCCTGAAACAGTTTGGTCCTCTACATGAAATTGTTATTAGTAGGTACACAAAGCATATCTTGCGAGGCATTGCGTATCTTCACAACAACAGAGTCATCCACAGGGACGTCAAGGGAAATAACGTTATGCTCATGCCAAATGGGATTCTAAAACTGATAGACTTTGGATGTGCCAAACGACTGACGAGGTTAAGTATGAGCGGGACGCACAACGAGGTGCTGAAGTCGATGCACGGGACTCCTTATTGGATGGCGCCGGAAGTCATTACGGAGTCCGGACACGGAGCCAAATCGGATATCTGGAGTATCGGATGCACCGTGTTTGAAATGGCAACGGGAAAGCCGCCTCTGGCCTACATGAACAAGATGGCTGCCATGTATTACATAGCCACGGGAAAGGGATTCATGCCAACACTTCCTGACCATTTCTCCATTAAAGCAAGAAACTTTGTGAATTTGTGTTTGACTAGGTAAGGTGTGTGTTTTGTTTAATCAAATATGCAGAATATACACTGAAAATATTGCCAAACTATAATGTATCAGACCCACTATTCAAAGGCTAAATAAGTAACGTATAAGGGGTAGCAATACCTACAGGCTACACATTGGAGGGCACTGCTTGCAAAAACAAAACTTATAAAAAAAATTATATAATTTTCCCCAGGCCAAGACATAAAACACCATTTGTTACAGAACCCCATGCGGCCCCCATGCAACTTCCCAAGTTTTGGAACAGGCAAAGGAGATTACAATGGAGGTTCTGGGGCTGGGTAAAAGGCATGCCCTCCATTAATTACATACAGATACATCATTTTACAGGCACAAACGTAAAAAATATAGACACTGATGACAAACAGAGCCATTTTTTGAAGGGGGGCTGGCAACATTCAGCTCATGGGGAAAAGCCAAGTTGATTAGTAACAAGTGGCACACAAATGATACAGTCAGGGTACAAATGCTGACAGTTTACATTAGACACCCGAGTGTCTATAGATTTAACTTCAGGCAATGGCCCAGATCAGAGTAGCGGGGGGGGGGGGGCAATAGCTTGTTGCCTCCTCTGCTTTGATTGGGTTCCGTGGCACGCGAACGACAGACCGACGACATGCCGTCTAGCCAAATTAAAAGCGTATTACAAGAGTTGGAACCTCTGTCATAAAGCTAGGACACTTTATTTAAAAGGATTCATATACTTACAGGTAGTTACGGAGATGGAATTATAACTTGTGGCTGACTTTCAGACAATTCCAGGCACTCTAAAAAAAAGAAGAGATAGGAGTATTTTTTTTTTTATTGAAGCAAAACAGCGTTCCATGTACAGGAGTAAGCAACGCGAGGTAATACTTGTGAACAGACAGTCTCATTTTTTAAAAGGGAAAAGGCAACGGGGGTGCAGGAAAAGGGATACCAGGTGGACCGCTGACATCAAATTATAAAAGAAATCCCCACTATTTAGCTTCCAAGTGCCACTTAAAAGGTATCGAAATCCTATTTCAATTTTAAGATTCAAAGCCGCCAGTCGGCAGCATCCTAATTTATCAGACAATAAGCAGCTCAGGAGCCGATGTACAAATTTACAGAACAGAAACATTTTTGTCTAAGTAGTTTGAGAACATTCTAAAAAGTAGCATACTAAATACAATAAACCAACCAAATGAGAAGCTCTGTGGAGCCGCATAATCTTAAAGAGCCCCCGTAGTTTTATTTGAAGACAACAGGGACCCCCAGCATCAAACGCTGCCATAGCAAATGCCAACAAAGTTCGTCTGAAGCGAGCAGGTCTTACTCCAACTAAAGGTCTATCCCGGATCTATTTGAATGTTAAGTGCAGTTTGAATGGACTGCAGTGCCATCTTTAGTTAATGGGAGTTGGAAAATAAGACTTCTGTGTCATTTAACTCCTCCCTTGGCTGCTTCTACTGAAAACAGGAAGCATTCGTCGGTACACTTCCTGCACACGCTCAGTAGCACTCAAAGAAGGCATGGTGCGATTTGCATACAGTAAGACACACTGGAGTTCATGAAACATGGACTCCTTTCTGGACGTAATGCGCCCGGGGAATTTGTATTTTAGCGATAAATCCTATGAAGTAGCTTGTAACTTTGTAACAGTAAGCATTTCACATGTCTGCAAATAACTCATTGACACTAAGCTTCTTCTAACACACAGGGATCAAAATGACCGCCCGTCGGCGGAACAACTGTTACAACATCCGTTCGTCAAAAGAAAATTATGAAAACGAGAAAAAAAAAGACACAATGTGCCAATATGGACTGATTTACATAACCAACCTGGGACTAAAGTTTGTATTTTTAAATTTTCCAATGAAAGTGAGACACTTGAAATGAAAACATGACGCCAAACCTCCAAGGCTGGCTGAGCAGTATATGAGTTGCAGTGCAAGGTCATTATTCAGACTAAAGTAAAGGCTAATTTGGGAGCAAAGTGTATTTTTGTTGTATAAAATCATGATACAGTTTTTTTGTTCAAAATAACCTATAAAAAAGAAGACCAGAAAATTCACAACGGCCGACATTTTAGTACCTGGTTTACCCTCACAATGCTGCGAACGCTTTATTGCATGAACTCCATTCATGAACTCACTTGATTTGCCCCGGATGCCCGGGTGATTACCGGGTCTCCCATGGTCTCCAGTAAAGGTGACGAGAGGTGGAAATTTATAACTAAGTACGGTTATAAAACCCAAGGCGTTAAAGGCTCTAGATCATGATTTCATTAAATCAGTGATTGAATATGAATCATTGGCAGCCATGAATGAGCTACCTGTGCTAATTCATGGCTGCCTGGCCTGTCTGTAGCCTTTGCTTTGTACACCATACTTGATTTCAAAGTCTTGGCAACTTATACAGAAACATTGTGCGTTCTGTTGGAAGCGCAAACCCGCAGTCACCATTACCAGCTAATAAAACGTCCCAGCTGATTTCAGTTCGCCAGAATTGCGTTTAACGCACATAACTCCTCATTTGTGCTTGGATCAGCTCCTGACTCAATACCTGCGCAAGCAAAGTCAGAAAGTCATAAGGTCCAAGCAGCGGTTTTTAGCAAAGACCCTGATGTGGGTTTTTTTACACATTCACAAAACATATGTAATACATACACACGATAAAGATAATCAAAAAATATACACAAACAAGTGTTATTGCAACACAAACTCTACATGATAGTATAAAACATAAAAGACATAACAGACACACTCCTGGTACGCTAATTATACCCATTTCTGGTATAAAATATAAAAATAAACTGAAATGGATTGTTGGCTTCAACTTCAGTGACTGGGTGAGTTTGAATGTAATGGGGAGAAACACCCAGAATTCACTGTTTGCTGAGAAGTATAGACGGGGAATCGGCATTGACCTGAACCCAACAGCTGATTAGGCCCAGCATGCCTAGAAGTGTTTCAGCTGGACCGAATCCACGACCCAACTTGTTTAGTATTTTGGTCCACATAGGAGTCCACATAGGAGGTCAGAGGACTTCGCATGCAGCGGGTAATGGGTCCTGCACAGACTGCATTTTAATTTCTTTTGGACCAGAGCCCAGTAGCCGATTCAGCTCTGTTGTCTCGTTTCCACCGGCCAGCTGGGCCACCCGGTTAAGGCGTCTTCTGCAACAGAGCCCAATGGTGGCTCACCTTCAATGTGGAATCGAGCAATTTTCCAAGTGCCAAGGAAACTCAAGTAGTAAAGTAGCCCATTTGCTCCTGAATCAGGGAAGATAACTTGGAATATTAAAGGAGCCTGATCTTCTGCAATAGTTTTTTCTTATAGACGTAGTTTGGTTATTAAAGTCGTTAAGTAGGTGGTCTGCATGCAGACAGTGATCCGGTCAGCGAGGGGCGCTCGCCGCTACTGCAAACAAACACTTATTTGGAACGAAGACAAGTGTTATCCTTCTCGATTCTGTTTAGACGCAAATGCTTACGTTTGCAGTATGTCGCTCCAACCGGGAGGCAATAAGGGAAATAAAAAGGCTTAGTGGATACTGAGGAAAAAACCAAAACGGTCTCAGGTTTAGCAGCTATTAAAGAATCCCATCTTTGTGACCAGATCCCAGGAGATACTATAACCAAAGACAAAGGAATAAGAGTAAGGTGGGAATTAGGCACCTTTTTTTTCTCTTTTTAAAAAAACAAAAAATGATCAAGGTAGATTTGGCGTGCGATTAATGTTTAGTTCTGGATCATTTCTGAGCTTTGCAGAGAGGCCACCATAGCGACGTCATAAAGTAATGGTAAGGGAGTGTAAATGACAACCCATGGATTAAAGAGTAAACAGAACGTTTATTTTATATAAACAGATAACCATTCCAACAAAATGTTCCATGAAATCACAAGATCTTTAAAGAACTCTCCACACTATGCATGTTACAGGGTCAGCCCTTCTTGCAGGAGATCTCAGTGGGGTTGGACCTTCACGATGCCGCGTTAAGTCGGCGGCTTTCAACGTTCAACTCACCTGCGGTTTACAAACCAACTTTGGGTTAAATATCCTTAAGTTTCCGTCAATAGCTTAAAGAAAGTCAGTTACTGTAAATATCCTCAAGATGACCTCAAACACAATAACCCAACTAATTTCAAGCCATGTTAATATATAAAATGAAATTATATACATTTTTAAGATCCAAACAATCCAGAAAAATAACGCCCAATGGGTTAACATCAAATAGAAGTTATGTACGGCTTCAGAAAAATAAAAATATACCAAAATTTAAAAAAAAAACTTTTGGCAAAATATATTTGTGGCCAACCTTCAAAACAACCAGCGCCTCCGTTCATTCTGCGCTATACGGGTGCCGAGGTCACCTTTACCAATTGCTTTTATAAACATAATTTGACATAATTTTGAAAAATATACTTTTATTGAAAACAAAGAACTATTCTTAAGACAGGTTTTAGAGCACATCTCCCCAATACATAGAAAAACCAGGTTCATACAACGCAAAACCAATGCAGGAACACAAAGCAAAGCTATGACGCACGCACAAATACACAATCGCATATCTAAGACGTTCACACACACACACACACATCACACACATCACACACATCACAGTGATTCCGTTACAGAAAACCTCAGCGTTTAAAGGGAATTACGGCTCCGTAGGGAATTTTCAAAGCAGGACATGAAATTTTTGGCCAGAAAAAGCAAATAAAATTAAAGAGAAAAAAAAAAAATTAAGCCGGTAATAAGTAAGGGTTTATCAAGTACATCTGCTGAAGGTTAGGGGCAATTAGGTTAACCTGTTAACAAGCAAAGCATTATTCTTTCAAAATGTGCCCCGTGTGTAAATGGCTAGTTACCGTCTTCCAATATCGGAAAATAGTATCAGATGGTAAATTCAGATGGATGCCTAGAAATGGAATGTTTGAGCAAAAATATGAAAAAAAAAAGCCATGTTTAATATAGAGCCGCTAAGAAAACTCTAATGTAGATCACATTAAACAAAAAACCCCCAAAACAGTATTTACGGTAAATAGTACTATAAAAAAATTAAAAAACGAGTCAATTGGAGCTACTAAAAAACACAAGAGTTTTAGGACACCCCAGAAAAAAAAAACAAAAAAAAAAAGTGACAAAGTCACAGCGGACATGCATAAACGTGTCGGAAGGAACATCCATAAGGATGGCGGTAAGAAAAAAAAAAACTGAATTATTCAAGCAAGCACTCAAAGGGTTAAACACCAGCTGCTTTGTAGCCCTTGTGAAGAAAAAAAAAAAGCAATGCAAATTTAGTGCGTTAAAAACCCCCATGCCACCCGGCTTTGACATAGCACCACTACGCACGCTTACCTCTCCGTGTGCTCCAAGCAGAAGAACAAAGAAAGAACACATTTTAAAGTATCGCAAATTGCATTCATTTCACACGATGTACAGCAATATTTATTATTATTCTATAAGTGAGCGATCGCGCAGGCGACTCGATACTTCAGGTCACAGTTACTGGTGAGAAGTCTGGTGTCAGACTCGCACGGCCAAAAACAAAACCAACACAGTGTAGACCCCGAAGGGGAGATTATCTGCTACGTGAACATTGAGACTTAAGGCATCACTAAAATGATTATGGTTATAAAAAAATAAGAAAAACAAAAATAAAATAAAAAAGTATACATTCACTAAAATAAAAATAAAAAAAAGATTCTTGCATAGAGGTTTTGCCCTCGCCTTAATTTTCTTGAGCCCTTTCTTGACCAACTGCAAGCAACTTATCTATTTCAATAAATCCGTATGCAGCTTTCAGGGGAGCCGGACGTTGTAACTCAAACGTGGCGAGCTTCTCCCGTCAGAAAGAACAAGCTGGCTCTGCCCAACGCCGTTAAATCAGAGACGAAACTCACGTTAAGAAGCCTCTCCGATCTAACAACGCGTTATGCGGAGTCAGCGTAACCCTCCTCGACGGTGCTTCACGATGCAGCAAACTCTCTGAACTTAGGAGTCTTCCTCCCACAAGTTCCTGATTTAACGAATACCCCCCCTGGGATCACTAGATTACCAGTAAGGTGAAAGGCTTCTGGTAAGCAGGGCAGTTACTGGTCTGCACAGATATATTACAAATAACGGCATGGTCTATTGAAGCATCCAGTGGCATTTTGGTAACCATCCCACGTAGACACTAAACATGCATCCCCAGAACCACCTGGGTTCCAGAAAGAGAATTTAAACCAATTAGGGCAGGGGTGTCCAAACGGCGGCCCTCCAGCTGCTGCAGGACTACATCTCCCATAATGCTCCTTCAGCTAAGGGGCTGCCTGAGGAGTATGGGAGATGTAGTCCTGCAGCAGCTGGAGGGCCGCAGTTTGGACACCCCTGAATTAGGGCATGTATACACTCCTGGTGAAATGCTTTATGCTGCGTTTTGAAATGGAATATCTATACGGTCGCAAAGAGGTTTGGAAACCGGGTTAAGTAAACCGAGCCCTACAGCTGCTGCGTTGAAGCTCTTGTCTTGATATCGACTTTATTCACCAGACCAGGGTTTGCATGACTTCAACAATTTAACTCACCGTCCATTATTAATGGCCAACCAGCTTCTTGTGAAATAAAGTCCTAGCTGACCCTACACATAGCCTAGAGGTGAGATGCTAGAGATCAGATTTGCTACGCACTGCGTAGGGTCAGCCGAGCACTTTCATACTTATAGCAAACTCCTGGCTGAGCGAATAAACCCCCAATATCATAAAACAGCCGTCTCCTTTTCGCACACACGTTTAACAAGCACAGAGCATCAAACCGGCCAACACGGTCAGTAATAAAGCAGAAGCCAACCCTTGCGGTCTAGTTTTCGATACAAGGCTTTCAAACGCAGCGTACAGCACTTGCACGTACAACGTAAATGAATAAAAATAAACCTTTTTATTTTAGTCTAATGTCAGCATAGATTACATTTACAGTAAGTACGATAAGACATTGCCGGTTACCGTGACGACAGGTGAGAAGTTCCAGGATGCAATAGAAGATTAATAGAAAATGCTACAGTCGTGTAAAACAGAAGACTGCACTTACTATGTACAAGCGACATTATGACAACAGCAGACAATGTTAAAAACGTACGGGAGTGGCTAAAACCGGACTTTTTCACAGAAATCGGAGGAAATGTAATCTTGAATTTGAAAACCTATAATCAGACGTACGATGCACATCACCTATGTCTTATTGTTGGAATAAAGCTGGAAAGCTTTGTTTTTAAACTCAATGCCAAGGCTGCATTTACATAGGGGTGGGGGGTGGAAGCTATATGGCCAAATAAGACGAGAACTCAATTCCAGAGACGTGCTGAAGCACAAATAGAAACAGTGATCCCCATAAGCTATTAAAAATAACAACTTCTGGTGTATATAATTATATAGATTTATATAAAATAAAGGGAAAAGACCAACTTACTAAAACTTCACTATGCATTTTTTTTTCCTACATTTTTTTTCTCTTTTTCTTTAAATTACATTACTCTACATAACCATTATTAAGTAGCAACTGTGTGTCTGTATTTACTGTATCAAGCCAATAAACATTTAAATGCACTTCACAGCAAGAAGATTATGTAAACTTTATTTTTTGTTTATTCCTTTTTTTTTTGTTTTCCTTCACATCCCTAAGGATTGACCAGGAGCCAGTTTCGAGTCAACGTGGCATTCGAGGCACTGACTCCACTAACGTCTTCTGGGTGATGGAAAATTGGCGTCGCGATATTTAAGTGTCCTCTGTAGTGGTTTTCTGTTCCGCCGATCCCGTTAAGGCCTACTTTTTAAAAATTTTTTAACCATTCCGTTGCTAGAAAGGCCCGAGAAAAATCTTTTGCTCGCCATTGTAGCTCTGAAAGTTTGGGACAAGACAAAGCCATCCCCCTTTTATGTCTATCTTGATGGACTTTGATGAGATACAATGACAGTTAATCTGAATTTATCCTTTTATCCTTACAAGCAGCTCCAAACCTGAGTATTGTATGGTTATATCTAAACATACAAAAATGTATGTACATTTTTTTTCTCCACTTTTTTTTGTAAACAGTTTGCATACTGTTTTCATCCCTTTATCTATAAAACATGCATGTCATACATACAACTTTAAATATATATTTAAAATAATAAAAAAAAAAATGTACACTCGCCCCGGAAAGCTAAGCAACAAAGATGCGATGGCTGAATTACTTCAAATTATAAATAAAGCAATTACTGAAGCATTCTACTGGGTTAGAAACAGCCACCCGTTCTTATGCTCTTAAATCTGAATACTGAGTTTTTTTGCACCATCCATGCTGTTAGAGAATGTATAATACTATCATACGTGGAGACTATAACTTCTTCTTTTCAAAGTAGGGGGAGGGGAAGCAGCACTTAGAATAAAAAGTATTGAAACTGCGGCAATTTGATGTTGCCAGTGTTAAATAAAAGTTCTCCTGGTTTTTTTTTTAGTTTTTAAATTAAAAACAAAAGTAGAATTTATATACAAAAAAAATTAAAATAAAAAAAAGGACTAAGGAGGGGGTTTTCAATTACATGTTCATTCCTTGGGCACTTAAAAGTGAATCCAGCATGTCGAATGTATCTTTGTAGTCCATGTGCTGGCTGTTTGCACCATACTCGTGACTGGAATCAGGGCCGTTGCTCTCCACGGGCTTCTTGTCCAGTTTCACGAGGGTGCTGAGATGCCCGTAGCCCACCTGGTATGTGACAGGGGGAGGAGGGGGTAAGGGATGGTTAAGAACAGTGTTGTGAGACGATATATACTGCTTAAGAGAGGAAGAACTGGTAGAACTACCTGAACTTTTGGAACTTTTGCTCATTTTCGAGTGGTGGTTGTAAGAGGCATCGCTGGGATGCGGCCTCTTTCTCGAAGAGCTGGAGCTCGAGGTACCACCATCGTTAGTCAGGCCAATGGGACTCCTCAAGACAGTTGTTGGCATGCCGTCGGTGGAAAGTTTATTGCTATTATTGTTGCTCCCGCTGCTGTAAGCATGTGAATGGGAATGCTTGTGGCTGCTACCGTGGTGCCTGTTGGAAGAATGCTCTTTGTGCTTGTCCTTGTGTTCTTTGCTCATATGTGGGCTAGACGTCTTGCTCTTGCCACTGCCCTCATCGGACGAGCTGTGTCTGTCTGTGGAAGATACTTTTATTTTCAATTTAAAGTCCTCTTTGCTGGCGGGCCGCTCTGTGGGTGGGATGGGGATCCGCAGCTTAAGCGAACCGCCCTTATCTTTTTTGTCGGACGAGTGTTTTTCGGGCTTTTCCGTGTTTGCGATTGGAATTTTCATTTTGATGGGAGATGTCACAGAGCTGCCACCAGGCACATGGCTGTGCTTTTTGTGATGTTGCGGCTCTGCGTGTGCTGGTAAGTACGGATCCCTTACGTCGACTTCGACTGTTTCAAGTTTACGCTTCTCCCTGTACTTGTCCAACGACATTTTGTGGGAAACGGCCGCGGCGGGGGCATACATTTGACCGTGGTGTTTACTGCCCCCGGACTTATGAGCGTGTTCTGGCTTCGCGGCATGCTCAGAACCTTTGTCGCTCCGATGGTGTAAGCCCGCGTGGAGCTGTGCAGCAGTGCTTGGTTGATAGTTCAAATTGTATTGTGCAACAGGCATGGAATTCTCTTGTTTCTGGTTATAAGCTTGTTCAGTCCTTGGTTGATCTTGATGCTGAGGCCACTCGTGGTGGGATGCCATGTATGAGGTACTAGGCATAGCCGTGGTCATTAATGCCAATTCGTCTGTAGTTGTCTGGATAGGCATGCTACCTGAGTTCAAAGGTACCGGCGCAGGAAAAGCGGAAGATGTCGTCTTGGGAAAACTTGCATTTGAGGCCATACCAGCAACGGGATCAACCAAAATGGAACTTTGGACCAGAGATGAACCAAGGAGGGAATTGTCGAGCTGGCCTTCGGATTTGGGCTTCTTTGCAGCCTGGATAGCCTGTTGGATACAGAGATAAGGGAGACAAGATAAATGAGGATTACATGAGTATTTAGAAATCCATTATGACACAAAGTTTCAAAGTGACTGCGTAGTTCATGTTAACAAGCAAATTTTTGTTTCCTATAAGTAATCTGGACACGTGGGGGTAAGATAAAGAGAGGGTCTGCTTTGGGATTTTTCACAATTTCCCACAAATGTATAGACAGGATATTTTATGCACAGGTCCCTCTCATTTCCCACGATCTCCCAGTGAAGAGTGCTGGGATCTGACAGCCCAAATAGGACGTAGTTACAAAAAAGTAACCGTTACAAATCAGACTGCATGAGTATAGCGCTAAAGACCATTTACAGCTTATCCTCTGTAAAGCTATTATCACATAGATCTTCCAGCTAGAAAGATTTACACATACATTTAAACAAAACAGATCATTGTAATACTTATATTCTATAGCTGCGCAAATAAGGATTTTGGGCAACTCTGGTACATTACAGTTGCTCTTCAATAGAAGTGCAGCAAATGCAAGAACGTTAAAGAAGAGCTAATATGTAGCTTATCAGTAGCAGATTCGCAAGTCAGGTCTCATTACCCTCCAGTTTCGAATTCTCTTTAATCTACTTGGGGTTTTCTCGAGTATTTGCAGAAATTCATGTGTTAGCTCTGGAAGAAAATAAAAAAATCAGATTAAGTTATTATCCAAGTCTTCGAAATTTTTTATTTATTTTGTAACAAAGTTTAGAGAAATAAAAAGGCCCTCTACCGTGCCGGACAGCGGCTCATAAAACCTCTCCCAGCCATGGTTTACGAGATCTACATCATGTAAGCTTGTTTGAGCCTCTAGCCTCTTTCTGTAGGTCAAACCGTTTATAATATACTACTTGTGCTGTCTACCCATTGTACAGCGCTACAGAATTTAATGGCGCTATATAAAATATGTTAAAGTTTACCCAAGATTAGAGTTTGGAATTAAATCTGCATAAATGCATTTAGTGGCTCTCAAAACCTGACAGTTTATACGATACAACTGGTAAAGGGCTTTTAATTCTAATTCCTACCATCAAGTAGCTCCAGAGTAACCGTCTGGTCCACATATTCCCACCAGTGTTTGCCATCTGTTGATACAGGGATCTCCCAGTTGGACCATTTGCAGGCCAGATGAATGCATACGCATGCTATTACCGTGGGTTTGTACTGAAGGCAGAACGTAGTAAGGTGCAGGCTGCAAAACAGGCAAACGGAACACAATTTAGAACTTAACGTCAAGTAGATCAAGAAAACAATGTACTGAAAAATGATATCAAATAATCCTATCTGCAAAACTAAAAAAGAATGAAAAACACCCTAAATGCATAAATACCAAGAACCAATAAAAGGTTTTTTTTTTGGAATAAGCAATCCACCGTGACAACAGCCTACAGTACAGCGTGACGCGCGCCTGGTGCCTCTGGAATTGAAAAATGATTACAATGGAATCCAATGACAAAAACCCAACGTGTACAACAAAAAATAATCAGTACTGGATCAAACCACGCTGCCAAGTAAATATCCCCATCGCTGTGTCAAATGGAAGCAATCGATTAATCGGTACGCCGAGGCGCTCCGCACATCACCAGAATATTGGTCTACACAATAAGTACGTAATGTCTGCCGTTACACAACAAATAAAAAGCATTACACATTTACACAATTTCAAACCAACTAAACCAAACGCGGGCCAACATATTTCCAACGTGCCAAACGCACATTATAAACGATACAAAGACAGATCGTCACTAGAATAAAGCAAGGGACAAACTCTACAACGAGATGACAATAAATCAGGCATTAGTATTCCTGGTCACAAAAACAGATGTCATATACCAAAGAGACGACGCATACGAAATCTACTCGGAATCTGGATACTGAAGCCCCCTGGCTTAACGTTTTTGGAAGTGAAATATGTACAAGATTAACTCATCTCTCGTGTATAGTTGGTTTGAAAGTAATTCAATGCATCTTGTGAAAATTTTTTTTTTTGCAAAAAGTATGTGGAGAAGGAACTAGAATACTTAGTATCATTATACTTACCAAGAGGCTCTGGGTAAGTTTAGTTCTTTAGATGCTATTCGGGGCTACCAGTTTAGTTCTATGCACTCAGAATCAAGTAACTGTTCAGAAAGCAACACTACATTTCTTAGTATGCAATCCACCCCTTTGTGTCAAAGGCCCCTCTACAATATACAAGATTACACGCAGGAACGAGGCCAGGCCACGCCACCGGAGAGAGCCAAGACCCCCAACTATGCAACAAGGGTAGTAAGACACAGGCAGGGGGCCGTGCAGCAAAGAAAAACATAGTGTGCTGTGACAGTGCAACAAAGGATCAGGATAACCACCTGTTGGTAGCCATGAAATAGGAGGTCTGAGCCAAGTCCTTGCTTGCTGCAAAAGAAAAGAGAAAAAAAAACTGTTAGGGGGGCAATAATATGCAAGACCTTAAAATACAACCCTCTGGCACTCTAATGGTTAATGAGAAACACTGCAAAAACAGCAGCTACGGTATATAACTCGGTGTATATACTCACATGAGGAACTAATACAGGAGCAAGAAGTCCTGGTTAACCCCTACTGCCTTTAAGCTACAGCAAACAGACTGACACTTATATACTTTTGCCCAAAGGGACTACCGCGGAAGACATCAGTCCGCCTGAGGCATATACATCGACAGACTGATATATATGGGAATATAAATCGAGACTGACCTCTCACTAACTGGGTACATTTCACGACATCGGTGTGCGGGTGTTCAATAGTGATCTCAAAGCCTAGGGGAAAAAAGCAGATATGAAATGCCTCGAAAACGTAAAATAACCGGCAGCTCGATTATATGAACGGGATAAATCCCCAGCCCAACCGGGAATGACGGATTTGTAAACGGGCTGGAAAGGAACCGGCTCTGCGAGACTCACCTAATGTCTGTAGCAGTACAGTTTCAAGTATAACCAGCTCTTGCGCTTGTTGCAAGTATGCCTAAAAAGAAAGGAATTCCACAAATCAACCCAACATTGATCTGTATTTAATCGATATTATCGACCCTCAGCATTAAGTGAATCCAAAACGCTAGCGATTTTAGGAGTATAAAGTATATTAGAAAAGCTAAACATCAGGGTTCAGTTTCTAATCTTTGTTGGCTGAACGTTTACGCAATGGAAGAATTCACTCACGTCGCTTTTCACGTCCAGCAATGGATCTAGTGGATTAAGACACGCATGAGACACTTTGATGACATGTTCAAGTTTTCTAGGCTGTTCCTCTACTTTGGCGGCCAGGAACAAAGCAGTAGGAGACATTACCTGTACAGAACAGAGCACAAGATCAACAAAAGGTGGCTACACAACACCGACAAATATACGAAGAGCCATCACCCCTTACGCAAATTGGGATTATATACACACACACACATTATATATATATATATATATATATATACTCCTCTTCAAATGTTTGGGGGTCACAGCTTTATTTATAAAAAACAAGGACATTTCTGTCTGTCACATAATTGCAGAAGGGTTTCTAACGATCAATTAGCCTTTTAACCTTGAATCAGCAAACACAACGTGCCATTGGAACACAGGAGTGATGGGAGTGATGGGAGTGATAAAGGGCCACGGGAACCCAGGAGTGAGCCTTTTCCAGCTACAATAGTCATTTACAGCATTAACTCCGTCCGCCCTGGATTTCTGATCCATTTCATGTTATTTAAAACTGGCTTAACAAGGACATGTCTAAGTGACCCCAAACTTTCGAAACGGTCGCGTACAGATTACAAGAGTCCTAGCTGGGGGACTGAAATGATTACATGCCGTCTTAACGTTCTTCCAGGAAGTGAAGAATGAATTGGGCAATGCAGCGGGTGCACGAGGGCCTGGGTCTTGTTTAATAACACATTGGACGTATACATGTGTCTGGGTTGCAGACGATCATTTGCAACCTCTGTCATAAGCAAATGGTTTTGTGTATAACTATATATTATTTACCCCTCCCCCTGTATAAAGATAAGTGCTGTGAAAAACTAGGTATAAAGCATCACCTACAGTAAGAACAAAGAGAAGAGCCATCAAACTATACATGGCTTTGTATGAAATACCCCAATGCCCCGTCCCATCATTAAACGTGGTCGGTAATATTCCCTTCAACCGCTGCTAAAACGTGAATTTACAAACATATTAATTCTACAGCATCACACTCAGCACACTCAGCCATGGATTTCAGCCCATTAACTTAATGAACACAAAATTAAGGGGTTAATGGAAAGACAAGAAACATAGAACGCCATCACAATATACGTCAGCGGCGTTGCGGGGGGGGGGGGTTGTGAAGGGAGAATACTTACGTTTCTGTGATATTTGGTAAAAGAATGATGCATATAAAATCTGTGCATGTAAACAATGGCAGTGTTTATGGTCAGCTGGGATCTGGATTTTGCGGTTAAGGAAAACGCGACGATTTTAGACAATGAAAAAAACCCACCACAATCACAAAACAACAAACGTAGACAAAGCGCATTTCGAAATAATTAGAAGTGTATTTAGGATTTTAAAATTGGTTCAAATCTGGAAAACCGAAAGGGAACCAAATACAGCAACAACCCGACAAAGAGCGCATCGCAGATCTCTTTGTGTCCGGTGAACCTTAATCAGTCGTCAGCCTCGTCTTAGATTCAGGAGCTGTATGCCTATCCCATGCATGTTTAAATCCCCTCACTGTATTAGCCTCTACCACTTCTGCTGGGAGGCTGTTCCACTTATCTACCACTCTCTCAGCAAAAGGAAAACTTAATTACACTTAAGAATAAAACTTGGTATCTTATCTTCTAGTCAGAGATACATCAGTAATAGACAATAAAATTAGCAGCAGAGATTCAGGTCACTGCCAACCCAATAAAGCCTCTATTGCCCTCATAGCAACTGCTGCCCAAAAGCAAAATGGTGCTGAAATCCCTGATCGGGACTGGCTAAGAACCGGGCCTACGGAGGTACCTGAGCAATGCTAACGACCGGCAACAGCAGCGACCTAGTCCAACCCCCGGCACGGTGTAACAGCGGGGATTTGGCCGGTCACTTTCACCCTCTACGTGCTCCTAGGCCTTGACTGGGAAAAAAAACCCGTCGGGGTCCCTTCACTCCAGGGCCTGCCAGAATACCAGGCCCTGAGGAAAGAGGAGGCCGAGGGGACAGTTTACCTCACAGGCCGCATGTCTGCCGGCTCCAAGGTGTCTCCACCGCTGGGACAAAGAGGCCCTTTTGAAGGCCGCAGACGCAGCATACCTCGCCTGGCTCTGGTCACCGGCATTCCCGGCACCCTACAACCCCATTCCCCCCAGCACTAGCAACCTCCTGCAACCGCAACAGCAAGGCCGTAAGAACTCCAGGGCGCTAGGCCGCGCAGCACAGTCGGAAAAGGATACACATTGAGCCGCTGTCCCATGTCCTGGATGAGGTTGGCTGCTTGCTGGCGGTACGAGAGCTCCTTGTCCGCCTCCACGCCGCAGCGCCGGGACGGGCTGTTCTCCAGCTGTTCCCGGGTAAAGAACCAGCGAGAAGGGGTCGCTGGGCCGTCCGCCATGACCCAAGACTGAGCCGAGCGTCAGCCGCCGAACCCAGTGCGTCACAATCACCGGAAATGGCGTCACAGAGCGAGACGGAACTCTGAACCCCTCACGTGACTCGTCCGGCAGCACTTCACCGTGGAGCTGTCTGAGCTGCGCCGCTCGCCGCGCCCCACTACATAGCAACGCATAGCAACAGAGCTGGCCACGCCTGTTGGGCGGAGCAATGGGTGCTCGTGCCTCGTTCACAAGCGGAAGTTGCGAAGGGAGCAGAAGTTACCTCTCTAGCTTTATTTAGATCGGTTTTAGTGCCCTGTTTTTCAAATGTATTATTTTTATAAATATAAAAACATGTTATTGACAGATAGTTTATTTTTTTCCATATTTTTTTCTTCAAAATTTTATTTTTATCCTCTACTTTTGTTGTTTTGTTTTTACTTTTTATTATTATTTGTTGCTCTATTTTTATTTTATATTTATTATTTTATTTATATTTTTATTATTTTTTTTAATATTTGAATTGGTTATTGTCCTATTTTGGAAAGATACATTGCATTTTCACTCATTTATTAAGCCACTAAAATGGAGACGAAAAATAGTTTTATTGTTAAAGGCACCGGGTATAATAATTAAGGGCAAAAATATAAATACAGTATAAAGTAACGTGCATTTTGCTCCAAGGGAGCACCTGCTTAACCCCTTAGATGTTTAGTTACCCTAATGGCAACAACCAATCTGTGTGCACTTTTGTGTCACGGGACAATTATTGAATCCCGGCAAATTTAAGAATGAGGCAAAATGTAACTTGATTGAAGAATGAGTTCTGGGAAGGGTCTGCAGCATTTAGCAGACTAACTGGGACAGCACCTTTAACTGGGGTTACCTCTTACAGTCCCGCACTTTTGGAATGATATCAGCTTTTATTTAAAAAAATTAAAAAGTTACATTGTAGAATTATATATTTTTAAACTAGATCGAGAAAGCAGCCTGTACTAGGAAAGTTACGAGCTGCTTTCTGTGTTCGCTTGCCGTGAGTAATCTGATCGCAGCCGGCTACTCGCTACTCTTTTTTGCTTGCGGCTCGCTTGGTTAAACGGTTGGCTACGGCAGCGCTTTACTATTTTCTTTTATTGAACATAAACGCATTTCCGACGTTTATTTGAGGGCTGTAACGATGTTTCCGCGTATAGCCACGTACAGGCTGGCTTTCATCTTTTGCCTAACCACTAAACGGTGCTGCGGGAACGTATTACTTGTACGCTTCTACTAGCGTTTAAATCAGGAGGAATAAAAAACAAAAAAATTTTTTTAAATGTTCCAATTAGACATTTTAAAGGAAAATAATAAATTGTGAAATTTGTTTGTCAATATTAAAACCGGTTTATATTTTAGAATTTTGACACATATATACACATATATATATATATATTTAATAATGATTAATGTATTGCAAATGATTGTGTTATACAGTTTTATACATCTGCTGCTAAGGAAGTTTTACTTTACTGAGAGGGTGGTAGCTAAGTGGAGCAGCCTCCCAGCAGTGGTGGTAGAGGCTAATACAGTGAGGGAATTTGAACATGCGCGGCTGAGGCCAAGGACTGATTAAGGTTTGAGTATTTACATCAAGAAAAACGGGCAACTAGACGGGGGCCGCATGGGGCCGATCAGAAGTTCTGGGTTTCTTAAACATCTGTATGCAGCCAACGCCTGCGGCTTTAATTATGTGCATTTTAATTGGTTAACACCTTTGAGATCACAAAGGATGATGTCATTTGTGCCATTGTTCAGCTCGTGGAATGTAGAGGGGGCCTCATGCCTTCTGCAGACATCCTTTAGGAATGTAAAGGGGGCATTTAAATGATTAATTTCAAAGACACCCAAAACAGAAAGTGTCGATTGTAAAAAACAATACAAAACAACAAAAATCAGCGATCTGTAAACAGCGGCGTGAGTTTCTTTACCTACGAATCATTCATGTGCATTTGAATGGGGGTACGCGGGGGTCCCGGCGCTGTTGGCTGCTCCCATATGTTGCATTCAGAAAAGCAAACTTGTGAGTGTGGGGCCCCCGTGGAGCAGCTGGCATGAGCCCCGCTGGTGCCATGAGCCCCGCTGGTGCCATGTGCCAAAACAAAAATGTCCGCCACCCCCTTATTGCTTCATTTAAATATATATATTGGCCGTAACCCCCCAGAAATGGTAGATAGGGTGGCAATGGTGTAGTCAGAGCTACTAGCCCTATGTGGCTTAGCTGGTACCCCCCAAAAGGATAACCGGCGGCCCGACTCCCACCCCCTCTTCTGCTGGTATAATTACCATAAAACAGCCCCGGGTTCACAAAGCAGATCTCCAGCTGCTATGGAAGCCCAGCTCCCAGGGGGACGGCCGCCTATGGACAGCATATTTAGTAGTTGTATCCCTAGAGCTGCTGTAGAGTTCCCCGTTCGCTATTCCAACAGATACAAGACTATGAATCCCGCAGTCTACAGTGATAACGAGTACGGTCATAACCGACACTTATCTACGAGAGGCACACTTGGATGCTCACTGTATTGGCCTCTACCACTTCTGCTGGGAGGCTGTTCCACTCATCTACCACTCACTTATGGATAACTACAATAGTGCAAACCCAGACAACTTTTTTTGTGATAGTCTGACAAATAGTTAGTGCTAGTGTACTAATATCTGGAATAAATAATAATAAAAAGTAAAATGAGAAATTCAGAAGTGTCCCGAGGCGCATCGATTAACCTAAAGCGTGTCTTGGATTTAAGACGTGTTAAAGAACAATCTATTTCACTTCTTTTAATAGTGAAATCAACGGAAGTTCCCCCAGTTTTTGGCCCAATCTGTTGATCTCTTTTGTTTTAACATAAACAACAAGTCTTGGACAAGCCGGGAGGACTAGGAGGACCTTATTGCCCCCCCCCCTGACTTTCACTTTCACCTTTGAACCCTGGTGACCCCACAACACAGAGAAACGATACAAAAGCAACTTAATTACTTTATTCACAAAAAATATACATTTAACTCTTCTAATGATAAATATGCAAACGCTCTCCAAAACGTTCTTCAGCTTTTGTTATTCAAACTGTTCCCTTTCCAGTCCTAGAAACTTTAAGGCATTTTCGGCCAGAAGCCTGTCCTGTAAGTAAAGAAAAAGAGAAAACAGGAGCTTTAATGATGTCATGAGTGACACGCCGGCCCGGACTGGCAATGAAGAGGTGGCCCTGCCATTTTAAGGAGACGAACATATAATAATTATTTTATTACTTATTATTTCTATAAGTAGGACCCGTGGGATCTTCTGTCGTGTTGGACGCACAGCCGGTCATTGTGTTTATGTAATTCGGTGTTGTCACCGCTTGTGTCAATAGACAGGAGGACCAACACATATCACACCGAAATGTACAATAACAATACAATAAACATAAATCATACTTTTAATTTATCATCAAAGTCGTCCATGGTTTCGATCAGTCGCCCTGGGTTATGTTCTCCTAGCGGGAAAGGATAGTCAGTTCCCAAAATCACTTTATCCTAAAATAAAGGGAAAAAAAACGGAATCGGAAAGACGGCCAATAAGCTGAAATATGCACACAAAAGGGCGCAGATCTGGGGTGGTATTTGGTATAATTTAGTTGTGATGACTGGCACACGAGTTGTGCTACCTAGAACACCAGTTGTGCTACCTAGAACACCAGTTCTACCAGTTATATCCACAAAGACTTGTTTTGACTCCATTAAATGGATGCTCCCAGGTATGGCCATGACGTGGTAGGGGCCTGGGCAGTATATGGATACCAGGCCAGAAAAAATTAAATTACCCCTGCCCTGGGGTAATAATCGGGAGAGTATAGAGGGTATAGCTAGAGCCCCCCCCACCAGCCCCTGGTCTCTCCAGGTCACAAAGAATTACAGCAATCGAGTCTTTAAATCGTTTGACATGTCCATTTTGCTGTACGATACCCCAGCAAATATAGATTACAACTCCCATCATGCTTAGCTTGCCAACAGCCAAAATACACAGAACCAAGGTTGCCTAACTTCGCAGGCATTGGATTCCACATCATCTTCCCGAAGTGCCGGTGAATGAATGCCACTAAAGGTGAAATAAACCAGGAGTCCACTAGAGGTCGCCCTACGCCAGGTATTTTAAAGAGGCAATTAGCATGCGGGATGCCCCCAAGTGTTCTGGAGGTGTCTAAACCATTAGCATTTTCTCAGTAAAAAGAAGAAGGTGGCAAAGATTCTGGGCCAGTTAATTGATTGGAAATGTATTGATTTCTTAAGAAATGCGGAATTTAGTGTATTCCACGGGGGCTTCTTCCAGGGGGTCATTTCACGCAGGTGTGCCGACAATAACCCCTAAATATAAATAAATCTGTATATTTCTGAATATATATATTATATATATATATATATATTATCAGAAATATGCAGTTTTATTTAGTTTAATTTGCTGGAAAATATAGTATTTTTGGAAAAAAAAATATTTTAAGCAGCATTATATTAAGGGAATGTTAGAAACGTACATTTCCTATGACATCGACGAGGAGTTTTAAAGCCTTATGGTCGTGGACGAGAGAATCGGTGTAAAACGAGCCAAGGTATTTCTCCGGCGGGCCGTCGTTATCCACGGCGCACAGATCCGGCCGAACGTTAAAGCCGTGGTTAATGCGGCCGATCGTATACGGAAGGGCTCCCCCTGGAAAACACAAGTCATCGCCCGTTTACTAACATCACTTAGTGACCCACGGAACGACCTTAATGTCCCTAATAGGTTAAATCAGTCAAGCATGGACTGTTTATAATCGATGGGCAATTTGGGGACATATGCTGAGTTTTCGTTAAAAAACCGCCACTTCCCCGAAGCGATAATTGGTTGGTAATAGAATTATAGCAGGTTTACAGCTCGATAATTCCGTTATCCGCCTTTATCTGTATCGGCTTAAGCGCTAAACAGAAATGACTGAAGGGATAGACCGGAGGGGAGGCTTCAGCCGTCTCCGAACGCCCGAGGACGCGTCCGTTCTCACGCCTCAAATCCGCTATAGAAAAATGGCCCAACAGGACACAGTACCCTCTTAATAATTCCCGGATAAAACGCGAACTCTCTTCCTAATACATTGGTTGTGATCTCTTTAACAAAAAAAATTAAACTTTTAGTTCTGGATTATTTAGCGCAGGCGTCCCAGGCTATTTTAATAAAACTTTTTAGGTACGGAATTAAAAATGAATTCCTTTTTAATTGTTTTATCAGCAGAATTGCTTCCAATATTTATTAATATAGACATGTAAATATTAATAATATAAAACGCGTATGCATTGGAGTTGATTGACCGCTGTGGCAGGTGGGTTTATTCTGAGGCTATAATGAGCCTTAAAACATAGAAACCTGGAATTTGACAATAAGAGCCGTATGCCTATCCCATGCATGTTTAAATCCCCTCACTCTATTAGCCTCTACCACTTCTGCTGGGAGGCTGTTCCACTTATCCACCACCCTCTCAGTTAAGTAAAAGCCAATCCAAGTAGGATCATATTGATATTTAACTATCCCAATTCTTCCTATTCTTCATAGACCTGAAACCCATGTATTGAATTGCTCATTTACAGATGCTAATTGGACATGGATTGTGTCTGGTCAGGTTTAATGATCCCTGTTACATTTTTAATAGGCGCCGGGGGTTAAAAGCCCATCATTTATTCAGTGGCTGCCCAAGGCAGTGATCAGTGTCATGTGATCACCGAGCCCTAAGGTTATTTATTCCTCAATAAATAGAATAATAGTCCGCTGTCCACCATAATGAACTTTAACCCTTTCATTTCAGTCAAATTGTGGTATGGCCAAAACCCACACATATAAGGATCTTGGTCAAAACAAGCTATCGGGAGTGTCCTGAACAAATCAAGGCAGTTGGTAAGTATGCAATTTGGCTGCAATGAATGCGTTATGCTCAGCTAGCCGTGATGGGATATAATAATCAATCTCTTTATTTTTATTCCACACGGAATATTTATATTTTACCATAAATAATTTATTATTATTATTGGTAAAACATATATATTATATTTGATGTAGAATTGAATTATATTGTATATCGTACCTCCGTGTGCGAAGCAAACCTTAAGTTTTGGGAACCTTTCGAATATCCCTCCTAGAATCATGCAGCATATGGCGGTGGTGGTTTCAGCCGGCATGCCTGGTGGGTAAACGAGACAGCGTTAAAAGGAATAATTCGGACGCAGAAGTCAGCTGAAATCATCCCTATTGAGAAAAATGTATAGATACTAGAGCTATACATATGGTTTCTGGTATGTACTGCCCTCTGCTGCCTATCGCTAGTACTGCACCTATAGAAACATCCAATTTGCCGTCAGATCAATTTGCCCCTGTCTGTTTTGCCTGCACCTTAATCAGTCGTTGGTCTCGTCTTCGATTCATGAGCCATATGCCTTTCCAAGTTTTACGTGTTTAAATTCCCTCTACCACTTCTGCTTGGAGGCTGTTCCACTTATCTACCACCCACTCGGTAAATTATAAACTTCCTTACATTCCATCTAAGCCTCTGACCCTCTAGTTTCAGATTACAACCTTTTGTTCTAACACATGCCAGGGTGTTTGCGTCGATGCTCTTTGAGGAGAGGTTTTAGAACTTCTCCAATAAATCAGTTTTTTTTAACTTTAATTCCAATCAACAGTAGATGAGACAATTAACTTGTCGTTTCTCAAACACAATTAAAAAATTGCAGTTTGCCTCTTATTGTCAGGAATACGATTGAATGATTTGAAAATGTTCTCCTTTGCTTGAAACATTCAATTCATTGCCTTCCAGTTCCATTCATCTTTTTTTTTTTCACGGTTAGCTGCCTAACTACTGCAAGGAGAGCGAGGCTGACAGATGGACCTCGGTGGTCCCAGGTGCAGCTTCAAAAGGGACGTCTTATGAGAGCCAATGTTGGGTAAGAAGAGATACTGTATCACGGTCATAGAAGGTCCAAGAGAGCGCGCCGTGCGATGTACTAACCTACCAGCCATGGCAGCCAGTACTTGGACATCCGCTCGTCCATCTGCATGTCCCAGGGATGCACGAATATGGAGCAATTTAACTCTTCTGCAGCCTGAAACACAGATACCTAAAGAGTTTAGGCTCTGGTGTCTTATCCTGGAATAAATCCCTTGTAGGTCAATTATATCTGTTGGACAACAACCCACCTTCTATGGCGGGGGGGCTCTGGATGGTACCACGGGGAGTGGGAATGCGGTAAATATATCTCGAAAAAGGTTCTTGTCTGGGTTTCTGAACACAAAGGCCTCCTAGTCTAGAACCTCAGCCTCAAAAATGGGAATGATCAGAGGTGAACAGCCCACGGCTAGAACTACCGTTTCAGCTTTTTCCCTAAAAAGAAATTCTGACCCTGGAAGTAGTTATTACCCATTTTTGCCCAAAGGTTTGGGGTCAGAGAGAAATTTCTTGGAAATGGATGATTTTTAATGGAATCTCTTCATAGGAGTACAGAGGCCCTTTATCACTCCCATCACTCCTGGGTTCC
>VKOC01000009.1:18373764-18407110 GCA_009364415.1 Spea multiplicata | reverse complement strand
AATCTTTTCATTTATAATCACGCCCGGGAAGGCAGTCTTTGACCTGCACCCAGTCCCTTCTCTGGCTCGTCCCATTCACGGTACCCCCGAGATGGCGCAAGGGGTTCCCAGTGTGCTTATAACCTGGCCGTATCGGCGACATATGCCTCAGCGGACTCACCGCCTGCTGCCTCCTGTATTCCTCCTCGCTGGCAGCCAGCGCTCGAGCTAAAGCCAAGTCTTCATCCTCCTGAGAGCTGGGAACGATATAAGGGGGGGGAAGAGAGGGGATGAAGATAAATAATTATGGAATGTAGAGTCCGCCTCCGCCTTTTATAGTCATCTTAGAACCGTTTACATTGAAAGAGACATTTTCGGTAATTATTACAACTAATGTTAGTATTATTATTCTCCAGAAAAAAAAAAACATTCGTAGTCTGTATGTTGATTCAAACTGTTGTAAAGCGTGAATCAACGTACAGAAAATTCTCCGGCAATTTAGGAAACAGATGGTATTTTTCCTGAAGATTTGAATGAAACCGGCAGTTTTTCAAAATGCATTTTTAGCAAGAATTCAAATCCAAACGGAGTCGGGGTTTTTACCGGTCCTGCTGGCTCGCGTTCGTTGCGGATTCTGCAAGAGACATTTCCAGGGCTCTCTGGAGAGCTTCTTCTTCTGTCTAAGAGAACGGACAAAACGAGATCGGTCACGTTAAAGGACCTGCGAGGAAGACGTGCAAGGATCTGCCGTAGGAGGGGGGGGGGGGCAAAAGTCTTTGATAAAAAATCATTTATTAATATTGGAAGCTTCTATGGAAGCTCAAACTGTACAGTACGAGGTACGACGATATACAATTATAATCACTATATATATATATATCTATATGTATATATAATCACATTCTGTACTCGTGGCTATTCCACGTAACCCAGTCTCTCAGTCAGTAGGTCGGAAGTTAGAGATTTTACTCACCAAACCATTCTGCAGGGCGGCTGCAGCCGACGGCTGACGAGAAGGAGCAACGGCCCTGCAAGAGAAAGAGAAGCGAGCATCATATACAGCGACACTGGAAAAACATTATGTATTGATTTATACAGAGCCATCATACTCCGTAGCGCTGTACAACGGGTAAAAAGGAACAGGCTTATTGATGGGGACAGCCACCTCTCATTCATTACTTAAAGGGAAATTCCTCCCAAACCTTTTGTTTGAAAATATTTCCCCCCCATTAGACATTCTCTTTCATTTCACAATTACGGGAATCTTTACAGCGACAAAAGCCTGATATTTATAACAAACAGAGGCATAACGACGTAATTATTATAATTATTGCTGTAATAAATCAGTTGGTGACACATTTGCATTTCAACCACTAAACGGCATTAGAGATCAACAAACATTCTGGCCCAAACCTGTGCCGTCTACAAGACATTTCTCATTAAGGGGAGCCGCTCATTAACGCCTACGGCGATACCTGCTACGTTGGGGTTGTGCAGCCGGTTTGGGGGCCGCGTGGCTGGAAGCCGTGGAAGTCTTCGAAGAGGAAGCGTGACTTCTCATTAAAGCTGCGTGTCTGTAAAGAAATCTCAGATTATATAGATATATAGATAGGCCTCATGTTGCGGGGGGGGGGGGGTTTCATATAAGGTTTGTTCCATATGTTGCTCACCCTGCCTTGGAGATAGGAGCGCTGGTTCCTTTGCAGTCGTGATCCAGGGGATGTCTGTGTTTGAGACAAAAGTTCCCGTGGCAGTCATTACAGATCACCTTAATCAGCTCCTTCTGACGGCAGCCGGGCTTCACACATTTATTAGTAAAGATCTGCAAACAAAGGAAATGACAGAAGCTGTTGCATCACATATTGGAGATGAGGCAAAAAGCTGCATTAACAGTGATTTGGGGGAAATCAGCACAATCCTCACCTTTCGCTTCTGCTGCGCGGGGTCCGACTTGCAGTCCCGATCAATGTGATCTCCAACTACGATATCGGGGGTCTGTCCGCGAGTCACTGGGATGGGAGTATTACAGAGGGGACACACTGGAACCTGCACGTCCTTAGTAACACAAAACAGGACCACGTCAGGTAGGATCTAAAGGCACGAAGCGAGACTACGGGGCACGGCGTGAAATACTCACCTTCTTATAAGCAGACGTGCAGTTATGGAGGGCGTACGTGACGTGGTCTTTGCAGAAGATTTGTTCACAAGCGTCACATTTTAAGGGCAGAAAATCTACGGGGAAGACAGAGACAAAATGTGATTGTGCCCTGGAAGGACGTCCATGCGAGAGCCACTCGGGATCCCCTGCCGAAGGGGGCTGCTCCCTCCTTTAAACAAATAAAGTTACCATTAATATAAATGAAGAAAGAGAATAAATGAATAAGCGCCTGACATCTCACCTAACTGCTTGCACGTGGCCTCCGAACAATGCTTGCCCAGGTCAGGGAACTCCATTCTCCTGCTAAGAAAAAGAAAAAAAAAAATAGTTAATGCCAGTAAATGCATTAAAGATCAGGAAAAGGAAGAGTTAATACAATAATTTTTTTTTAAATCTAGTAAACTATGTTTTTTTTACTGACTTTTTATTGTGTTTTTCTGATAAGTACCAAGAAAAAATTTAATAAAACTAAAGATGGTAAGTAAATCTCCGACATTACGGTTCGCCAAGAAGTCTGTCCACAGACGCCGAGTCACAACAAGCGAGGATCTTATTTAACAGGATGATTTATAATAAGGCAGAAAAAAGTATATTATCTTTTATTTATATAGCAACAATTTATTATCATTATTATCATTTTTATTCATATAGAAACAATTATATTATTCTTTCATTATATCTTATTTATATGGCGCAATTCCCGCAGCGCTTCTTACAGCCAATCAAATGACAAAACTAGAACTGACAGCTTAAGATGAGCCGATACATTATATAAAGTGGGCCTGTGAGCTGACAATCTACAGGATACATAAGATTCCTTAGTCTTTTGGCAGAACCGCGGTCTCAGTCCTTGGTCTGGTCCCATAGGGAGGACAGCTTCATGCCTATGTACGTTTAAACCCCCTCACTGTTTTAGCCTCCACCGAATCTGATGAAAGGCTGTCCCATGTATCCACTACTCTCCCAGTAAAGTAGAACTTCCTTACATCATGTAAGCCTCTGACCTTCTAGTTTTACAGACAGACGTATATGTACCTCTCAGGACTGTAACTCCTATCACTACACCCAGCACTGAGCACACCCTCACCACACTTTTTTTTTAAGCTTTAAATGTTTTTGCCAAATAAACAAACCCATTTTGCTTACCAGACCCCAGGTTGGAACTTCAGACACCCGGAAGGAGCGTCACTTCCGCCCTGCTACCATAGAGATAGTGCTTACGCTAGCAGATAGCCTTCTCTCACAGCTCCAACGATTTGTCAATCTTGAGGGGGCGGGCCGTCGGCCATCTTTGTACTCCCGAACAGACCGGAAGTACGGGTACCGGAGTGACCACGATCTCTGACTGTGCATTTTTATCGATTCCGCTGGATTCCTGCATGTTTCGTTTTATGTATTTTTTTCATTTTTGCTCATATTGTGTAAAGCCCTCTGCAGTTGTTGCGTAAATCATATAATGCTCAATCTCCGTGTCTGATCAGGTTTTTAATTCAACTTTATATAAACCAACACCAAAACGCACAAAAGACAGGACATATAATTCATCTTTATTCAGCACTATACAATGGTACAAAATATGCAATATACAATTTCTATACAAAACACAGCAGAATGCATGTGCCTTTTCAACATACAAGCAGTTTGCATTTACAGAAAAACAGGCCCATGAGGAAGAGGACGACCTATGGCTCTCTGTGTGTTGATGGACTACAACACCTATGATCCTCTGTTAACCCTCGTGCAGGAAGGGGATTAGAGGAGCTGTTGTACGGGTTAGGAGACCAGTCTCTCATGCCTGCATACAGAATGGTTATTTGTTAAAGACACGCACTCCTTTAGTAGTATTAGCAGAGTAATATACATTTACGGGTTTACCGTGCTGAATTAGAACAGGTGCCAATCACAGAAGTGAAATATGTAATCGACAAGCAGCAGAAATAAAAACACCTGGATAGTACGTCGGCACCTGTGTGAGCGTCCCTTATTATGTTCATCGAAACCAGAATACAGATCCCATGCACACATACGTCGGGCGGTCTGATATACAGACAAGGGAAGGGATCAATTATCACACAAAGAAGCTCGTGATTCCTCTCTCTCTCAGACGACAAGAAATAATTGGATGTAAGAGACTTGACCACAAATGTTGCTTTCCAGGCTTCTTAGCTACACCTACAAAAGGAAAAAGGCAGCGAGTGTGTTAGTAACAAGAACCTAGAACCGATACAGTAACATAAATCTCACAGGTGGTACACATGATAACACTCCTGGGGTATGCGAGGGACTCGAGATTAGGTTTGTGCTCATCCATCTTGTGCACGCGCAGCTAAAAAGAGAGCGAGAAATATTACCTTCTGCACCTGAGGGGGCAGCTCATCTTCAGACCCCTCCTCTGGAACGGTCTCTGGGTGTCTTGTGGGCGGTCCTTCTTCACTCCATCCTCCCATTGGCTGTCTCGCTAAATTGGATGTTGGCCTTTGCATGGATCCAAGATCTAAGGTGTCAAGAGAACGGCGTTAAAACTGCTCCCTGTAGAACCCTGTCAATGACCACAACAACTTGTAACACCAAGTTGCATGAGATTAATGATATATATTATTATTATTATGCGATAATGGTAGAGGCCACAAGGTAATGCCTGAAAAGTTTTAACGGGTTTGAGATATGTGTAAGACGTCAGTTTAATCCCGTTTGAGGAGATGAGTGTAACACACAATGTATCTCGAACCTTTGTCACATCCCCATCCCCCTGAAGCCACGCATGTATGATGGGGGTACCTGCGCTCGCACTGTATCTCTGGCTGTTCAGTGACGGCAGCCTCTCTTCCCCGAAAAGTGCCGCAGGTGACGGGCAGCTGGCCGAGGAAGGTATGTTAGATGCAGCGTGTATAAGGCTGTCACCATGGATACTTTCCCCGCTGTCATCGCTCTCCTGACGGTGCCAGATATGTCTATTGGGTGCCATACGTGTGTGTTGCTGGTGCAGCTATAGCAGAGACATACAAGAAGGTGATTATTACTGGGCTGATAAGTAATTAAACAGCCACCTATCCTCTATAATTAAAGGGAGAATAACCCCCTGTGCACTTAAAGCATGTATTATAATAATAATGATACAGAACATAAAAAATACGCATTATGAATTTGAAACTGGGCAAAGTTATTATTAAAATTCTAATGCCTGGTGCTTCCTTAATCCTATAGCAGAAACAGCAAGGTTAGGGAGGGCATTTTTAATAAATTTGCTGGACCAACGTGATGGTGAGCTGTGCCCGGCGACTCAAGATGCAGGAACCAGTAACAACTACTCACTTCGTGCATGTAAAGTGCATGTAGGCTCATCTCGGTGGATGCATATTCAGACAACGTGCCGCTTGTCATGGGTCCTTCCCACAGACTGCTCCCAAAACTGCTATTCCTGAAATCAGCGCTACCGAAAAAGGGAAAAAAGAGGGAAAAAATGACATTGTTTTTTTTTTATTAATAGCTGACGGAAATCCCAACGGGTTTAAGGTATTATGAGAAGTACTGTCAGACCTCACACCTCCTGGCCATCTACTGGTGACGCCTGGTCTGTCGGAGGCCAACGGAGTTCGGCATAGTGAACTGCCAGCCCCTTACGCCAGCCGGTGGGACCCCCAAAGACACCCCTAATGTTTGCCAATGTTACATAAGCCTGTTAGGCAGACTCCGGTGCTGACATTAGGAGCAAAGGTCTTTACTACATTTCTCTAAGAAAACCCTTTGGGAGGTTTTGTGAATTTAACCTCCTGCAGACAACACAAATAACAGAAAAACGATTCATGGGAATCAATGAACGAGAAATAACTTTTTAATCTGCCAATGACTGAACGCCTCCACTGCCCCTGCCTGTATCAGGTATTGTTCTATGAGAATTCACTTTCTATAAGTGATTGGTGGTCTCACGCAAACCTATATGACCACAAATAAATAGTGGAGAGAGATGCTGATCAGACTTCATACCCAAAGAAATGGATCTGTTGAGGCCTCGCTTGCAGCAATCTGTCTCTATCCTCTGTCAGGGGGATTTGAACGTGTCAAGCGTTCCTTGCTTCAATGAGCTCAGATCACATGAATTGCATTACTTTTTCTGTTTTATGAAGCCGTTTCAGGATTTCCTCACCTTGTCCTGCTCTGGTGTTGTGCTGGGTGACAGGACTGTTGTGGCGACAGAGAGCGCAAAGCTGAAGCCACCTCGGACGGGGCAGAAACGTGCGGAGAACACAGAACCTCTGGATGTGACGGGAACGTTCCAGGAGACAAACCAGAGATCATGTTCGCCACGAGACTGTGAGGCTGCGACACAGAGAGGAGATCGGAGGTTGGAGAGATTGAGAAAGAAACCATGAAAGTTAAAAGGGAAAAAAATAGATAAAAATATCATTATTATTATTATTATTATTATTGGCAGAATAAAAAGTGTTTTGGGAGTTTTAATACAGAATGGTTTACACAGTTTATAAGCCAAGCAATACCCCCTAAATTCAAATAATTGTTAGTGATTAGTTCTTTCCAAACCAATAATTTATTTTGTTTCCCTTTACAGGGATCTAGATCTGCAAAACATGACTACCATCATGTGACCTGCAGAGCCAACAAGAAAATGTTTTTGTAGATTAAATCTACTTTTAATCAACTCAATATGGCAATATGGCACTAATTAAACACAACGCTACAAAGTTCACAGTACACAGTCTCTGACATACCTCTGGATCAGACTGAATTAGTAAACTGGATCCATGCAGGGGATGTGTCAGTCCAGTAGAATTTTTGGCACCAATGCTGTCTCGTTGTACTCGTTCCCTGAGGTGACACAGGAAGGCCGAGCACTCTCGTGGGGGCTGCCAGCGAGGGTTGGTGATGGCGAAATGCATTAGAGACAGCTCCGTCTTGCCGTCCTCTGCCTGCTGGTAAACGGATGCCTCGGTCTTGCCTGCAGACATCCACTGAAAAGACAGGATAGCCACATAACACAAATGTGTAAATCCCACGCAACGTACATGAGATGCTCGCTCCGATATACAGGTTTAATGTGTAAGCTCCAAAAACTAGACTTAGTAAGACAGGTGACCTTTGAATGGCAGGATTTACTCAGGCGAGAGGTTCCCTTTCTGGAATAGTTTTTATTATAACACTTATGAGTACGCTGAACTATTTTAAAACTATTTTAATAGTTAGAACCTGCTGCACTTCCCTCCACATATTGCCTTACCGCAGGATTGCCGTGCTGACGGACATCCATCTGGGCAAACGAACAGGTATCTCCAACCCCGACCACCTCCACTGTGAAGTTTCGGAAAAAGTCAATGATCTCCAGAGACTTGGGGCGGAGGCAAAAAATCAGAACTAAGGGGGTTAAAAGTGGGCTAAGGAGCTCTTCTATAATAAACACCTGCAGGAGAACAAGGGACTCGATTAGACAGTTGGAAGGTATAGAGATGATACAGAATAACGTATTTAGACCTCATATACTCATTTCTGGTAAACATAAGAGACCCTACGGGAGAAGCTTTAGCTATAGAACACGACGAGGAGAAAATGCTTCACATTCTATTAGCAGAATGAAAGTTACCCTGGTTGTAAGGAACACTGTGGAATCCAAATGGAAGATATTATTTGGACCCTTTGACCCATAGATAATATAAAAAATGTGACCTCCTTGGCCCATTGCCCGCTCCATCATTTCTGATTGTTCTTGGGATACTAAGAATCAATTATGACTTGATATCACTTTGAAATTAATAGACAGCAGACAAGGAAGCCGTTTGACTTACTGCCTTGTACTGGAAGAGCTGAGCAAACTCTCCGCGGGTCTCGGACCGGTGAGCACTGCGCTGCCAGTGGTCTGGCATATAATGGATATGAGCCAGTACGACCCTCAGGAGCTGCTCTGGGCAAAACACCAGGTGTTGGTCAGGGATGAAGGACCTGCGCAGAGACATGCGATAAAATCTGATATACGCAATGAACACTCTTCGTGTAAGGAACCCTCTACCTGCATACAGCCACAGCTAGTACCCCATTCCTTACAGCAATAAGCCCAACTGCTGGACTCCTATTCCCATCATGATCAGGCATCTGGGGATAGCTGCAGTCCCTGAAGAATTGATGAGTTCTACATTTATATAACTTGGCACAGTCTGGATGTGTGTGTATGCAGCCTTAACCTTCCTGCATATTTACTTAATCGTGCTAAGAGCAGGGACTGTGTAAAGGCAGTCTGTAACATCTTTCTGCCTCTCAAAGTTTGATACAGTAAAATAAAATCTGCCTTTTATCAGACCACCTGGTCATCATTTTTTACTGTATTACACTATATATTTTTTCTTTTTCCCTTTTTTATATCGGTATATGAGCTATTCGAGATCGCGGTTTTAAGCGCCCCTAGACAGAAGTCAATTTTGTATTTCCTTTTATCAGACCACTGCTGTCTTGATGCAAAATATTTTCTCATAAACAGGATAACAATCCCAAAATTTGCTTTAGTTTCATTTCCCACTGTATCCTGACCTGCAAACAGTCACTACGACCCCCAGCAGGGTCACTGCGCTCAGCACGTGTTCCACAGCCAGCACATCTTCATCGTAGACGGTGAGGGCAATAAGGACCGCCAATAAGGAGCCAGCCAGGAAACCCAGGTGTTTGGCAGCTACAGCCAAGAGAGGGGACAAGAAGCAATTCATGTATTTGCTGGCCGGTTTATATGCTCGGCTAAGCCTCGCTTGCAGTTGATGATCCAGTTCATTAAAGTGTCGCAGATAGCAGCGGCCATACAAGGACCAGCATCGTGCCCCCAGACTGCCAGGTTCCCGACGCAGAACCTCTGTGTAGCTAAAGAACGCATAAAGTATCTGCCATACAAGCACCAGCGGGCACAGAACCAAGTTGGCAAGTCCGATCCACAGGATACGATGCGAAAGCTTCTCGGCCAGTTCCAGACGCACTCCTGCCCGCTTATATTCAGGTTTAAGGCTCCACTCGTTTTGGAAAAGGCACCCAGGGCCCCAGAAAAAGATCAGCTGGAAGTTGTACTTGAGGCCGCGGCTGTAAAACACCGTGTCGCCAAGGACAGGGACCTTGTGCTGAAGTGGAAGAAGGTTCTTGTTAATCATGGCCACCATGTAGTTCTTAAAGCGCAGGATTCGGTGGGACACGTCCAGCTCGGACAGCTCCTTCTTGTGAATGCAGATCTGATGTTCCTTTTGAATTTGGACAATGCGACTCTGAACCTCCTCCCAGGTGTGATATGGGAGATCTGACTGTACCACGGAAGAAAAAGGAGACAAAAAATGTACATTGATTAATATCACTTCTTTATTTACACAGATTTATTTTGTTTATTTTCATATTTGTTTTACACAGACCCTGGAGGGAAAAGGCATGTGATTCAATGTATTTATTATTTATTATTATAGTTTATTTATATAGTGCAAGCAGAATCTATAGCACTTTTACAATATACAAAATGAACAATAACATGAATACACATAAGGCATGCTGGTAAATATTAATCGTGGGGATATGAGACAGTCAGAGGGAAATGATTACATGATTGCATTACCTGGCACTTAGGGGCAGGAAGGAAAATGCCACCTTTTTACATGTTTCTAAATAGAAAGTAATTGCAGTTTGTGGATTTGGCTCAACAATATTTAGTAAATCGGGACTGAGGGCATGTATATATTTGTATAAATTCTACACTATAATTACGGGACAGGTAGTTGAGTGTTGTCCTTTTTACTGACCATTGGGATGCGCAGGGCTTGGATATAGAAGTTGTGGATCTCCCAATAACAGCAGATGTTGTAAATAAATTTTACGAGCCTGTGAATCCAGAAGACGCCAGCAATGACCAAGAGGCACATAAGGAAGCCATTCTCTTGTATTCTGTCAGGGACAGCGGAAATAGAGTGTCAGGTACACAGTACATAGATAAATAATACCCCCCCACGCAAACTGCAGATGTGGCATGTGTGGTGTGGCAGCTTATAGAAGTGGTATCTTCACCTGGCTTGGCAGACTCCGGGGGGTAAGAAAGCGTCCGGCAGGGTCACCTTGACATGTTCACTCTGGCTGTGGTTCACCATCTTGTTGGCAAACAGAATGTCATAATCCACGCAGCTGACCAGGAACGTGGTAAAACTAACCACGAAGATGAACTGCCTGCGATTAGGTGACGATTAGTATTGTACATCAAATTCTCTACAAGTCATTTATATTTTAGCACAATTTATAAATGCTGGCAGCCCCCTCTTGTTATTTTTCTGTGCAAGATGGTAGTATGTAGCTTGTAATGAAATTGGATGAGAACGTCTGGTTTATTTGATTTATTCTAATCTGATAGTCAGGATTTTTAATAGCTTTAAGAGAATAGGATAAAAGATATTGGCCTTCAAGGTTAATAACACTGAGAGTGAGTGCACGCTGCTCTTACAGATCGGTGCCTCGCTGGTACTCACAGTAACTCAAAGATCTCCCCGATCAGCATACAACTGAAGCCATTCTTTTGGTGCAGATTGTAGACCTGGTGTTTCTGAGTCAAGCTGAATATAACTCCAAAACCTGACAGCAGGAATCTGACAACAATAAAGGCTCCACTACTAACAGTAAAAAATGCCGGAAACATCACGAACAGAGAGTCACCTGGTCATAAAGTATTCAAATATAGAAATAAATATATATTATAAGTCTTGGAAACATTTGCACCCCTTTAGTTTATATTCATCACATAATGACCATAATTTTATCCTAATAACCTGCTATTATATTATAGAGCGTGATCCATAATCACTGAAAATGTAACATTTTATCTGACCATTTTATTTTTCATGGCAGGGCATCCCATGATGTTTAGGGCAATCTTTTTAAGGATACTGGTTAAACATCGTGGGATTAACTCTTAGGTACTATTAGCTTGTGACAATGTTTATTCTGCCCACAACAATACATTCAAAGGATACCCGAGAGAAGAATAAATCCAGGTTTTCAATGTGATGCCACGGGGCTGGGGAGAGACAACAGATAAATACAGGTTATATCAGCAGTAGAGCCAGTAGTCTATCTAAAAAGCCCAGCCTTTACATTCACTGTATGTATATACATTATATATATATATATATATATATATATATATATATATATATGTGCTCAGGTCTAAGAGTTAGGAAAGAGCTAAGGCGATGTAGCAAATCGAGTGACTGGTGTTCAATCCCAGGGTGGCAATTCAGCGTGACGGGCATTTTCGCTGAAATGTGCGCAGTGCCCCACTTACAGATGTTTCCAATTAAATTGAACATCTAATTATCATCTATTCTGGTCGGTGACAGAATCTTCATGTAAAATCAATTCACTTTTCACCAGTTACAGAATATGATCCAATGTAAGTGAGAAATGCGGTTCCCCAAAAATAATACAATGTGTAGAACCCAGAACACCAAGTAACCTCTTCATTTGTGCTTAGAAAGCTTGTATGAGCTGAATTATGCCAGTCTTCCAGCTATTAAGGCTGAGGGAGATAGGAGTTGAAGTCAAGCAACAACTGGCATTTGCAGAAAGGGGAACAGCGAGCAGAAGACAATCTATAATTATTTTTATCATCTGAAAACTGGGTATTTAACCTCCTTAGGGATCAATGACTGCAACAATCTGGGTCACGGAGATACCACGTTTGCACAAACCTTCCTTATAATTAGTAATAAGAAGCTCTGGCGAGAACGTTCGGAGCTGAAATGCACTCTTTTAAGGTTCACATTAAGATGATGATAATATCAGTGGCTTTTCACAGCTTAAAAAGGGCACCATAAACCAGGATTTCAGTACAGGAATTGAAAAGTGTGTAAAAATGTAGTTTTCCTTCATTCAGACGCAGGACCAATGTCATAGGCAGGTTTACAGGCTTACATTTACTGCCCTCCGGGACATGCACCAGCAGGTCATCTTCCCCCAGGGGTGAATCGCTGTAGGAGGCATCCAGCCTCTGGTATGGGGTGTCAAACAGAGCCATCTCCTCTGCAGCTTCACATCCAACCCTCAGCCTTCAGTGGGAGCAGGTACTGGGGAGAAAAGAAACGAATGGTTAACACACGCACAGTCCACTCGTTTTCTCAAACCGACCTAGCAATTTAAAGTGTGGACGAAAGGCGGATAAAGATCGTAAGCTCTTGCGGCAAGTCCTGCAGCTTGCTCTGCCTACATTTGCCATCATGTTTTATGTAACATGTACCCTCATGCGATATCACGGTGCGATCTGGCGTCTACATGAATTAAAATAAATATTATATATAAATATACCGTACAAGTTGCTCTCTAACAGCGTTTTTAAAAAATCAAACAGAAAATGCTGGAAAATAAACTGTAGCTATAAAAACAAAAAGGCCATTGAATTCTCATTATTACTCTACATAAAGAAGTCATGTTAGTAACATTGTCTCCATTTAACACGGATTATACCGGCGAGAAATAACCATGTGACGAAAGAAACACATGAATGTTCTCTGCTGTGAAAAAAGAGGCCACGGTGGACACCCGGTTCCCTTCTTCTTTTCTTCAGGGAGTGCGGCCCATTTCTTTCTTCCGTCCTCGGCCAGAAGGCCTGCAGGAGGGCCGGATCTTCTTGAAATTGAAACTGAAACGGTCGATGGAGGGAAGGGAGCCGACCAGCTCTTCCCTCACCAGAAAAACCCAGAAACCTTTTAGGGAACCCGGCTCCCCGTGGCATTGTCAGCGTTGCAAAGAATCCGCTACTCAATTCTGGTGCTCTGAACTCATATCGTTTCCTGATCAAAATCATAAGAATCACACAGAAACACACGCATTGTGTAAAAATGGTGCAATCCTACAAAAACTACATGAAAAAAGGTGCTCCATAATAACGCCCTGGCCCTTTATGCTAGTGATATATGTAATGGAAAGTGCTTGGACGGGTCATCAAGGTGCTCTTACCAGCACTGCCCAACAGAAAGGTGACGTGCCAACCCCACGTCTGCCTTGACATGTTTTCTGCCTTGATCCATGGTCAGGGGGCTCCAAACGAACCTCAGGACTTCTAAGCTATCCCTGTCTTAAAAGCCCGAGGACCGAGCTGCGCCTCTCTCACAGGTACTCACCCGATCCGAGCAAAGGGGTAAGAAGCGGATGAGTGATCAGATACAGCTCTGCCATTCTGGCTCTCACGCTTTGTCTCAGGAAATGAACGCACCTATTTGTAGCCTAAAGTCAACCTTTGTGTTTGCGTGAAAACAGGTGTGGTGCCTTAGGGCTGTCCTAATTCAGGCTTCAAGCGTCAGAGATAAGCTAGGCTGTGATACCAGTGATACAAACTCAAAAGTGACTTTACTCCGTCACCATACAGTCATAAAAAAGATCTATACGCTGTATTTACATTTGCTAGTACACCGCCACCTTATAGCATTTGCATCACGCACCATATGCAAATGAGCTATGCCAATGGTGAATGATTAATTTGCATGTGGTGCCGCATGGTGGTGTCATAAAGAAGTGAGTAAAATAAATACAATAACCCCTTTATCTATATTTGCTTCCAACAATATATTCATGAATTCATTTTACTTAATTGGCTCATTACATATTAAATAAGGGGCTTTGTTCACACGTCCCGTCATCTAAGTTACAGGTTTTACACAAATATCTCACTACATGGTAATTTTGTTTATAGAAAGAAAAAAAACTCTTCATCTGCTAAAAAAAGAAGAAAAAGCCACATTAAAGCAAATTGCCTTCAAAAGGACCAAAATTCCTTCTTAACCGTAAAGTTATAATTTTACTGGTTTACTATTACAGAGAAAAAATGCCCACTTAGTCTGTTTTTTCCTAGAAAGAAGACCTAGAAGTAAAATGCAATCATTAGGCTTTCTGCCCGGGAACTTAAACCCCAGGCATGTGTGTTTTAAGCTTTCAAGAACCTTATCAGCAGGGTACAGACGATCTGCCTCTAGGCACAAGCGAGCAAGGAGGTCCATGTCTGGACTCATTTTTAAAGATGGGAGAACTCCAAGAGATCCTCAAAGTGAGAAAATGTGCCCAAAGAGACACGAGACTGACTCAACTGAGAACAGACGGCTTCTTAACAGCCTACAGCATCTCTGCATGGAAAAGACTCAAGTTTTAGAGAACAATTACAGGAAAAAACCTCCATCTAATCCTGAAACCAAATTTCAAGGCAGCTTTCCTATGCACAAGGTTCTCCTCCAGTGGAATGATGAGTTACGCCTTGTCCACAGGTGTCTAAAGGAATGCAACAGTACCCTGCTGGTAAGGGCTGTGAAAATTGGGAGTTATGTCTGGGTAGGATTTTTCTGGGTAAAAGCTAACCGAGTACCTATGATGGTCTTAAGGATAAATGAGTATCCTGGGGGGGGATATAATGCTCCCAAAGAACTTGTGTGCCCTTTTTTATAATTAAAGACACTGTAAGTTATAGCAACAACGGTAAACATATTCCCTTGTATAGAAGTGGTCCTAAAATGCAAACAATTCACCTCTGGGCTTACAAAGTCATTTCACTTTTTTACCACCTCCCCACCCCACTGGCTGGTTTTAACAAGCAAAATTAAAGAGCACCAGATGTCGTTTTTTGTGAATTAATTTCCGGCTGAGCGTCCTGCTTTCTTTGCACCATGTCCACTACATCGCTTGGGTTTTTCCGAAAAGCGCCAAGTACAAAGTCAGAGCCAATTCCTCATCCACCTGCACAAAAAAAAGAGAAAGAAACCAAAATGGTTACTTTGTTACTTTGCTGTACCTGAATTGTTTAAGGTATATGCTACTACTTAGAGTCACTCTTGTAATGCAATTTTAAATATAAGACCGGGTCGCTATCATGTAATCGGGATGGTGTCGGGGTCCCTGTCGATCACTGCTATGACACAAAAGGCGGTGTGCCCCCCATGAATGCCGCATTTGCCTGGCATTTTGTTTCTGGGCTGCCCTTGCGGGAGGAATCAGACTCCTCCGTCGTGGAGAACAGACAAAAAAAAGACTTTTTTGTATGCAGTATTACATAACAAAACCAGAATAGCAGAGATGACACAGTAACCACAAACCCGAAACAGGCATGCTTTGTTTTTGGAATTCCTCTGACTATACTGTATGCTTGAGGTTTAGTCAGGGCATCACCAGAGATTACAGAGCTTTGGTGCAAAAAATTAACCCCGGCAGAGCGGCGTGAACATACAAAATAACCACGATGACGATTACGATGTAAAAGACAATATTACCCGGCTGGGGATGTTTCATTTTCAGCTTTTCAAACAGCGGAAGGTTCTGCAAAAATGAAAGCGAAACCAACGCCTGCTGCTCTGACATTAAATCTCAGTAACTCCGTGTTATTCAGCAAAACGGAATTTGGAAAAGACTTAAATTATTCTTTGAGCAAAGCCTTTAGCTGAAGCTGATAGCTTTTTAGCTCGCTAACATAGAAAATGTCATTACGGAATCCATCTGAAGAAGAGACCTCTGTGGTCCCATAAAGCTTACATAACGTTATATCTTTTTTCTCTCCTTGTCGGATAAAACGCACCAACTTCAACTGCATTTTATTTTTGGCTAAAACGGCTATATCCGTTTCCCTTATCTGTGATGTACATAGGTGCAACCTCCATTAATATTGATATATATATATATATTTATATATATATAACCCCCAGATACCTGGATTTGAATTCCAGGCCTCAGACGCCTCACCATGGTAATAGCATTGCCTGTGCGTCTATGGGGTCTTCTCTCTCTGTCTGTCTGTCTGTCTGATCCCACCGCTGACACCTGCAGATCCACAAAATACACAAGAATTAAAGATTCAAACACAAAACAGTAGCAAAGTATACATATCCTACACAATAAGATATCTGTATAATATATATATGTATATATAATGCATCTATGTGTATAGTATATATGTATATAAATAGAATGTATGTGTATAGTATGTATATATAATGTATGTGTGTGTATATATATATATATATATATATATTAGTATGTGTATAGTATGTATATATAATGCATGTATGTGTATAGTATGTATGTATGTATGTATATATATATAATGTATGTGTATAGTATGTATGTATGTATGTATGTATGTATATATATATAATGTATGTATGTGTATAGTATATATATATAGTATGTATGTGTATAGTATGTATATATATATATATATATGTGTGTGTATAGTATATACCGTATATATATGTGTAGTGTATAGTATATATATATATGTGTGTAGTGTATAGTATATATATGTATCTGGGTGTGTGTGATCTCCTGGCATTTAAGGCCTCACCTGTCCTCGGTGTCCTGGCGGTGCCGTCAGTCAGTCTGTGACAGGGCGCCAGTACCTGTCAGCCTCCCGTCGGCCGCTCCTCTCCCACTGTCAAGGTAACCAGGCCCTTCGCTCAAACCCAGTGACAAACATCCGGTCCAATCAAGAGCGAGCTTCTAGTAAGGGGGCTCTAAACGCACCAATCCTAACAAAGAAGGCCGCTCGCGAGCCAACTGCAGGGTTCGGGGCGTGGTTGCACGGTTTGTTTTGGTAAAACTATAACGCAGAAAGCTTTGCAAGGCTGTCAGAGACCGGATGTGATGTCATATGCGGAAGCGAAGCGGCTGATGTGGTCCATGTGAGAGACATGGAAGGGTGAGATTGAAAACTTGTGGTATAATTACCCATAATATAATAATTGTTATTATTTATATGCCATCATATATTAGAGGATATAAGGTTATTTATAAATAATATTGTGTACGTGTCACTCCTTCTATTATAAGCAAACTAGATTAGCTGCAGGTTAGACTGAAGTACAGTGTCTGTTAAATTAGCATAAATGCCATATTTTAAAAACATGTAATTTATTTGAGGTTGTTTTTCTTGCCAAATATAAAGCAACTATTTTCACAATAACACAATCAGATAAAATATAAATACAATAGTAATCATTACTGGTAATTGTGTCCAGGTTGCAAGCTGTTGTGAACTGAGCCCTCTTTTTACCTAATCTGTCGGTTCCGAGAACACGGGAGTAAATGTATCCAGTGAATGAAATATAAAATCCGGGTGATATTGTGGGACTCGCTGGCTTTCTAGATGTCTCTGTTTAACGTGTAATAAATGATTGTGTATTCGCAGGTCCCCTTCGGTGCAGACCTTCTCGCTGTTTGATCTGGGTTTAGAAAGTCCGGTGCTCTCAAGGCTTTCGCTGTATAGCAGTAATGGAAGGGTGGAGATCCAGGATGACCTCAAACCTTCAGGTGCTGCCTGATAATATAATAAACACACAGTTAGGGACGATATTATGATATAGTCCTTAGCTACAAGTATATAATAAGCAATACTGTCCTTTGGTTCATGGTCCACTTTATGGTGTATGGAGTAACTTTGATGGGAATCCTTGTAATGTGAATTTAACATACCACCTCATAAATCCAGGATCAGAGGATTTTTAATGCAATTCAGATGATGTAAGGTTGGCAATGTTTATAATTAGTCTTTAGGTAGATGCTTACTGTGTAAAATGCTATACAATATTAATGCTGAACTCCTCCTTTTCGTCCCTAGAACTCAAACTCGGGGAAACTAAAGTTCTGGAGATTTCAGACCGTTTGAGTTGTTCTGCGTGCCAGTGTGCATTTGACAGCAGAGAGGAGCAGGTAAGCTTTGTGTACAGCAGATATTTGAATAGGAACACAGAGTCTTGGTAGTTTGAGGGTTAATCCAACAATTATATATATTTCTTGACTCAAACTGCTTAAGGTCTCCCTAGCTTTCTCCCTGTAGTCTAATATTTTCTGTTTCTAAACATGTTTCAGCGAGAGCACTACACTCTGGACTGGCATAGATTCAACCTGAAACGTAGGATTAAAGGTGCAGTCCCACTGAGTGCTGAGGATTTCCAGGAGAAGACACGTGCTGGTAAGTGGTGTGTCTCAGCCTTTGACTTTTCTTCCACAAGAAACACCTAAAGGACTAGATCTAGATTAAAGAGAGCTTTTTCTTTTCTTTCCTTTTCCAGGAGATGTTTCCAGTATCTCTGGCTCCGATTCAGAGAGCTCTGATGATGACGATGGTGGTGGGTTGGATGTGTCCCCAGGGCCAGATGCAGATCCAGACCCAGACCCCATTCCTGGACCCTCTAGGCGTTCTCAGAGATGCTTTTTCAGGAACGGTCACAAACAGCTCCTCTCCGTGTACCGCTGTGTGTTGGGGCAATCCAAGGTAAGCAGCAGTAACCTTACAAATACCCCTGTGGTGCACTCAAGGACGGCTTGCCTTTTACATTTTAGGCTCGGTGCACAGCAATGTAAATCTCATGTATTGTATTCCTAACTACAGCATCCTTGTCTGGGGATCTGTAGAGCAGTAGCGCCATCCTCATATGGGTGAGGTCCTATCTGTGTCATTTTATCCTCTTAGGCAACAAGTATTATTTTCTAGTTCAATCATTAAGGAGTATACATTCTTGTGGATCACTGTCAATCTGATAAACTGTTGCAGGACTCGGATCTTGAACCAGAGCAGCTTTTAAGTTGTGTGAAGTCCATGCAGGAACAACCGCTTGTGGTGATACTCATGGCTGGGGGAGGACACTTTGCCGGGGCTGTATACAAAGGGTAAGAATAATTGATTAAGTGATCACGTAAGAGCAAAGGTTTGCTGTTCACCAACTGTTTTGTTATTAATGTTCTCTTTTCACCCTCCTCTCACCTGCAACCACAGAAAAGAGGTGTTGAAACACAAGACCTTCCATCGGTATACCGTGCGAGCTAAGAGAGGGACCTCGCAGGCTGTACACGATGCCCAGAACCGCAGCCACATGCCCAAGTCAGCCGGGGCTGCCCTTCGAAGATATAACCAGGCGGCTCTAATCACGGTGAGGATTGCAGGGAAAATGTGCTCTTTAAATCTTTATCTGCCTCTCACTGTGGAAGAATCTGCTACCGGTCTCATCGCGGTTCCTCTGTGTACGGCGGTGCTTTGCGATCAGTGTCCGTTACGCTGTGACATGTAGCGTGTTTCCTTCGCACACAGGACATCACGCAGCTACTGCAGAGCTGGGCAGCGGAAGTGAATGAGGCGCGCTGCATATTGGTTCGTGCCCCCCGCTCCGACAGGACCCTCTTTCTTGGACGCAACTCCCCCATCTCCCGGAAAGATCCACGCGTGCACAGCGTGCCCTTTGTGACCCGAAGAGCCACTTTCCGAGAGGTGCAGCGAGTACATGCGCAGCTCTTCACGCTGCAGGTCTATGGTGAGGCTCTGGTCAAATAAGCAATAAAACTTAAAAACAGTCAAACTAAACAATTCAACTAATTTAAAAGGAAAACACAAAATACGCAAGGTTTCAATAAATAAACATCATTCACCTAATGCAAATAATTGTCAGTAAACCTATGTTTTTTGGCAGTCTGGCAGTCGATTTATGCAAATACTGTGTTCCTGAAAGTGTATTTTACACAATCAGACATAACACATTCCTTGTTTATCACAAGCACCTTTCAGTAATTTATTTTTCTAGGTTTCTTTTGCACTTGATAATTTTGTTACATGAGGGGGCAGGAGTCATGTCCCCCAGACCTGCTCTAAAAGATGCCATTTCTTTTATTAATATGTCTATTTTAGTGATGATTCTTATAAAAATATATTATTATATATAAATATATAAAATATTTTTTTTTCTTTTAGAAAAAGACATTCCGCTGTCGCTTGTCTCAGGGCCAAAAATAAAAGTTACCAAACCAAGAAAACCAGTCCGGACAGAGACCAAGGAAGAAAGAACGGGTAATCTATATAAATGTATAGAATAACAAGATGCTTTGGCCTGTTCTCATGCTTTCTCTAATTTTCATTGCTGTAAGATGAGAGGGGCTCTTAGTGTTGCCCAAACTTATCTTCTGCACCTTCTTATATCCATCATTAAACCCTGTTCTCACATTTAATGTATCGATGCCCCCAGTGTGTAATTTTACAGGAACCCCTGATCTTGATTCCCCCCCCACGCACACAGATGGTCCGGATTTATCTGAAGAAGAGGAACCTGAAACAGAACATCTTATAACAGAAGAGCTGACCCTCAGCACGCTGGATCTTCGAGAATATGAACTGCAGCCTAAGCGAAAAAGGAAAAAGAAGAAAAAAGATGCAGAAATAACTGAATCGGGTAATGCTGCTCTCAATATTCCTGACACATCATACGATACGAAGTTATGGCTGTGATCCAGTTATTATACCCTAGAATTGCAGCTTTTTTAATGTCAAACAGAATTCTCTCTGGTTTAATCTCTTAAATGGGATCTCACCATTTTTTATTAGTATATCAGTTTTTGCCCCATATGTTTCCAGGCAGCTGCATATCAGCCATTTGTTTGAGTTCTCTGAGTCCAGTCTACTAGACAAACTTAGACTCGCTGACTCATAGAAACAATAGAATGGCTCTGTATTAATTACCCATCTGGACACTCAATAAATGTTTTCACATCTTGACAACAATGGCGGCCTCCAGGTCTGCAGATAAAGGGACTTTATTGGGGGGGGGATTACATTTTACCGTGCAGTTACATTGTGTTTTAGCAGTGACTTTCCTTCTAAAAAAGCCAGTTGTTTTGCTTTAGAAAACCTGAAACTGCAGCATTCGGACCAAGAAAAGGGGCTTCAGGAAATGGTGGCATGTGATGACCTCTCCTTGTCTGCTCTGGAAGGTGAGCTAAGGTCCTGTTTATTTAAGCTTCTTACCCTTTGTGTCCATTTAACCAAATAAAACACGGGAGATGAGTTCAGCTACAGCAAGTTTACTTTATATCTCGCTGAACGCTGTGCTGCCTTGTAGGCGATGAGGTGGGCCGAGCTCGTAATGCTTTGTTCACCTGCTGCAAGACGGGGGATTCAGAGACGGCCAAGAAGATCCTCCAAGATCTCCCCTCGAGTACCGCACAGACATTGGCAGCTGTCGGGGCGCTCGGTAATCTGGTGAATGAACGCCTGCCTATTGAGGGACGTACCCTGCTACACGTGGCGGCGTCGGCAGGACATGGAGGGGTGGCGTGTCTGTTAATGGATGCCGGCTGGGATCCTGCACTCAGGTACCGAGTCTTACTCAAAACTACTTTAGATAATGTTAAGAGTTTGCAAGTGGGTCGAAAAATCTCAGAAGATATTGCATAACTGATTATTTTATCTGCTTAATAGAAGAAGGAAGATTGAATGAAATACGGCAAACATTTTATTTATGAAGAATAACACTCCTATTATTCATGGTTTTTGCGATGCAGTTTTTATGCTTCTGGTACCTAAAGGCTCTGTTGCGTATCGTGTTTATCGCTCGCCTTCCAGGGACTCTGCCGGACGGACTCCTTATTCCCTGTGCGCTGACAAAGTAACGAGGAGCCGCTTACGCAAATATCGGGAAGACAATCCAGAGAGATATACCTACAGCAAAAGCCAGGTGAGCAGCGAGAGACTTGGGCAGTGATAGCTCCAAGCCATTTTTGGGGGGATTCTCATGACCCTTTTATATCGTGTAACCGATCTTAGATCCCAGAACCGATTTCGGAGGAAGCAGAGGCTCAGAGGGCCAAAAAGAAGCAAGCTCAGAGGGCACAGAAGAAGCAGCGGGAAAAGGAGGAGAAGGAAGAGCGGAAGAGGAGGGAGGAAGAAGAAGCTGAAAAGAAGAGGTTTGCAGCCCTGAGCGACCGTGAAAAGGTGAGAAAAACACAAACCCAGCCGGTTCTGTCCAAAACCCATTCACGAATGGTGCCGGATCCAGAAACATTGGTTTGTGGGAGTAACGGTTATCGTGCACCCAAGACTTAACTCGATTATAGGGGAAGATTCCAAATGACCTGCTTTATGTCGTTACATACATTGCTTTCTTAGTTACTATTTAGGATGTTCATGAAGTGGAACCCAAGAGGGCCTTTGCCTTTTAAAAATGCTTTTAATTAAACCAGCGTCTGGTATTTCCATTCTGTGCCATTATTTTTCCCGCAGAGAGCGATGGCCGCAGAACGCAGATTGGCTGCCCAGTTGAACACCACCAAAGCCATGGAGATCCAGGGCAGGTAATTAGTTCACCGCTCCAGCCCTTTTGGGCCACAAAAACCACAGTTTTCATGGAAGAATGAGCTTTTCTCTTGGAAAATGTGTTACCCTGCTACCTGAATAACCACGTATCTAAAACTTCATGGGCTGCGTGATTTATGTTAAATTTCTGTTTGTGTTTTTTTTGTACAGACGCTGTTGGCTGTGTGGAGAGTCCCTTTTAGGAAAAGTACCCTTCGAGTATCTAGACTTTTCCTTCTGCTCCACTCGTTGTTTGCAGGAGCATCGAAGGAGCAGCGCAGCCAAGTGATCCGAAAACAGAACTCCAGGAGATCGCGGCATACAAGGGCTTACCAGCAAAACCTTTGTGAATAGGAATTGGGTATAAGATCAAAAGGTACTCAACAGATGGGACGAGACCAGCGTCCATGGTGCTGACCTCTTTGGACCTGCATCCACCATCTCAGTATTACCCGGCCGGGAAGCCGAATCCAGGCGCTGCTTGAATTTAAATCGTTGGGTTTCTGCGCTCGGACGTTCTGAGACACCAATTAGGAAAATGTCGCCTTTCGTAAATCTCACGCTTTACAGTTCTGTACACCAAGTGAACCTGCGCAGAAGCCAATTAGGACTAGGATTGCTAATACTGTTGAGCGTCCAAAGTCTTTGCAGAAATCCTTAATTGCAAAAAATTCTGTCAGTTTTTTTTAGGGAATACTTAATTGTTATGTGACACAAAAGCAGGCACTGATAGGCTACTGCCATTATAAATATAAAAAAAATTGAATCTGATTAAACCTTCAGCAGACCGAGAATAAAATGGAAGCTATGCCAAGGGTGTGAAACAAAATGTTTTATCGATGTGGAACAGGAGCATAAACGTCTGAAGTAATTATTAAAAAATTGGAGGTGATTCTGCTGACAATTAACTTAAGATACTGAATGTCACTTAAAATTATAAACCTATGGAATCCTTTTAGTTCAGTTATTTTTTACTATGTTCTACTTTAAATTGCGGCAGATTTGCTCAGAAGGCAAAATAGCTTAGCTGAAGAAGAAGTTCAATTAAGACGAGTGGATTGTCCAACGGTCCCTTTCCATGCGCAGGGTCACGTCAGTTGGATTGTGATGTTCCGTTAATTATGGGCCGATCTATAAGAAATGCTCTAAATCCAGAGGGGGCTCTTTCCAGTTCCAGCACAGTGACATTGTTATAATCCTTGGTGCTCAAGATGCTTCCCGGAACATACAGCGTGACCTGTGGCCCTCGGGCTGGCCAGTACCGGCCGATGTTAAAGCCATTAATCCACACCTGACCCTGTGAAATAATAACGATAATGAACACATAATAAGTGGACACAGAAGCACGTTTCTTGATTACAAGTTTAAGAACTGCCGCTGTAGGTTAGAACATGTAGTTTGTATAGATCAAAAACGTGTATAGATCAAACATGTTTAGAAAAACGCAGCAATTAGATGCATCCATTGGATGTTTGGGTTGGTTTGTGACACTTTGAGCTCTATAGATCAGAGTAATGTCAGCCTGCCCTACGGAAAAAGTTATATACATTAATTGTGCGGCATGATGGAGCTTGTCCCATGCATAGATACATGTTTGTGTGCATGTAAAAGGGTGATATAGAAATGCAGGATCGGAGTCCTACCTTTCTCCAATTGGTCAGTTTTAGAAAAGTGTCTCCTCGAGCGGCCGTTTGGAATGTGCCCATGTATAACGCAGGTCCTTTGTTGCTTTCTGTCTTCGGACCCCCTAAAATGTTGTTTTCCCCACCGTGTGGCCAGCCATCTGCGATTGGGCCGTCGATATTCAAAGGATAAACCACCCAGTCTTTGAGGAGGTCTCCTGCGAGGGTCAAATTGGACACCAAACCCTGTAGAATAAATGAGTACAGAGCCAAACATTCAAAAGCTATTAGTATTTCAAAAAATGTAGAAAGTTCATGCTTAATATGTGCGTTCACTTATTATGTCCCCCTTAGAGTACAGCTGTAGAGTCCATCCGAGTGACCGTACCTTGAAGTCACTGAGGTACGAACCAAAGTTGATTCTCCCCATGTTTTCCACCAGAATGTCCATCCATTCACCGGCGCTGCCCGTAATGTTGATTGTTCTTATGTGATCCCTTTCCAGAACCCCAGCAAAGTTCTGCGGCGGGGGGTAAAGAGGAATATGCTGCGTGTTACCGGTTTGCTTATTTCATGTAATCAACGCAATTATAAAAAAGGGAGAAAATAAGGAAAATGGTATTATCCAGCAGTATTTATTTTGACGGCCGATTCCATCCACACCTGTCAATATTGAGCCAGACCGTTATTGAACCCTTTTGGTAGGATTAGGTATATAAGAAATCACCCAAGAACAAATATAGTCCCAGAATGAGACTGCCGGAGTTGGTGACGGCACTTGAGAAAAGCAGATCTTATTTATTGCCCTAAATAAAGAGTGGCAGTTTTTGTTTTCCTTACCCCATCAATTGTGATGTAAGCCCGATCATGGACACCATTAAAAGGATCTGTAAGGCTGGCCATGTCTGGCGTATCACAGGGCAAACGCGTTCGGTACAACATGAACCCAAAATACTGAAAGAGAAAGGGGTTAAACAGAAAGAGAATGGACACCAATAAAGCAATTAAGACCGGGGGGGGTTACCTGTTTGGCGTCCTCGAAGGTGATGGGGTACCGAGTGACCGTTGGGCATCCAGTAGAGAAGATATCCAAAAGGTCTGCAAGGTTCCCAACCTAAATAACAGAATTTCATTGGACACAGGGCTAAAACTACTCTAAGCTTTTCCTGAATTGTCACGAGCCCCATCGAGGTCACATGGGCCTAATCTCAGGAACTCGAGAACTTGAAACACCCATTGTACAGCGCTACGGAATTTGATGGCGCTATCTACAACAAATAATACATAATAATAATAAACCATTCTTTAAGTTACAGTGAGCTGGTCATGGAATCTGTTAACTATTTAGAAATGGGCCACACTGGCCCTTCAAACTGTTTAGCAAACTCCTAGGATCCATGAATCCATATAAGTTGTTTTTGAACTGGTGCAGGAATCAAAGATCTCACCTTCTGCAACTTGACGACACCGTAGTCATATTTTGGAGATGGCGGAGGGAAAGGTCCTAGTGGAACGGAAAGAAACTATATAAAATAGAACAGACTTTAGTTAGAAATGATCTAATTTCACACAGATGGGGATATTTTTAGCACATGACTGAACCATTGATTCCTAGTTGGTTGTTAAAATAGAATATAAAAAACAGCTATTAATACTCATTATTCAGAGTCCACCTTGCTAATCACGGCACGTATTGCTAGTAGTTTTTCAGTGGGGTCACCAGCTTCGGTTAGGGGGGCATCATAGTCATAACTTGTTGTAATTGGCAGGTATTTTTTCTGGAAGTCGGCTCCTGGAAATAAAATGGGTACCGATTGCAATTATCATGAGAAATGCTCCGTGCGCTTTAAGTAAATAGAATTAAATATTTTATGATTTAAATGCGCTGCTTCACATTAAAGAATATTATTCCTAGAACTGTCAAACCCTACATTATTATTATTATCATCATTATCTTTTATTTAGATGCAAATAATCCATGATAACATTTCCATATTTACATCACGTCAGTTTATTTTGGGACAGAGGTAGAGCTTGGGGGGGTGCAGCAAAGATTCGTACCACAGTCCCCCGGTCTCAAGTTCATACTCCACAAGCGCAGAATTGTGCACATACGCCGTAGCGCTGCCAGTTTGAGTGACAGTCTACCTCCCAAGCTCCGCCCCCAGCTCCCCCATCCGCCGGCGGATTAAGTTTTAAAGCTTTATATACCCCCCCCCACCTCCCTTACCATTCCAGTAGCCAAAGTTTGTGCCTCCTTCAAACATGTACCTGGCAGTGGAGAGAGAAGAAAATGTATATAGCGCCATCATATTCCACAGCGCTGTACAATGGGCGATTTCTATACAATGCTTAAACTGGGTTAAAATGTGGAGGTGATAAAAGGGATTTAGGATAAATCTCTTTATGTTTTATTCATACGTATAGCTTGGTAAATGAGCGCACCTGGCTAGCACAATTTAGTTTTTTATTTAAATATTAGAATTTTAATAATTATAACCTTAAAATAAAGTTTTAAACAACTTATTGCCCCCCTATAATAACTGCTACCATTCATACAGTTTGCTAAATATTGTTACCGTTGGTTCTTTCTTAACTTACATTACCTCTAGATTGTAAGCTCCTTTGATCAGGGCCCTCCTCACCTGTTGTCTCTGTAAGTCAATTTGCTATGTTACATACTACTTGTTATGTCCTGTCCACCCATTGTACAGCGCTACGGAATTTGATGGCGCTATAAAAAACAATAAATAATAATAATAATAATTACTATTTTATATCTAGTTGAGGCCACTGATCCTAATTCTACCCCTACTACTCACATATTGACATTGGCCCCCATCTCCAAAATGTCCTGCAGACCCCGGCTGACCAGCTGTGCGCTGCTTGAAGAATGATTTTGCCCCCAGTAATCCAGCCAGCCGGTGTAATACTCGGAGTTCACCTGGAAGAGATTGGCTAATAGTAGCTGGGAGCAAGGACGACCACGCATAGTGCCACATTTTCACACAAAATCTACACATTTATTAATACAACAGAAGGTTGTATGAATTTATTTATGAATGATGAGGAAACCTCGTACCAGTGGTCCGGTGGGTTGAAATCTGCGCAGAAGCTCGAAGGATTTTGTTGCATTGTCCGCTAGAAAAAGAAAACATCTATAATACTAAAGTATATATTAACTTATCTGTTGTGTTTTGAGTAAATACTCTATAATGGTTTTTGAGTAGAAACATTTATAGTAACCTTACAACGTCTTGATTCCTGCAAAAATAAGTTACGTTGGGAAATATTTTAATTCCAAGCTGAAGATAGGGGTTTAGTATATTAGATATATATTATATTAAATATATATATTAAAATAGCTTAAAACCACTGATAACATACAGAATAGTGCCCAGAATAGTGCCCTCAGTGTATAAGTGACCCGCATTATGAAGGGTACATATCACTGGATGTGTGTCATAGGGGTTATATCTCCTGATAGCGAACCTTGTATTTGGTAATACTGCTCTAAGGACTGGAGTATTTTGCAGATGAAAGGAGATATTTTTCAGCTTTAACAGACTCAGCCGCTCCTTACCAGGTCCGAAATCTACGGTGGCGAGTATACCCTGCAGGGTCCCGCACTTCAGTTCATTGTGCGTATTGCCATCGGTGGTGAAAAGCACAACTTCGTCCCCTAGGTAGAGGCGGAAGATTTTGTGGAGATGCCGCATGTAGTCGTAATCACAGGCCGGAAAACTGCCATACTCATTCTCCACCTGTCGGGATAAACGGATGCTGCCATTTCTAAGTGACCCCAAACTTTTGAACCGTTCCCAGCGATAATGGTTTTATACTCAGATTATATCGTATTCACTAATATCACCCTTGGGAGAACACGGGTTGGGGCTCACGTTGCAATCCAGACCACTAGGATCACGTCCACGCGGTCAGCATCTCCTGATGCAAAGATCCAACATCACAATGATGCCCAAACCTGCGCATGATGTCATACACCTGGAGTTGGGAGCCAGAGACTGCTACCCGACGTACAGGGTCCCCAATGCACTGCTTTACTCTTCTCAGGGGATCCAAAGAGATGCGATGCGCTCTACCCTTCCCTATAGAGAAACTACAGAATTCTGCAGCATGAAAAAAGGTTTTGTAGTAAAGAAGACGCAGGGACGGCTCACCTGGACGCTAATTATGTTTCCTCCATTGTTATACAATCGTGGGCTCAGTTTTGGAAGCAGAACAGACATCCAGGAGTCAACAGCATTCAGGTAGTCTGTAAATGGGAGTCAAATAATAATCACGTCTGAATACTCATTTGGTAATAACTGGCATTATACGATGTGAGGAACATGGGCGGATCTGCGGATTAGATCGCATGGGATCTGTTATGATGGAGAAAGAGCCAATGTGTTGCGTCGACTAAGTATTGTTATTCATTTTTTACTTTTCCGCTGCTAGGCTGCTCATCTTAGAGGGAACATTGGTTATAATGCCTACACACGTTGAACATAAAACAATATAAATGTAAATAGTTATTAAAAAGATGTCTTAAACTTTGTAATACTTGGTGTCTGGCTTTGATCTATGGCCCAAGAATACCGACAATCCAAGGGGAAATACTTATTTATAACAGCGCTACGGAATTTGATGGCGCTACATGAAACAATAAATAATAATATTAATAAGAAGCACTTTGCTGATCTCGAATCCCTGTGATGTAGGCAGCCATTTTTCCTCTGTAAGCCCCGCCCCCTCTCCTCTCACTGATCACCTATGGCCAGATCCTGTTGCTTATACCGTTATATTGAGAATGTGAATGTTGCTGGTTACCTGGGTCCGAGCTGCGCAGAGCTATGTCTTTCTTATTCAGTAGCCAGGCTGGAAGACCCCCCTAGAAGGCAATAAAAAACAGAGATTATTTAAGCACTGTGTTTTTGTATATTTTATGTCATTCCTTACTGCCTCAGTAAGCAATGTTTCTTACAAAGCTGCAGTTAATCATTTGGATATTAGCCAGAATATGCAGGCTGGTGGAGGGCTAACTGCCCCCCTGGCTGCCCTGATGTAGAAATTTGGACTATGCGCATTTCTGATTTTCCATTCACCCCACTGGATCATTTCTGGGCTCCTTTGCTGGCCTCTCATTCCTTGCAGCAGCTTTTATGTATTAGGTGTCAACATGCCCTGACACGATCCCAAAATCTGTACCCATGATACCTGGCTTTTGGGGTTGAAAGTTATTATGCCAGCTGGATAAACCCTACAATCACCGACCAGCTTAGTTGCCCAGCCTTTGATTTGTTAAATTAGATGCTTTAGCCCTAAAACTAAGCTTGAAGGTGACCCATTTCAGGTGAGTTTACCACTTTAGCCATTTTATTCCATTCCATAGAAAGTACCCAATATATTATCTTTCCTAAGATTGTGATATTTCTCACCATATCCCATTCTGCGCAGATATAAGGTCCAGGTCTTATAATAACCAGAAGGCCAAGTTCATTGGTCAAGTCCAGAAAACGTTCTAGATCACGGTCTCCTTGGAAAGCGTACAACCCAGGTTGCGGCTCGTGGTAATTCCATGGGACATATCTGTTAACGAAGGGCTGAATTATTTAACCAGCACATGGAAAGACGCAGAAGAAACAAGTCTTAGACAACCACAGATGTCCATGAAAGCATCTTCTGCCAGGAAGTGACCGCATACATGCGCACATTGCTTAGGAGAACATTTGTGATGTCAGGTCTTACGGACCCTCTATCCACTCTAACTAAGGGTACGCGTGGCTGCATGGTTACATTGTAACAGGATAAACCAGAGCCCGGAGTTAATATCTGATGGACTTTTGGAACATGAAGACACGATGGTTGCTAATGTGTAGCTAAGTGAAGAATATATAGGGTACATTTTTTTAAAGAACAATTGGATACTTAATAGCAACTATTTCCTAAAAAACTTAACTTCTGAGATTAAAGCGCTATCGAATAATAAATAAAGATTAAAAAAATTAAAGTTCTGGTACAAAATATTCATATCAGTGCCGTAGCATGAAAATGAATGGGATTCCAAATCCTCTGCACCTCTTTAACCCTTTAGTTTCTGGTCTTGTTGTTGAGGTGGGGACAGTACGCAGTTCAGTACTTACACTTGGATAGCGTTCAGTCCCGTCATGTACATCTTCAGGAGCCGGTCCCGCCAGTAGGCAGCCGGTATTCGGAAGTAATGGACGCTGCCCGAAATGTAACGGAAACACGTGCCGTCCTTCTTGAAACAGTTACGGTCATGATCGATGGCGAAGGACGGATCTGCCCAGGCCTGCGAGCGACGGGAAGAAAGATCACGAAAGCGTGAACATAATTATGGAATCCACCAAATAATGTTTTCACCCATTTATTAGTAATAGTATCAATAACGATTACATTATATATATATTTATATCCGAGGCTAGTTACATAAACACAAAAATTACATAAAAACCACAACTTCCTCAAAATCGAGTTATTTATATAGAACATTTGTTTCTCCTGTTAACCGCTGAATGCAACATGCGCAGAATGCTATAAGAACAGTCCACAGTTGTTACAGCATTAAAGGGATGAACCTCTGAGATTTAAATGTATTTGGACTACAAATCACATTATGCTCAGTCATTGTAGTCAACTGCAACCAGAAAAAAAAGAATGCTGCTTAGACTGCCATTCCCCTTTACAGAGGTTTACAGATGGGGGGCCCCTGGGGCCCAGCAGACATCAACCCTAGGCCCTCGGTTGCTGATTGGTCAGACAGTTGATCCTCTGGCCTCCATCCGCCAGATATCTCAGCAGATAACAGTCATCGGCCCAGGGGTGGCAGGGATTTCGCAAGACTTTTTATGTGACTTTGTGCCCCATTGCGGGGTATTTGTGCAACTGAGTGGGGCGTTCAGAAGAAGAATTATGGGGTTTTATTTACCCCGTTTAATTTATAATGACATTTCTTTCGGTTTCTATACACATTATTGGGGCTTTTAGGGCTGTAGAGCCTTCCTAGAAAGGAGGGGCATCAGGGGAGGAAACATGGGCATCAGGGGAGAAATGAGGGGCACTGGGGGAGGAAATAAGGGCATCAGGGGAGAAATGAGGGGCACTGGAGGAGGAAAGAAGGGCACAGGAATTTGAGGCCAATAGAGGGACTGTCCCATCAAAAGAGTGTCACATGGGAGGTATGGTATACATCAAATACTACTATTAGTACTTTATGAATGAACATATCAGTTACTATGTAGCCACTTACCCGAGGGCACAGACTGCCCATCAGCAGAAGACACAGAAGTCTCCCCCCCATGGGTGCAGCACATTAATGCCAGAGATGTTTACTGGGTTCTGGATGCCGATCCCTGATTCTCTTTGATGCTCTCAGTAACTCTTTTTCTCCCCTCAGGTTCTTCCTCTCAGTAGATCACGTGACTCTCCAGCCACAAGTCACGGGGTCCTGAGTCCTGAGTCGGTGGATACAGCTGCAGAAAACATTTCGAGGGGGTGTCAGTGGGGGGGCAGATCGCAGACACAATGGGCACGGCCGGGGTAATAAGGCTGGGAGCACAAACAGCAATTTGCTGAGCCAGAGGTTCCACCAACTCGAAAGGTGGCTCGTTCGGTGTGGGCAGCGTTGTGACATCACGTGGTCCTGTCCCTTTAACTTGGTGCCTGCTGATGTGACATAAAAGAGATAGGGCACATCGCTCTGGCGCTTAAAGGGTTAAACGCTTATTTTAATTAGGCTGTTTATTTATTAAAGAGTCACATCGGGTGTTCAGCCTGAACATAAAAACAAAACAAACATTGGGGGAAAAACATAATAATGTAAAAGATTTAAAAGTGAAATCTGCTCTATCCCTGCCAGCACAGGGCCATAGGCCACAGCAAGCCTTAACTGGCCAGGCACAGGGCTCCTTGGTGGCGAGGAATCCCTGGCAGGGTCATAGTCCACAGCAAGTCTGGCACAGGGCCCCTGATGGCGAGGAGCCCTAGCAGGGCCATAGGCCACAGCAAGCTGCAAATAACCGAGCATAGTAAAAGCTGTCCCTAACACAGGTCTCTTGAAACCCTGCCAGGGCCACAGCAAGCCGTATAGGACCAGGCACAGGGCTCCCGATGGTGAGGAACATCTGCTAGGGCCATAGGCCACAGCAAGCCGTAAAGTACCGGGCATAGTGAATGGGACATACTAAAACGAATGACAAAATGGAATGCCCATAGACTTTAATGGGGAGGAATGCCCATAGACTTTAATGGGGAGGAATGCCCATAGACTATAATGGAAGGGAAAAGAATAATTGATTTTTAAATAAAAGCTTAAGAAATAGCATTTAGATCTTTGGCACACATACTCCCCTAGTACACACATGTGATCTAAAACTCAGATTAAGTGGGATTATAGCTGTTTACTATGGAATGACAGGTGAATGACAGTTTTGAGGGAATGCCCATAGGATATAATGGGAGAAAAAATAATCTTATTTTTTAGAGAAAACCCTCTGACATATCATATAGATCTTTGTCATGTTTACTCCCCTAGTACAGTTATAGGTTCTAAACCTCATATGAAGTGGAATTATAGCTGTGTTCTATGGAATGACAGGTGAATGACAGTATTGATGGAATGCCCATAGGATATAATGGGAGAAAAATAAACTTGATTTTTACAGAAAACCCTCTGAAATATCATATAGATCTTTGGCACATATACTCCTCTAGTACAGGTATAGGTTCTAAACCTCATACTAAGTGGAATTATAGCTGTGTTCTGTGGAATGACAGGTGAATGACAGTATAGATGGAATGCCCATAGGATATAATGGGAGAAAAATTAAACTTGCTTTTTTAGAGAAAACCCTCTGACATATCATATAGATCTTTGTCATGTATACTCCCCAAGTACACACACGGAATCTAAACCTCATATGAAGTGGGATTATAGCTGTGTTCTATGGAATGACAGGTGAATGACAGTATAGATGGAATGCCCATAGGATATAATGGGAGAAAAATCAAACCTGTTTTTTAGAGAAAACCCTCTGACATATCATATAGATCTTTGGCACACATACTCCTCTAGTACACACACATGATCTAAAACTCATATTATATGGGTTTATATCTGTTTTTTATGGAATGACAGGTGAATGACAGTATTGATGGAATGCCCATAGGATATAATGGGAGAAAAATTAAACTTGATTTTCAGAGAAAACCCTCTGACATATCATATAGATCTTTGTCATGTATACTCCCCTAGTACAGTTATAGGTTGCAAACCTCATATTAAGTGGAATTATAGCTGTTTTCTATGGAATGACAGGTGAATGACAGTATTGGGGGAATGCCCATAGGATATAATGGGAGAAAAATCAAACCTGTTTTTCAGAGAAAACCCTCTGACATATCATATAGATCTTTGCCACACATACTCCCCTAGTACAGGTATAGGTTCTAAACCTCATATGAAGTGGAATTATA
>VKOC01000009.1:18331698-18350109 GCA_009364415.1 Spea multiplicata | reverse complement strand
TTATACATAGGACAGGGCCGGTTACTCTGGTTTCCTGGTATTAGCGCAACTTAATAACCACCAAAAGCTAAGAGAGAAAACATTCCGGCTTCTTCTTCTTTGATTTAGCTAACAAATACTAGCCAGAAAGCAGGGCTACGGACAATTCTGCTCTACACCAACATACAGGGTAATGCTAAAGAACAGAGAGACACAGAATATTCCGGCAGATCGGCCCCATTCGGCCCCATTCGGCCCCATCTCCTGCTGTAAAACTTAAACCTCCCTCTTCCGGCTATTAATGCTCCTCGCTCTACAACCCAGCACCCTGCTTGTGTTTCCTGATGCCTTATTGCCTTATCTGCCTACCTTCAGCAGGCAATAATAATCATCTTTTGTTGATATCTAATACTGGGCAAGCGATGAGTAGACGAGGGCAAGAAGCTGAGGGTGTTTATAAAGATGGCGGTGTTAGGCAAGAGGGGTGGCTGGGAACCCCGGCTGGTTTTGGTGCTAATTAATAACCAGGTCGGCAGAGTTCATCGAACGCCCCGGAGGAGCTTCTCACCGCCAGACGGGAAATCAACGGTCCGACTGACAGCCGCGGGAAACGGATAAAAGGGGAGAAGACCGGAGCCAGCAGGTGTGAGGCTGTGGACCGAGGGCGAAGACCCCAAAAGTTACGGGATGTCATACCCTGTACCCTATACATATAAGGGGGGGTTAGGGTGCCCGTAACGCGTTATAATGTGAAATACGACGTGGCAATAAACCCGGAATGCATTTGGATTTTTATGGAGCAGAACACAAGCTGTAAATGACACGAAGGACAGCGTGAGTGACGGGTGCTCCACGGACAAGCGAACAACAGGCAGATATCCCCGGTTTATAAAGCTGCTGTTCCACTTCTTAACGAAACATCGCTCGCCGCGCCGCTGAATGCCCGACGCCTGCGCAGAAGGAAGCTTTAATCAAGAAATCTTCTTTTTCTTTGGCCAGCCGTCGGTCTCGTCTTAGATTCAGGAGCCGTACGCCTATCCCATGCATGTTTAAATTACCCTCTCCCACTTCTGCCGGGAGGCAGTTCCACACTCTCGGTAAAGCAAGCATGATAATAGACTGAACATCTCAACTAAATGGGGTTTATTTGTATGAATAGTTGGAAGAATAAAACAATCTCGCTGGAGCTTCCAGAACAGCCGTTGGCCGATACAGAAGCCTCCGTTCCCCCGTGTGTTATATACCGAGGAGCGTAATACACAGCGTCCCACCCAGGCGTGTTATCCATCCACGGACCCTCTGATTGGAATCATTCAGTTTTAGTATCAAAGCCTCACATTTTCATCGTCTTTGGTTTTCCTTACAGATCAAGAAAATCGTTATTAACGAAGCGTTGACAGCGAAGGCCTTTTTTTAATACCCGTCCATAACCCGATGATAAATATGAGTGCCGCTCGGGGCCGCCTGCCCACCGTTGGCATGTCAGCTTCGTGGAACGGGCCACCATGGTACAACGAGACTTCTGTTTTAGATTTGTAGCCAGATTTTTGATGCATAAGCCAGATTGCGAATAATGTTCCCGTAATGCATTCATTTATTGACAACAATGTGGCTTTTTTTGCAGTTGATACAAAGAGTTGGCGTCTGCGGGAGAGTTAAGGAGGAACGATTTAGGAGGACGAGCAAAGCTGTCAATACAAATGCCAAAAAAAATAAAAAAATGTCCAATTTTGGGCAAAACCACCCTTACCCTTTCTCTCAGGTTTTGCACCGTAGTCTCAGGGCTTTTGCCCCAATCTCAGGGTGAAGGGGCAGATTCTCTGGGTCATACAGTCTGGATAGATAAGACTCCCAATTGGTGCTTTTTGCCCCCAGTATGTTACGGTGGATATCCCTGCTTGAATGCAGGTGACTCAATTACTTGTATCTTTAAATAATGACAAGTCAAGGTTTCTAAAACATTACTACATAAAATCTACATGCTAGCCATTAAATGGTTAAAATTTAAAGAGTCTCAGGGTCAGCTTATTTAGAAAGTTCCCAAGTATGGTCATCACCCTGTAACGTAGTAATTTGGATTAAAAGAAGACACCAGTCCTGCAACTACTTCTGCTGGGAGGCTGTTCCACTTATCTACTACCTGTTTCTCAGCACCATCCTAGAATCCTCGCAGTGACAATGAGTCTCGGGGAGAGATGTGGAATTAAACTGTATGATGTCATTACGTTTAATGAGTCTACGACTCCATTAACTCTTCGGTGCGTGAGCGCAAAGCACAACGTTGCCTAGTGGTTAACCTTTAAAGTGCCCACTGGGGGGTAATTTAAAAGGAACAATTCTAGTGCAAATTTTACTGCTGTCTTATCACCATAGCAACCGAGAACATGTTCCTTCTGAAAGGACCATTCTGCTGGTTGCTATGGCGATAACATCACATTTAGGGCCAGAATTTTCTATATATATATATAAATAGATCCCATGGTCTCTTTACAAAGTTAACGCACCCTTCTTGCCACCCTGGTGTAAAATACCGAGAGGGAAACATTATGGCCGGCCACGTCCTGACCATGCGCAATAATAGGGTTAGGGGTGACGGGCAGACAGGACGCGTTCATCCCTAACCCCGGCACAAATGCTTTCGCAGTCCGGTGAGACAACAAACCTGTTCCCAGCCACGCACTTTCTGTCTCTCCTCCCTCGTTCCCTCCCTCCTCCCCACCCTTCCTCTCTCCATCCCCCATTCCTCCCCCTGGCTCTCTAAGCATTGTATTCCCGACTTGGCTCAGGCGTTGGGAGCGGCAGGATCACAATTGGCGGCTACCGAGGACCGACATCCCTTCAACCCACCGCTCCGAACCCCACATTTGCCCCCTTTTTTCACGCCTTCCTCGTGTGCGTCTGTCTTTGGGGAGCACTGGGAATCGGAGTCCTCGCTCCCTGCCGCAGCAGCAGAAAGAAGCGGAAAATCCCCACTCGGTGGGGGGGGACGCGGGGACCACCTCTCCGACCAAATCCTCCGACATGAAGAAGAGTTGGATGAAAAGACGTTCTCAGGTGAGAGAGGAGGGGGAGAGAGGGATGGGAGGACGATGGAGGAGGGAATTGGGAAAGAACATGGCATGGGGTATAAAGACGGCAAAGATGGCAAACCGTGCCAACAGTGGGGTTAAGGGCAACTGGCAGTGGGCAGGAGTGGGGTCCATCAGGTCCACAGCCAAGCCTTATGAGTATGAGGTCTCACTCCAACACACGCTAACACCTTGTCACTGCTTACCCATTGTACAGCCCTGCGGAATATGATGGCGCTATATAAAACAATAAATAATAATGACCCCGATAGCCCCCATATCATACTATCTGTATAAACATCTACCCACAAGAACACCATCGTACTGCGATGAAATACCCCAAACGGCGAGACCCCCCCAAACTTACACCTGCCCCTTCTCACGCTGCGATGCCCCCGCACCAGTGATAACGTGTCTGCTCGGTGAACGCATCACACACTGCGTGTTACCCCGTAAACCTCTAATATTAGAGTCCGATAAGTCATCGGGTTACATAATCCGCTCCCGCGAGCCCCCCCGGCGCTGATACATTGTAACTTCTTATCACATAAACCTCTTTACGACACATCGGGAGTTACGCTAAAGCAAATATTCCAGTGCGAAGTTTGAAAAGTGGCGTTACCATCGTATTAACCAATGGAGCGGCCCGATCGGCAGAAGCATTCTATCGGTTGCTATGGGGATAACACCACTTTTGCACCGGAATTACTTTTTTTTTTATACAAACTCCATTGTGCACCTTCCAAAATGAAAAAATCAAATTCCCCCCAAATAAACCAATTGCCCCCAAAAGTATCATAGCTGCTGATCTCTAGATATTGGATATTTTTATTTTAGAGGGTTTTTGAGTAACTTTTCCAGGCTCGTTATTCGCTTCCAGATAACAACCCAGATCTTTAAGCCATTTGGCAAGAAAGTCAGGAAAGAATTAATCTTCTTAAGGGTCTTTCTATAGGATTTCCCCAAGAGATGTTCCTTGAGTCCAGGTGGACTTGGATCCTAGAGGTTCTTCTGGTATATAACGGAACATCTTTAACCCATTGGTGCTTTCGGAACCTCGTTAATTATTACATGACCCAACTCTTTGCATGTTTGAATTATTGTAATGATGACGGGCTCGGACTGGCCATCTGGCAACCTGAGCACATACCTGGTGGCCTGTTGGCCATGGGCGCTCCATACTCATGGGTTGGCTATGCCCGATCGCAAGCTATGTGAGTATAAAAACATCGCGCGAGGCCGTGTGTATCCAGCCGCACCTTACGTCCTCAGATGGCCACTGGCCTTTATGTGCCAGGGCCACCCCGTCATCGCCGGCCCGGCCCTGATTGATGAGACTGGTTCGGCTAAAGGGTTTTAACAAGATTGTTCTAAAATGCCGAAAAAAGAGGGCACTCTGCAGTTTAGCACTAAGTAGGGCACCGAGGTATATTATATTAAATTAAATGTCATTACTTCCCAAGCTGAGCACAGCGCGGTACTCAGTAGCCCACCGGGGACGAGTTAATGGGATAAAACGCTAAAACCCCATACATTTCAGGAGAGGGGAGGAGGTTAGGATTCGGAACGGATTTTTATACTCCACATGCGCCACGTAGGAAAGGCGTTGAATTCTTATGAGCAACGCGCCGGTTATAATGTAGCAGAAATGTAATATATATAATAATAATATATTAGATATTAGGGATATTAGAAGTGTCATTTAATGCATAACTTGACAGCACCTCTAAATATCTGAAATTCCAATTTATATCTGAGATCACGCCGATATATTTTAGAATATGGCAGGCCCAGGCTGGTCACCTGGCAAGTGCCCGGGGGGTCTGAGACTGCCGCTGCAGCTGGGGGCTGGATACACGCGTCCACAACCTGTGAGAGTGTATAAGCAGAAGCCTGGGGCATGACCATGGCTGGGAACTCTTTGGGTTTCGCCCGAGACTCCGGGTAAACCGCCATTTCTCCGGGTCACCGCAGAGGAACTCTGGGTTGGGGGAGTGGCATTCTGGTGCGCGCCCATTCCCCACCCACTACCACTCCAAAAATGGGCAGCTTTCCTGTGTGGGGGGCTAGCCCCAGACCACCCACTGAGATCAGCGGACTACCCACCTATGTCAGCCACCCCGCTTTCCACAATGGCAAGGATCTGGGCTGGCTGTTCCCAGGTATGAGCAAACAGGAAGTTAGCGATGCCGCGGAAAAACTGTTCCCCCAGCGTGATACAGAGCTGTGAATATGGAAGTGGTCAGCTTGTAAAGTAGGGGGTTATTTACTAAAACAGGGTACAGGAGAGTTTCTATATCAACCCTCTGATTTCACTATGCATTACGAAGGGCCAATCCCACCGATCTTCTCCGACAATAAGAGCTTGGCTGAGCCAGTGTAACACATCGGTAAATCGATGAGATTTTTATGACCCCACTGATTGTGCGTTATGTGGGGCAAGCTCGGCCCGTCTTACAGGAGAAACTCAACATTTTTTGCCCCTTAAAATGCAGAGTGAAGTTGGTGAAGTTGAACTGCATGTAATCAAAATCAAAGAATTGCAGATTATTATCGATACAGATAAAGTGTTGGATTATTTGCTTTATCCTAGAAAAAGACATCTGTGACATCACAAACCTCTCAGCATTTCAAGTGGCCACAGAGGGCTACTGGTTAGAGGCGTGGCTTGGGCTGGGGCTTTACTGGGATTTTTATGCCTGTTTAAGACCTATTGATAGCTATGGATGAGTTAAGTCATCCACAAAATGATACACGTTCTTGGGAAATTTCTATCTGTATGATGTCATCAGATGACGTCGTACCTGTTGCGAGTGCTGTGTGTGTCAGAGTGTTTCATGACATTGTATAGAATTACGGAAAATGCTCAGATTTCATAGACAGTGGGGATTCTAGATTTCCTAAGTAGTTAAAGTTGAAGACAGAAAATCACCCAATGAAGCCTAATTATCTCTTTTTATGACATCACATTGTATTTATATAGCGCCAGCAGATTCTGTAGCGCTGTTATAATATAGCAGAGTGAAAAGTCGCGTTAAAATTGACAGCATTCATGTTAGGACATAGTGGTACAAACGGAGAAGAAGGCTCTGATCTTGTGAGCTGACAATCTTTTCGTGACTGGGTCCTCATCCCAGTGGCAGCTGTTTGGGGGCATCAATGAAAAGATTTGCCAGACCCCCATCTTTAGCAAAAGTAATAATTAAGCATAAAGCATAGACCGCAATGCTCCTGATCCCAAATTCTTAAATGTTATAAAGAATCCCTGCCAGTCCCTTAATGCCGAGGCAGCTGCCTACATTGGGACCGTATGTTGCTATACGGTATCTGGCCGCGAGTGTCAGCTCTTTTGTCTAAATATATTATACAGGAAAGGGGATGATGACACGGGGATGATGTATATATATATATGTTGAAAATCTCTTCTGCGTGACATTAAAAGAATTCCGCCGGAAGATTCTCATTATCTATTCCGCCCGCTACGCTTCCCCGGCGCACGCTTATAAAAAGCTTGTCGGGCCTCGCAGAGAATGGCTGTCTCAGACGGAGCGTCACCGCAGCGTCACCGGCACCATCTCACGGGATCTGTTTAAATTCTATACCCGCAGACGGTATGAGTCAGCAGAGAGAGTGCTCCGTGTCTGCCTCCCTCTCCCTGCGTTAGTCAGTAAAGCCGCGGTGGGCTGACGGGGGACTGACGGGGGATGTGCACCATTCTTCTTTCCATTCTAATCCTTATAGAGAATTCTGTAAGGGGGTCCTACGGCGCTCGTCGTGGTTTTTGGGGAGCGAGCTGAATGAGCCCATCCTCCGAGGCTGTAGGAAAGACCAGGTTTTCCTGATACACGATGGCGATTGTTACAATTACAGTCAGAGGAACCCTCGGCAGCCGCATGGTCTTCAAGGACCACGTCCGAGTCCCATCTCTCACTGAGCGTATTCATGATATCCGTGAAGCAAACCTGGGTTTGACCTGGAGTCTCTTGGTGTTTGCCCCAATCTCAGGGTCCCAGGCTGAAGAGGCAGGTTCTCAGGGGCCACACAATCTGAGCTGGCTCTTTCCTATTCTACCCGCTGTGATTATAGATAAGACGCCAAGCCAAGGTTTCCATTTGAGTGACATTTGGGGACTCATTACATTGAGTTGTCACTATGGGCTATTAGAGGGTTAATATTTGAAGGGTCTCAGGAAAGTTCTCAGGTATGATGATAAGCCTGGTTCTGGTGATGCTCTGACGCTTCCAAGAGGGCCGTGCCCAAGCCCTGCCTCTAATAACAGCCTAAGACAAGCGTCCCTCCTCGGCCATTAGAAATGGGGTTGGCTTCTGGAAACGGTTCGCTATCAGGCTACCGGGGCTACCATTTCAGTCCCCCTGCTTGGCATCCGTGGAACCCGTCAGATCTGCAAGCGCAAGCAAAACGTCCCTGCCGCTCGTTATAATAAGATCCAGCAAACTGATCAATTAGGACATGTTAGCTCTGAAGCTTGCCAACCGCGCAGGCACAATCTGTGGCATTCATGTGCTCAGTGCTTAGCGGACCCAGAGTGGACGCTCGGGCAATTATATTCACTTTAACGCATATGGTAGCTGCACGGGGCCCTTTACATTTCGCTGAGGGCCTAGAGAAGCGGCTCTTCACCCGGAGTCTCCGGGGCAAATCCCTCTAGTTTTAGGTGACGTTCTAACGTTTCCCCTCCTGTTACTTTGTAACACTCGTAGGATTAAACGCTACATGTCTCTAACGCGAAGGATGCTTCAGGCAGGTTGTAGGGACTGTCTCTTTCGTGACAGTCCCTCCTCGCCGGCTCCTCGGGGAGGTCGGCCTCCGTCTTATGTTTTAAATGGCGCTGATCTCACCGCCAGCCAGGTAGTCATTTGATTTCTGTGGTTCTTGCCGTCAGACAGTCGGCCGGCTGCACCGGGGGTCACTTCGTGGCGACATCTCTCCTGTTTGCCAGAATCTTACTTTATTAACCCTTTCCAGTGATAGCAGCGCGCAGAACGTTCTTAGGCACTAGTCTCTGGAGTTGAAGGGTTAAACGGCGGCCCTTATTCTTCGTGGGTCTTCTTCTAGGGGCTGCGATGTTATTAATCTCTCCTTCCAGAAGGGAAGTCTTCATTTAACCTTTGCTAAACCAGTCCCAAGGAAGCCGTTAAGGCAATAGCTCTCCAGCGGCTGTCTCGTTATTAACCCCACAGCCGCCACCTTCCTCTTATGGAATATTATGAATAAAAATACTTCAAAATACTAGAAATAAAAAAAATACATTTATTTCTCACTTCCAATTTCAGGAACATTTAGTGGTGCATATGATACACAAATATTCCTAATGTTACATTCAGAACTACCATTCTTGCAAGGGGTTAATAGTTCTGTGGCCCTAAGGGTCCGTTATCATGCAGCGACCTACGAAGAGGGACCCCGAAAATATGTGTACGCTAGGGACCTGTGCCAGCCAGGGCGGCCATCAGAAATCCTGGGGCCCAGTACAATCCTGAAGACAGGGGCCCCTGCCCTGCCCCCTTCTCAAGCTCCTCCCACCACATAGCCCCATGCTCCTCCCACCACATAGCCCCATGCTCCTCCCACACGCTCGCAATGAGACCACTAGGCACTGAAGCCTGCAAAGGGGCCACTAGCCCAAAATTGGAAAGAGACCATCCGGTCCTGGGTAGCAGGCCATGAGGGCCAATGAGGGGGCTCATGACAGATCAGAACCATAAGCCACATTGTGTCTCCTATAACGGCTAACGCTGCTCCTTCCACTGTCTTATATAAAATAACTCTGGAGACCTTTACAGACAGTGACAGGGTCAGCGGCCGTCGCCATGGTGACGGAACCAGAACTCTCACTGTGATCATTATTAATTGATGCCGTGTAAATCACCCATTGGGATGTATGGGGAATCGTCTGACGGCCGGGGGAGGGGGGCACTGCCGGAATTACCTAGCCCCCCCAGGTCTTTAATCTCTCCTCTCTCCTCCTTAGAAATCGGGACACTCCCGGAGGGTCTTCGGACGCTTCACTCATGGTGCGTTGCTAAATCATCCCTTTTGACCCATAATCTCACGTCTTCCCGTATCATCCATCCATTTTTTTCTTGATTTTTATTTATTTATTTATTTTTCAATTTATTTTTATGACATTCATTTGTTTTTGTTTTTTCACTGGCTATCCAGCAATATGACATCATCAGACTACTTCTATATGTGATGCTCTTTAAGTTCCTTGGTCAATGAACAGCTGAGCGAGCGCTCCTTTATCCATACGTAGCCGTTTTAGGAGTCTGAGAGGTAAATAATGGATCGCATATCCTTCTGGCACACGAACAGTTAAGTGAAGTCTGTTTAGTCCATATTTAAAGAACAATTAACCACCAACACTTAATACATTTTAATTATTGATCGATTCCGATATCTATACTTGCCAAAAACGAGTAACTTGCTGCTTAGCGGTAACATCTTAGCAGTTACTGGTAGGTTATACAATCTTAACCACAAGTTATGGCCCTGTATAATGTATAGATTAAAAATACATTTTTTTATTTACCCCAGTTGTAGTTTTTGCCCCATAATATAAAGTTTTCAGGCAGCTGCATATCAGCCATTTGTATGATTCTCGCTCTGTTATCTGATCCCCGATCTACTAAACACCCCGACTCCTTATCATACACCTGTGGGAGACGATAGAATGGCTCGGTCTTAATCACATAGTTGGACTCTCTGACTAATGGACGTCTATGGAGGGACGGACTTCATTAGCATTGCCATAAAGCATCAGCTCAGTGTGGTGTTTGAGCCGGGAAAGTCACCCAAAATATCACATGACTGACAGCAACGGCGGCTCCAGATCTGCAGATAAAGGGAGTTTATTGGAACAAAATCATACATTAAATTTTACCTTTTTTTCTTATACAAACAAAGACAGAAAGTGCGGAGAGGAGCTTTTCTCACAATCTAAATTTCCATATTTTCTGAACTTTAATTAAAATATTATTCTATAATATATGGAAAGTTCATTGGCCGGATCCCACCTCCAATCTGAATTTATTTTCCGTAATGAATCTTCTTCTGGCAGCAACATAAAAAAAATGCTGTTATTAAAAAACAAAATCCTTAATATTTTGGCATCCAAAATAAGACCGCAAATCGCCATCGGCAACATGTGCCTCGCTAAAGACGCCAAATGTATCTTTTTCCACAACCTGCGAACCTTGGAAGACAAAATGGTTCTGAGGCGTTTTCTACAAATTGTCTTTTGATTATTTCACGTTTTTTTTTTTTTAAGCATATACCGTAGATCCCACCAATTTTTCTGATATAAAATATACATTGTGATTGATCACCCAGTAACCCTTTGAGTACCAGAGCAGCTTTTAAGTGCTGCTCACCACCCCGGCACTAAGAAAATCAATGACTGTTTATTTTAACCTTTTTAGAAAATATAATAATAATAATATTAATAATAATTAATATTAATAAATTAAAAATAATAATAATAATAATAATAATAAAGATAATATAATAATAATATTAATAATAAAAATTAATAATAATAATAATAAATAAAGATAATATAATAAAGATGTAAAGAATTGGCATCACTTGCGTTTTTTACCCCAGTCTCAGGATGAAGGGGTAGATTCTTGGGGTCACGCAGTCTGGAGCTACCATTTGAAGCTTTTCCAACCAGTATGTTAGGGTTGATGTCCCTGCTTGAATACAGGTGACTCACTTAAGTGACGACCGGTATAAGAGCCCTTTGGGTAACACCTTTGGCTAATCACTACATAGAATCTTCACAATGGGCTATTTAGGGGTTAATATTTCAAGAATCTCACGGTCCGCTCATTCAGAAAGTTCCCAGGCATGGCCATTAGGCTGTCTCTGCCAAAAAAATAAAAATAATAAAAAAAATTAAAATAAATAATAAATAATAATAAAATCTCTTAATAATAATAATAATAATAATGATGATAATAATTGCTTAACATTGATAATACTAATACTACTATTATTATAGATCAAGTTCTTTTGTCGTTGACCCTCTGTGACATCGACATGACGCTTTGTAGAATGTTTAATTTGTATATGGCGTCCCGATGATGTCATGACATTTTCTTTTCTTTATTTTTATTAGTTATAATGCAGCGATCATCTCTATTAATGTTATCCCTGCCGGTGTCCCTTTAAAAGTGCCTATAGCCCCCACGCTGTGAATATTACGGGCAGACAGAGGGAAATGACATCCCTCGTCCTGCGCGGTTTTAGGGCGACAAGGTGACCGCTGCAGCTGAAGTGGAATCTCTTGTCTCGGCTCAGACTTATTTAGCAAAGATTCTGAAGCACCTAAGTCTCAAACACAGGGCGCCGCGCACTTGCTATTGTCATGGATACACTAAGCCTTTCTCCATATGAGAGTGGCAGACAATTCTAGAACGTTCTGTAAAAAAAACCAAAAAAAACGGATACGGATACGCTGCCACTGAGAAAATTGCTGAAATAATAAAAAGCGCATTTCCGAGATGCTAAAATTTTTAACCAAATGTAGAAATAGAAACATAATTCCTCGTACGATGCAACATCCAACCCCCTCCCAGAAATATTCTTTAATTATGTAAAAAAAATTTTATTTCTTTCCATAATTCTTGCAGGAATATTGTCACAAAATTAGGCATAAACCGTAAAAAAATAATCTTTAATGTCCGGTGTTTTTTTTTTTGTTTTTTTTTATATAATTAAAACATCAGAGGAAAGAATAAAAAATGGCAGATCAGTTAAAGTAATTTTGCTAAACGTTTTAGGGAGCGCAAGTAATGTTTTTGCCTTTAGTGGAACAGCACCTTTAAAAGTGAAACGTTTCCAATGTATGAAAAGCCATGGGGTTAATTTATTGGCCTGTTTGTTAAAACTTAACTCTTTACCTCCCGCTAGATTACAGCTACTATCACTCTCTGCCAGCCCAGAAAGCTTCCGGTTTATGGTTCTTTATACAGAGCAAAAGATATAAAAAAATGGCTTTAATCAATTGTACGGATCAAAAAATATATATTTAAACCAAAGCAAGGCATTATACACCACCCTGGTTATACATTATACAGGGCCAGCCAAGCTCTTCTTACAGCAGTGCCCACTGGGGTTTGACCTGCATGACGTAAAATGAAGTCAAGGAGCTGAAACACAACTCTCCCTTTAGTGAATAGACGGTTATCTCTCCACCCGCACACGTCTGTCTCTTTTCTAGGGTCTCCTTGAGAATGTCATAGAGCGTAGCATTTGTAAAACGCAGCTCTGCTTTTATTAGTGACCTCCAGGAATTAAAAGCAAAGAATATCCATCGTATGACATCATAACCATTCCGATCTCCAGCGGACCAAGATCTGATGTCACTCAGCGCCCCCTGGTGGCTAAAAGTAGCAGCGCCAGCGTCTTATTAACAGAAATGTCTGAGATGTTTGGGGATCTGTGGGTTGTATTCCTTGTGCCTTTACTAACAGTTTGTGATATCTCTCTCTCTCGCTGCCCCTATGGAAGCGAAGTATTCCGCTCCTGCAGGAAACACAGCTACGGTAGGAACACCACCGCTTTACACTAATCCCTGTCTGTGGAACTCGTCTCCCTTGTTGTTTTTGTTTGCGACCTGATTTTGTTACATTGTGAATCACAATATTTACAGAGGACCCGTCACCTGACCTTTAAATGAATTGGCATAGCTGTCATGAGCCCTGAATTTCGCAGTTCCTATACATTATATAAGTTCATTAATTAATGAGCTGTGCTCATGCGCAATAGATGATACGTTGTTCAGTTTTTTCAACAGGTATGAATTCATAGAATTATATAGATTTTTTTATTTTATTAATTTTTTTCCCCATGAAACTTATTCTCCTGGGGGTATTTAGGGCACATTTAGTTCCAAAATGTCTATATCTGTTATAACTATTAAAAAAAATACATTTGGAGGGCTGAGACGAAGTGACAGTAAGTGAAATGTTTTTTTTGTGTGTATATGTTTATATATATATATATATATAAATTTTTTTTTGAACATTTTATTTTGTAATATTTCAAATGTGCTTTTTTAATGTTTTTATCTGATTTGGCAGTGGGTGGAAATATTTTATTGAATTAGGCTTAAAGGATCTGGAACGTTACAAAAATGCCAATACGACAGTTCTTCTTTTAACTCATTTCTTCGGTTTCGACAGTAAATTAAACGTCATGGTTTTCGCCAATAAACGCTGGAGCAGCCAATCCGGAGCTCTCTGTTACTGAATTACAACTCTCATGTTCCTAAACCAGTTTATGGCTGACCAAGCATTGTGGGAGTTGTAGTTCACCAACAGCTTATTATAATCTTGAACTCCTGATGTGAAGAATAACAGATAAATGAGTAATCTGCGCTCTTTACTAATGGATTCTATGAAATATCTCTAGCCAAGTCACTTAGCTGTTAGCCGCCCTGGAGATCATCGGCGAATCAATACATTTCTAGAGGTCTATGGATTTTTCTCTGTCTGCCAAAAAATACTCAAAAACATTGTTACATTTTTTTCTCAAAGTAATCCACTTTAATTGAATAAAAATCTAAAATAAGATCATTCCTAATCAGAATCCTTCCATCGTGCCCTTGGAATGGCCCTTAATTACCCCAAATCTCAGTATATGGAGATATACAGTGAGTAGCGGTAGTCTCAGGTGACTTGTGGCTACCTAGTAGGCTCCTGACGAAGCCAGTCCTGATTTTGGTTCAGGTTTGGTAAAAGATCAACATTGTTTTTTTTTTTTTATTGATTGCATTTGCCATGGCAACCTTGACTGTTGCTGTGGAACGTAAAATGTCACTGCAGGAGGTCTGTATGGTTTTCATCCAGCGGAAAGATTTTCAGAAATATGGATTTTTATGAAAATACAATATATACAGAGCTGTGTCCCCGTTAACCCTTTCAGTGTTCTACCCTTAGTACAAAAAGTTTAAGGGTTTTTTAAGAATAAATGCACCGTATCTATAAAAAAAAAGTCACAAGGGAATAACCCTACAAATAACTAATTCACCAAAAAAATATTTGAGATGTAATGTAAGGAAGTTTTACTTTACTGTGGTAGATAAGTGAAACAGCCTCCCAGCAGAAGAGGTAGGAGGCTAATACAGTGAGGGGATTTAAATATGCATGGGATCGACATACGGCTCCTGAATCTAAGACGAGACCAAAAACTGATTATGGTTTGAGTCTTTAACGCATGAAAGGTAAATACGTCGCTGGGTTTTAAAGTAAACATTAAAATGACTTCATACCCGTATTAATTAAATGGCATTTCTTACAGACTCTGAGCCAGGAGAAGAAGATGCTGGGGGTCCCCAATTACAGCGTACAATCCGTGCACCAAACAACACGCCTCTCGGGACCCCTTCAGGTATGAAGCTTAGAAACAAATATTAAGGGAAATCATGATCTGCGTATTTATGTAACTGCATGTTTTTAAAACATACAACGTTCTATGAGCACAGATACAAAGTATTAGCCACTAATGATTAAATCACCTGCTCAGACATCAAAGTCTTTTCCCAATATCTCTCTCCCCATTTTTATTCTGCATTAGCATCATTTGCACAAATTCTAAAAATAAAGGAAGCGACTTAAAAATTGGAAGAAAATTCTAAAATTGTAAAAGCTGCTGTTATTATGTGTTTATGATGTCATTTTCTGCATATACTGCTTCGCAGCAGGCCTCACTTTTATGCCAGATGTGTGGTTTTACTTTTTTCTTTTTTTGGTAATTTTGCATGAATAAAATGATTATTATAAATATATTTAATTAAGGGCGCACCTGTGGACATCTTGGTTTTATCATTCGCTCCGTATAACCAGGTCTGTTGATCTTTATTTTTAGTATTAAAAAAAAATATTTTTTTAACTAAACATTTTCTTCCTACACCAATGTAAACATGAAAAATACTGAGAGGGTGGTAGATAAGTGGAACAGCCTCCCAGCAGAGGTGGTAGAGGTAATACAGTGAAGGGATGTAAACATGCATTGGATAGACATATGGCTCCTGAATCTAAGACGAGACCAACGACTGATTAAGGTTTGAGTCTTTACAGCAGGAGAAACGGGCGACTAGACGGGGGCCGAATGGGGCCGATCTGATAGAACAACTATTTGAAATTATTATGTTTTGGATTCTGCGAATGTGTTACATTGTAACTTATTTATATTCTCGGCTAGAACTGGTCTGTCGTAGGATTTGTAGGTTTGGGAAACTCAATGAATGACTTTGTCTTCTCTCCTAGGGGACTCGGACACCCTGCTGGCCAGCTCCCTACATACCACTCCCAGCACTCTGACCGGACTTTCTCAGACCGACGAACTCTCCGATTGGTCAGGCAGCCAGCAGACGGTAGTAGAAAGGGATGCAAGGAACGCAAGGCAAGGCGCTACTCAGGGGGGAGTGGCTCGCCATCTAGGGGTGGAGCCTCTCATCCCTGCATCCAGCAACGAGTTGCCTGGCAGTGTCTGGGGGTCAGAGGTCAGCCTTTCAGGGTTCAGCGACCTCTATAGCAGCGCCTTCAGCCTTTACCGGGGCAGATCTTGTGCCATCCGGGTGTAAGTAACCCAACCTGGAGTGCGCTCCGGGAAGGCATCGCCATCCGCAACCCGAGGATCATCCCCCCCGGCATTTTCTTTTGGGTTCTTCATTTTCCATTTTATTCCAAGTCAATTAAAATATTTTTGTTTCCAGCTGGAGGGTCGACCATTCATAGCGTTCTTCATCCATGGCTGTGTTTATGATCTTGTGATGATTCTATCAGCTTTACAAGATCTTACAGCCAACACACTAAGTTTGGTCCTTTCCAGCTGCCATTTTTAATTTAATTTCCGGCTGTTTTATGTTCTCCCACATTATTCAATTTTTTTTTAGTTATTTTTGATTTTTAGGCTGACCCCTTGCTCTCAAGTTTGCTCTGATTCCTGCTTGCCGTGATCGCATGCCACCCCATCACAATTTAACGACTCCATCCTTTCTTGCTGTTTTTAGTTAACCCGGTTTTCACGTTGCTTTAACCCATAATGTGTTGTTGGTGTTGCCTCCCCCAGGAACTGTACTTACCCTCTGCTTTCGCTTGCAGTTTTTTGCCAGAGGGAGGGCTGCGCAGGGGCAGTATCAACGGCGCTATCCCGGACTCACCAAGACCTCATTTGAATCCTAAGCCTCCTATCCTACCTCCGCCTTCTCCACGGCTCAGCCAGCGCCCAGCTCCCATCTCTGGGTCTACCGGCCGTGGGCCTTCCACTCCACTGACACCACGAAAGAAAGCCGTGATGCCTTCCCAGTACCAGGATACAGTGGCAGAAGAGTTTGAAGAGAAAGTTAAGAGGCCAAAGTCATCTGCCGGGTCTCAAGTCAGTGGTCAAGATTCCCGGCCTGTTACTCCAGTAAGCGAGTCATCAGGACGAGTCTCCATTCTGCGGGCGTCTCCTAAGCTGGTCCGTTCAGGTTCCAAAATCTTTGAAAGATTACGGTGTCTTGAAGAGAGGAGGAAAAGCCTGGACCAGACAGACAGCCCCTTCCCTGTCCAATCTTGGTTACCTCTGCGGAAGACGCGGTCCTTTGATCAACCTGGAGCTGACGGCTTGGCTGGTAGCCTGGCTTCATCCAGTGAAGAGCTAAGGGATGATCTCAGAGATGGCGTGAGATCAGAAGTGGCAGGATACACCCTGAGATGTCCATCTTTAAGACACAAAACAGCTTCACTTGATGATAGAGGAGCCTTCTCGGGACGCCTAAGTGATATTGAGACCCGATTCTCACAAGAGTTGACTCGAATCAAGAGGACTGTTTCCCAACAACAGCTGATTCGGTCTTCGCAGGATCTGACCCATAGATCGCCATCCCCTCAGAGATCAGGATCTACCCAGCCTGGTGTAAAAGACTCTTCTCCAACACAAGTTTTTCCAGAAACAAAACCTCTCATGGTGGAGGAGAAGAAACCAGCAACTGTTGTCACCACCAGAACGCCGCTTGGCCGAAGCTGTGCCGTGGGCAACCAAGTGTCGGGAGTCAAAACCCCAGAGAAACCATCAAACGGCTCTGCTGTCCACGAGGAAATAATAAAACAATCAGAAATCCGGTTCACGTCGCAAAGACCACCTACAGAAAAAATCGTCACTCCCAAACCAGTAACTCCAAAAGTACCTCTTCAAAAAGAAAGTAAGACAGACTCTTATTTAAGGAAGGTCCCGGAGTCTTCAAGAGAGCCCCTGCCGGCCACCACGCATGCCCCCCAGTCCTTGGAAATAGCTCAGAGAGGGGTCGGCCATGAAAAGAGAACTTTGGGTGGTGAGACGAAATTCCTCCCGTGGGCTGCTCCTGCGGGGGGCAATGACAAAAGTCAAGCACCGCACGAAAAGGGCGAGGGACAGACCAAAAAGCACAAAAACAACAAAAGCAAAGGAAAGAGTCGTCGGAACAGACCTATGTCCCCAGAACTAGGTACGTTCTTACGGGGGGGGGTTAATAAGTGACAGTGGACTCACATGAGCTTTCAAGAATTAAGACATCACTTCTTCAGACGTTAAGCGAGAAGGGACCTCTGAGGTCTCGAAATCTTATGTGACTAAACCTTACTCTAGAATGTTGGCCTATGGACTATATTGTCTAGGATCTACCTACCAGAACCCGGTTTTGTATAATGCCAGGCATCATATCCGAATAGAAAGGTTCGGAATAACATGGAATTCTGAATGTCTCGTTAGCCGTTCCGAAAGGACGTCGCTCTAAAAGTTAAATCCAAGTTTAGCCTGGTTTCTTGCACCTGTTTCCCTATTTTGCCAGCGTAATCTTGAGATAATCTTGTGATCGTCGTTTGTCCGCTCGGTGAATCTGACTCAGGTCCCCTCTCCATGACTTGGTTATCCGTGTATTTCCTTGCAAAAGCCCGGGGTTGTGTTACAAAGCAAAAGCCAGTTTAGCCGTGTCTCGGATTTAGGAGTCATAGTCGTGTCTTCTACGTCCGTCTTTCACACACATTACCCCCCCCCTTGTGCCGTCTCTCTACTATCTGTCTATTTCTTATCTTCTTTCTTCTGTCTCTCCTTCTCAGATGCCAAATTCCATCACATTCTCCTGTTTCCTTATCCTCCCTGCCGTGTTCTTTTATCTCCCCTTCATTCTTCTCGGTGCTAACCCCCTTCCTCCATAACGTATCTCTTTACTTGGAACTATTTTTAATGTTTCCTCGGCGGACTTTCCCTTCATTTTCTCACCTTCCATTTTTTCTCTTCGCTTTATTTATTTATATTTCAATGTAATTACAGTCCCTCTTTCTTAATTTGCTTATCAGTTTGGGTATCCAGACAA